>BSQZ01000001.1:777500-1035000 GCA_033239005.1 Lamellibrachia satsuma | reverse complement strand
AATACTCCAGTCTGGGCACTTACCACTGACAATACTCCAGTCTGGGCACTTACCACTGACAATACTCCAGTCTGGGCACTTACCACTGACAATACTCCAGTCTGGGCACTTACCACTGATAATGGTTACTCGTAGAAAAGAGCAGTTTAGAGTATACCTAATGATAGGAAAGCTGCTTTAAAAAATTTGCAGGTGATGTTTTTAGATGGTGGAAGAATGCCGATTGGAAGAGGCATGACTTAACAACAAGATCCAATGGTATGAGGACAAAATCCACAACTTTTAATCTATTTGTGGCCCACATGTTTCTGTGAATTCTTATCATGTTCATGCTGCTAGCATTTCCACGATCATCAGATAATTTTCTTTCATTTTAGTTTTACCTTTGAGGGGTGGTTTCTTAGCTTCAGCTGCACAAGCAGTGAATGTTGAAATAGTAGCAGCTACTTGTACAACAAAACAGACCACACCATCATGAACCATCTATGTCGTGGGGCGGGCATTGATACTGATCCTCAATTGTCATTCTCCACTCCCCCTATCCCTCGCTCTCATTCTCCACTCCCCCTGACCCTCGCTCACATTCTCCACTCCCCCATCCCTCGCTCTCATTCTCCACTCCCTCATCCTTCATTCTCCACTCCCCCTGACCCTCGCTCTCATTCTCCACTCCCACTGTCCCTCGCTCTCATTCTCCACTCCCCCTGTCCCTTGCTCTCATTCTCCACTCCCCCATCCCTCGCTCTCATTCTCCACTCCCCCTGACCCTCGCTCACATTCTCCACTCCCCATCCCTCGCTCTCATTCTCCACTCCCCATCCCTCATTCTCCACTCCCCCTGTCCCTCGCTCTCATTTTCCACTCCCCCATCCCTCGCTCTCATTCTCCACTCCCCTGACCCTCGCTCACATTCTCCACTCCCCATCCTCGCTCTCATTCTCCACTCCCCCATCCCTCGCTCTCATTCTCCACTCCCCCTGACCCTCGCTCACATTCTCCACTCCCACTGTCCCTCGCTCTCATTCTCCACTCCCCCATCCTCTCTCTCATTCTCCACTCCCCCTGACCCTCGCTCACATTCTCCACTCCCCATCCCTCGCTCTCATTCTCCACTCCCCATCCCTCATTCTCCACTCCCCTGACCCTCGCTCTCATTCTCCACTCCCCCTGTCCCTCGCTCTCATTCTCCACTCCCCATCCCTCGCTCTCATTCTCCACTCCCCCTGACCCTCGCTCACATTCTCCACTCCCCCATCCCTCCCTCTCATTCTCCACTCCCCATCCCTCATTCTCCACTCCCCTGACCCTCGCTCTCATTCTCCACTCCCCCTGTCCCTCGCTCTCATTCTCCACTCCCCCATCCCTCGCTCTCATTCTCCACTCCCCCTGACCCTCGCTCACATTCTCCACTCCCCCATCCCTCGCTCTCATTCTCCACTCCCCCATCCCCATTCTCCACTCCCCCTGTCCCTCGCTCTCATTCTCCACTCCGACTGTCCCTCGCTTTCATTCTCCACTCCCACTGTCCCTCGCTCTCATTCTCCACTCCCACTGTCCTCGCTCTCATTCTCCACTCCACCTGTTCCTCGCTCTCATTCTCCATTCCCACTGTCCCTCGCTCTCATTCTCCACTCCCCCTGTCCATCGCTCTCATTCTCCACTCCCACTGTCCCTCACTCTCATTCTCCACTCCCACTGTCCCTTGCTCTCATTCTCCACTCCCACTGTCCTCGCTCTCATTCTCCACTCCCACTGTCCCTCGCTCTCATTCTCCACTCCCCCATCCCTCGCTCTCATTCTCCACTCCCCCATCCCTCGCTCTCATTCTCCACTCCCCCTGTCCTTCACTCTCATTCTCCACTCCCCCTGTCCCTCGTTCTCATTCTCCACTCCCCCGACCCTCGCTCACATTCTCCACTCCCCCATCCCTCGCTCTCATTCTCCACTCCCCCTGTCCCTCGCTCTCATTCTCCACTCCCCCTGACCCTCGCTCACATTCTCCACTCCCCCATCCCTCCCTCTCATTCTCCACTCCCCCATCCCTCATTCTCCACTCCCCCTGACCCTCGCTCTCATTCTCCACTCCCCCTGTCCCTCGCTCTCATTCTCCACTCCCCATCCCTCGCTCTCATTCTCCACTCCCCCTGACCCTCGCTCACATTCTCCACTCCCCCATCCTCCCTCTCATTCTCCACTCCCCCATCCCTCATTCTCCACTCCCCCTGACCCTCGCTCTCATTCTCCACTCCCCCTGTCCCTCGCTCTCATTCTCCACTCCCCCATCCCTCGCTCTCATTCTCCACTCCCCCTGACCCTCGCTCACATTCTCCACTCCCCATCCCTCGCTCTCATTCTCCACTCCCCCATCCCCATTCTCCACTCCCCTGTCCCTCGCTCTCATTCTCCACTCCGACTGTCCCTCGCTTTCATTCTCCACTCCCACTGTCCCTCGCTCTCATTCTCCACTCCCACTGTCCCTCGCTCTCATTCTCCACTCCACCTGTTCCTCGCTCTCATTCTCCATTCCCACTGTCCCTCGCTCTCATTCTCCACTCCCCCTGTCCATCGCTCTCATTCTCCACTCCCACTGTCCCTCACTCTCATTCTCCACTCCCACTGTCCCTTGCTCTCATTCTCCACTCCCACTGTCCCTCGCTCTCATTCTCCACTCCCACTGTCCCTCGCTCTCATTCTCCACTCCCCCATCCCTCGCTCTCATTCTCCACTCCCCCATCCCTCGCTCTCATTCTCCACTCCCCCTGTCCTTCACTCTCATTCTCCACTCCCCCTGTCCCTCGTTCTCATTCTCCACTCCCCTCCCTCCTGCCAAATCTCTCTTCTTGCAGTCCTCCCAGCTCAGTCTTCCTCTTCTACCCTCCACTCTAAGCACATCCGCTCTCTTTGTCAACTATACCCCTTCCATTTTTTCCAAATTCCCAACCCACTTTAACCAGCTCCTCACCAGCTTCCTCCTGAAACCCTCTTCCACACCAACCTACTCCCTCAGCTCCTCCATCCTTAGGATCTACTATTTTCACTCCAGCAATTCGTCTCACCCACTGATTGTGAAAGAGCAGGGAGTGGATGCCCTCGGTTGGAGGGTGGAAGGAGAAGAGGAAGACCGAGACCGAGATGGGAGGACTGTGTGAAGAGAGATTTGGCGGGAGTGGGAGAGGAGTGGAGAATGCGAGCGAGGGATGGGGAGAATGGGAGGATGTTGGGGACAGCAGTGAAACAAGATCAGTGCCGAAGAAGAAAACAATTGACGACCGGTATCGGTGCTAGCTTCACCCTGGACTTCAGGAGTAAAGAGGAGAGCAACAAGTTGTCCCAACCAGTACACTATGCCTACTGTGTTGTAGATCGCGCGAGCTGAAGGGCGAGTTATCCTCACCTCTGGCATGCCCTACCAAACTGTGAGTTCACTACTGCTAAGACGCACAAATAACAGCAGAGATTCTGGCAGTTTAAATTTTTAAAATTAATTCTTTGTAAAAGAAATGTTTATGTGTTCGAGTTCAGGGAACATAGTTTCGAAAGTTGCACTTATCTTCCTAACAAAAGTAGACTGGATTGTTGTATGAAGTGCAAAGAATATCTGTAGAGAGTAGAATTCATCTGAAATGTGAATTAGGATTTGTCAGTTTAATTTTCATCAGTAGCAATGGTAGTTTCGTAGGTAATTCATGATCTGGATGGCTACTGCATCCTACAACTGTCCTTGTCACAAATCACAATGGCTACACATGGCTACGAAACCCCAAATCAGATGTGCTGGTCCTATGGAGTCTGCACGCATAGCAAGCGTGGAAAAGGTTATATAGCAGCGCTACCGCACACTCACCCACAAACTGCGGGTGGATACAAGCGGGTGGACCAAGCCCTGCCACACTAGGACGGAAGTAGAAATTAAAATGATCTCAACTTATCGTTCCCTTCGTGTTGATGTTAAAACCTACAGTTTAGTATATCTTATTTTATTTGTATATATAGTAGCACTTCAGTAACACATCATAAGAATTACACATGTATCATTGACAACAGTGTAGTTAATTGATTTTTGCCATGTAATAACTGTTGTTTATTTGTACAGTTGAAGTCGCAGGTTCCTGAAGGTCACTGCCTCAATGTGAGATCAGACAGGGCGCAGGAGCAGGTCCTTGACATCCTGCAGCACTTCAATGTCAAGGTCACACACAGCGACATATTAAGTCGCTGCCAGGTAAAGTGTCAAATTCTTTCCTTGTTTGTAAAGAGGCATCTTTCAACATTCACTTTGAAACTGGAATCTACTCAGTGTTCTATTTCCACTTTGGCTAACTTGGAAAGAAATCCCACTGCAAAAACTGTAAAAACATTAAATGTGACATGTTTGGCTAAAGCCTGTGGGTCAAAAAGATTTCTCCTAGCTGTTGGCACATGGCAGCCAACACCCTTTCCATTGCTTGCCTCTAAATTTATAATGAAGAGTCACATTTTATTAAATTGTTAAAATTTAGTGATACAATTTTGGTTTTACCCGTGTAATATACAGATTTTGACTAAATGTACCTACACATGCAATCAAGCACACGTGCATTCATGCCTGCAATCACACACGCATGCAGCGTGGAATGTAAATCTTGCACAGATTCTGACTAAACATACACACACACCCAATCAAGCACACCTGCAATCACGCCTGCATGCACGCACACATGCACGCATGCACAGGTGACTTTTCCTGGTTCATTGGTGTAATATGATGGTGCATAAATTCTGGCTAAACGTACACATGCTCGATCAAGCACACATGCGTTCATGCTTGCTATCACGCATGCACACACGCACCAGCTACGCACGCATGCACGCACAAATGACTCCAAGGTGTATCACTATAATGCTGATGACAATTTTCACATGACTCCTGCCTAAGTGGTTGGCTACTACCTACGGATGCTGTGACCTGTTTCAGTTGTGCAATTGTAACAAGTACCTGCACATATCAGGGCCAGAGATGCAGGCGGCCTGGATCAAAAGACGCACTGAATGGCCTGAGGCATTTAGTCACGCTGCGGGGCCATCCAGTGAAGGATCGCGACACAAGAGCACTGGAGGTATACATATGCATACTACTATTTGACCAACATTCTGCGGCAATTTTAAAGCGATGGCCAATCAGCGACTGACAACAGGTGCACCTTTCATCAAAGCTCAAATTGGGATTGGTGTGAGTCAATGAACCCAACTTTCTTTAGTATCAAACATCAATGTTTTTGGGATGGCATCTACATTTTCAACAATACACAAAAGAATGTGTTATGCCATATATTTGTTTTTCTTTGCACCACGTCTCATCATAGTAACATGTATGGTTGATATATTTCAGCATGTGAACTCAGTAGATCTGTCATGCTGGACACCGACCAGCCAACCGACCACATTGACATGACAACGCTGACCGTAGGCAACCACGTGCGCCTCCAACTGGACACCGTGCCTGGAGGAATCTTCGATAAAGTTGAGCTGTTCTACGTGTGTGCCAGCTGTGGCAAGGTGTACTGGGACGGCGTACATTACGGACGTGTCTGTGAACGCTTCGCTCACATTCTTGGGGACGACGACTCCTCTAGTCCACAGAGAACAGGCACAACACAAAACTTGTGAACCGAGTTATAAAATAGATTTTCTTTTAATCACAACTGTACAGTTTACTCACAACTGGTGCAACGTCTTGGCAGCCATTGGTTGCATTCTTCAGGAACTGAATTCTGGGACGACTTAGTTCTTCTGCTGAAATGTTGCAGTGAGTAAACTTGTTCACGAATGTAGACTGAGCCTGTAGTTAGTGTAAAACAAGGCTGAGTGGAAAGTCTGATGCACTGCAGAATGTCAGTTGCTGCTGACTGAACAAAGAGCGAGGTGAATGAAATGCTATTTTGAAGGTACATAGTCTGATTGTTTTTATCATAAAATCGTGCCATGTAGTACAATGAACTCTGCTTAATAGAATCACTTGATTTGATTCTATTAATCAGCTGATTCATTAAATGGCACATTTTAATACAGCGGGAATAAGGAATGATTCATTCCCAGCCAATATAGTTTATCCTACTTAACAGCTCATTCTGTTGTCTGTGATTCTGTTAAGATGAGTTGACTGTTTTAATATAATATGACAGTTGTCTGTTTACAAATATTTTACTTGCTGTTCAGGACACTTGTGAACAACCTTAGACAATACTGACCTTGCTGTTCAGGACACTTGTGAACAACCTTAGACAACATTGACCTTGCCGTTCAGTACACTTGTGAACAACCTTAGACAATACTGACTTTGCCGTTCAGTACACTTGTGAACAACCTAAGACAATATTGACCTTGCCACTCAGTACACTTGTGAACAACCTAAGACAATATTGACCTTTCCGCTCAGTACACTTGTGAACAACCTTAGACAATACTGACTTTGCCGTTCAGTACACTTGTGAACAACCTTAGACAATACTGACTTTGCCGTTCAGTACACTTGTGAACAACCTAAGACAATATTGACTTTGCCATTCAGTACACTTGTGAACAACCTAAGACAATATTGACCTTGCCGTTCAGTACACTTGTGAACAACCTTAGACAATATTGACCTTGCCGTTCAGTACACTTGTGAACAACCTAAGACAATATTGACTTTGCCATTCAGTACACTTGTGAACAACTTAAGACAATATTGACCTTGCCGTTCAGTACACTTGTGAACAACCTAAGACAATATTGACCTTGCCATTCAGTACACTTGTGAACAACCTAAGACAATATTGACCTTGCCGTTCAGGACACTTGTGAACAACCTAAGACAATATTGACCTTGCCGTTCAGGACACTTGTGAACAACCTTAGACAATTTCCAATAACTGTAGACACAGTTTATCGGGATCAGCAGTTCACAGGGTCACTGGGTATATCATTGACGTTTCCCTCCACATGCAATATAAACATGATATTCACTCTGAAACATTCAAATTAAAGAAATAACAGTTGAAGTATATATATATATATATATATATATATATATATATATATATATATATATATATATTTTAATGTGATTAATTAAAACACATTTGGGCAGTCAAATTGTTGTTAATATAAATATGGTGTGTACATGATTTTATAATGAAACAACCAGACTGCGAACCTTTAACACAGGCACTTCTGCAGTTGAGCAACATTTACATTATAGAAACCACTGCCTTGACTTTGGTTTGTGATGGGATTTGTTAACATATTTATGAGAGATGCGTGGTTCCAATAATGAGATGTGTAGAATGGATTTTATAAGTGCTGCTCTGAACAGGGAGAAAGTTATGCAACAGTGGTGGCAATATTTCATTCACTAAAATGTATAGTTAGTCCTGTGCAATTTAAAATAAAATTTAGAATGACTTTTTCACAGTGACATTGCTTGTTGTTTATACGGTAAACTTCATTGATAAATGTTTATAATGAACATGCAGCTATTTGTGTATGGTTTCACTTTATAATGAGGCATGTCTTTGAACTGCTGAACATGAAATTGGGTAATACCAACCGAGATGTTGCATTGAACTGTTAAGAATTCACAGAATGAGGTGTTATGTTCCCTTGATAAATTGATAAGTATTTACAAACCTGTTACATTTATTTCATTGAAATCCATATTTGTTATTATTTACGATTTTTTCGTTTTAAACAATTCCGTATAGAAACGGGATACGGCATCAGGCCTGTCCTCAGGGTGTTGAAAAGGGGCTTTTGGTTGTCAGAACAGTCCAAGTCGCTGCCAAATGTCTGGTGCTTCTGAGATTATTCTATGCTCTACCAACTGTTTTCGTCGTCTATGTGTCATCCGTCAAGTTATACATGTTAAACCCTTAACAATAGGTTTGCCATTTACAGATAGTTATCAGATATATTTCAAGTCCGTCCTAAGTTTGTAAGAATGTATTAATCAAAGTTGCGGCACAGTCACAATCAACTTGTCTACACATCATTGTTAATCATGCTAGTCTTTTAAAAATAAAGTTACGTACTTCGCCCTGATGTTAGTCGTGGCCGACTCGTCTATATTTATATATTGGCATATGAGACTGATCTTCATTCCCGTTGCATTAATGCGTCCGCAGAAATGTGAGCTGAATAGATCGACTTCCCCCAGCTCGGCAGTGTCCACTAGCATCAATAATCATCTTCTTACAAGTTACAGAGATACCACAAGTTATTAATTTTTTTACGCGCAAGTTACACTGTCTTGTTCTTTGCAGAGTGTGTGGTCGATTCTTGCTGGCAGTTGTTGTAATGATTACATTTCAAATTGTAATGGACTTCTAGTCATGGTAGTGTTGTAAAATGGGCTAGCATTAACATATATGACAAGGACATATACGTGCGTGCGTGCGATGGTAAGGAACCGCACTTAACCAAAATTCTGTCGTACAGTCAAAACTCCGCATTTATGTGAACAAGAGAACGAGAGAAGGGGTTCCACCATCCAGTATCAGCGAGTGTCTACGCCAAGCCCGCCAGACACATCGACTTTTAGTCGCCAACAGCTTGTCTACCGACAAATACTTGGAAACTACCCGTCGACCGACCGATTTTTCATATACCAGATATGTCCACAAAAAGTGTTGCCGACTGTTGGTGGAGAACATAATAGTTTTATACATGACTCAGCGGTGAGAATTTTCCCGTTTTTCTTTCTGGGTGAAAATCATAATTTCTGTGATTCGTGTGAATCCGGTTTAAAAATGGGGGTAGCCCTCTCCGCTCTTCCCTAAACCTCCCGGCGAGATTAGGGATATTGATTGGTTGCACGTGTAGTTTGCGTTTTGTAAACAAGTCATCACTCCGATCAAGATTTAGAATGTTTGCTGTGATTCGTTGATTGCCTGTCAGGTGGAACTTGTTGTCCAATAGGAAGCTTTGTCTCTCCAGGGCTGCTTACCAGTACGGATTTTCCGTAATCATGACGGAAATTTAACGAAGATTACGGCATTATGGAAACTGCCGTCGTATTACGGAAATAAAAATATCTGACTACGGTACATTAATTAAACACTGCCTTTGTTATAATCCGACATACCCGTTATCCAACGCAACGCTAACTACAACTTGTGGCAAATTCAGTTGACTAGCAAATCCAGAGCGACAAGCCAATATAATTTTCTTAGAAGCCGACCGCCGTAAGTAATTACATTATAGCCACCTGCCATTCAACATCTGTGATGCGAGTGGGGAAACCCAAAACAAACAGAACTTAACGATTTTACATGTTTTTACACAAACCGTGATGCAAACAAAGCTGTTCAACATATTTGATTCATGTTTGTTTAATTGTGTTGCTTAGATCTTTTGCTACATTTCACCACTGGATGTAGGGACAATCAGCCACTAAAACATTATTTGGTAGCAGGGTGAAGTTGCATGGTCTATTTTCTAATAGTGAATACTAAAAATTTACAACATTAAATGGGCATGTAAAGTATGAGAATTTTTTTAATTTAATGTTCTGTGATAAACCAATATTTTTTGGTATATGTGAAACTTGTGTGTTTGAAAATCATGTTTTTTTGCACTGACTGACTCGGCCACATTTACACCTTAGAAGCTACCAGAGAGCACCTGAGACCTCCATTTTCAAAAAATTTCCCAGACCCCCTGCAGAGCGCAGAGGGGGTTACCCCCACTCTGGACTCCCCAGCCACCACTCCGCTCCTTAGGCGTGGCTTTGCCAGTACGGATTTCATAATTTCAGGTTTTTTCTTCTCCACTTTCATCCCCGAATTGACTATTTTGGGGCTGTCAACTAAAAGGTAGTCTCCAACGTGTTGCAACTAAACAATCGGTTTCGGCTTCAATAAGTCTCGATATGAGTCATCGCCATTTCAATAGACGCAAAAACGTTGTCACTGTGCGTTGACACGCGCATTGTGAACTGACACGCACAATGTGCATTGAAACACGGACACGGTATCTTTCTTGCCCGTGAAACATACAGATGGCTGCGACAGTCCTGTGATTATGCACCATTTGTGTATTTGCGTATCTTTTCATCAGGTCTAGCTTTAATTATAACCGTACGTCTCCTTTCAACCAACCAACAACGACCACCAGCAGACACAGCGGCAGCACACGGTACCATTTGATTTGCACTGAACGTTTGTTGACAGTGCTCCAACAGTTGGCTATGAGTCATATGTGTTGCATTCATGGTTAGTGACAGGCCCGCTCAAAGTGTGCAGTCTTCTCAATGATGCATCGCGTTTCTTAAAGAAAGGTTCCTGTCGCTAAACCTGAGCTGAGACTCATGATTGTGAGACGACTTCCAGAGATATCCATAAATATCCAGCGCCACAGTCGGCTGTATCAAATAGTGAAGGATGACAAACCGTTTGATCGATTACCAGGATTAATGACTTCCACGGCTGCTGAAATTCTCTGCAACATTATTCATTTTGTATATCATTACTTCGCATTGCAAATCAGAGAATATCTTAAACATGGGGCATGGATACCTGTTGCCATTTGATTTGCCCTACACCCATTGACTTTGCACAGTTTGCGTGGATTCATTTGGAAGTACGTATCACCACCTGTTTATCACTGCTTGGCTCTACATATGTCCAACTGTTTATCACTGCCTGGCTCTACATATGTCCAACTGTTTATCACTGCATGGCTCTTCACATGTCCAACTGTTTATCACTGCCTGGCTCTACATATGTCCAACTGTTTATCACTGCTTGGCTCTACACATGTCCAACTGTTTATCACTGCCTGGCTCTACATATGTCCAACTGTTTATCACTGCCTGGCTCTACATATGTCCAACTGTTTATCACTGCCTGGCTCTACACATGTCCAACTGTTTATCACTGCTTGGCTCTACATATGTCCAACTGTTTATCACTGCCTGGCTCTACACATGTCCAACTGTTTATCACTGCCTGGCTCTACATATGTCCAACTGGTTATCACTGCCTGGCTCTACATATGTCCAACTGTTTATCACTGCTTGGCTCTACATATGTCCAACTGGTTATCACTGCCTGGCTCTACATATGTCCAACTGTTTATCACTGCTTGGCTCTACATATGTCCAATTGTTTATCACTGCTTGGCTATACACATGTCCAACTGTTTATCACTGCCTGGCTCTTCACATGTCCAACTGTTTATCACTGCCTGGCTCTTCACATGTCCAACTGTTTATCACTGCTTGGCTCTACATATGTCCAACTGTTTATCACTGCCTGGTTCTACATATGTCCAACTGTTTATCACTGCCTGGCTCTTCACATGTCCAACTGTTTATCACTGCTTGGCTCTACATATGTCCAACTGTTTATCACTGCCTGGCTCTTCACATGTCCAACTGTTTATCACTGCTTGGCTCTACATATGTCCAACTGTTTATCACTGCCTGGCTCTTCACATGTCCAACTGTTTATCACTGCCTGGTTCTACATATGTCCAACTGTTTATCACTGTCTGGCTCTTCACATGTCCAACTGTTTATCACTGCTTGGCTCTACATATGTCCAACTGTTTATCACTGCCTGGCTCTACATATGTCCAACTGTTTATCACTGCCTGGTTCTACATATGTCCAACTGTTTATCACTGTCTGGCTCTTCACATGTCCAACTGTTTATCACTGCTTGGCTCTACATATGTCCAACTGTTTATCACTGCCTGGCTCTTCACATGTCCAACTGTTTATCACTGCCTGGCTTTACATATGTCCAACTGTTTATCACTGCCTGGCTCTTCACATGTCCAACTGTTTATCACTGCCTGGCTCTACATATGTCCAACTGTTTATCACTGCTTGGCTCTACATATGTCCAACTGTTTATCACTGCCTGGCTCTACATATGTCCAACTGTTTATCACTGCTTGGCTCTACATATGTCCAACTGTTTATCACTGCCTGGCTCTTCACATGTCCAACTGTTTATAACTGCTTGGCTCTACATATGTCCAACTGTTTATAACTGCCTGGCCCTACATATGTCCAACTGTTTATCACTGCCTGGCTCCTCACATGTCCAACTGTTTATCACTGCTTGGCTCTACATATGTCCAACTGTTTATCACTATCTGCTTGGCTCTACATATGTCCAACTGTTTATCACTGCCTGGCTCTACATATGTCCAACTGTTTATCACTGCCGGGCTCTACATATGTTGAGCTATTATTATTATAATATATATATATATATATATATATATATATATATATATTATAATAATATATATATATAATTATATATATATATATATATTATTATTATTATTATGTATATATATATATATATATATATATATATATAATTATATATATATATATATATATATATATATATATAATTATTATATATATATATACATAATAATAATAATATATATATAATAATTATATATATATATATATATGTATGTATATATATATATATATATATGTATATATATATATATATATATAGTTATTATATATATATATATATATATATATTATTATTATTATATATATATATATATATATATATATATATATTATTATTATTATGTATATATATATAATAATTATATATATATATATATATATATATAATTATATATATATATATATATATATATATATATATACGAATGCTTTCTCATGGGATGCTATGAATGAAACATCAAGAGAAACCCATTTAGACGATTGTTCAGTATTTAGCATTTCACCAGAACCGTTATGCCCGGTACCAAACTGTATGTTGTTACGCCCGGTACCAAACTGTATGTTGTTACGCCCGGTACCAAACTGTATATTGTTGCGCCCGGTACCAAACTGTATATTGTTATGCCAGGTACCAAACTGTATATTGTTACGCCCGGTACCAAACTGTATATTATTACGCCCGGTACCAAACTGTATATTGTTATGCCCGGTACCAAACTGTCTATTGTTATGCCCGGTACCAAACTGTATATTGTTATTCCCGGTACCAAACTGTATATTGTTATGCCCGGTACCAAACCGTATATTGTTATGCCTGGTACCAAACTGTATATTGTTACGCCGGTACCAAGCTTTAATGCAATGTGTTCAAATCACTATCTCTGAACAATGTTATATATAAAACATCCCTCAGAAGTGCTCTATGAGAAATGGTTTTTTTTAAATTGTGTCCAAATTCACTTAACAGTTTGTATGTGCAACAATACTATGTGCAACAATACTATGTGCAACAATACCATGTGCAACAATACTATGCAGGCACGAGCCATTTCAAATCACATTCCCGGAACAGGGTCCCATTTTATGAATTCATAAATGTTTCCCACACTGTTTTTTTTAGCATAACATGAAGAAGAATGTAATAACTGCCACTATTATAATTCAATTCCAACGTTTATGTGTGTGTGTGTGTGTGTGTGTGTGTGTGTGTGTGTGTGTGTGCGTGTGTGCGTGTGTGGGTGTGTGGTGTGTGGTGTGTGGTGTGTGTGTGTGTGTGTGTGTGTGTGTGTGTGTGTGTGTGTGTGTGTGTGTGTGTGTGTGTGTGTGTGTGTGTGTGTGTGTGTGTGTGTGTGTGTGTGTGTGTGTGTGTGTGTGTGTGTGTGTGTGTGTGTGTGTGTGTGTGTGTGTGTGTGTGTAGAGTATTAAAACGAACTCGGTACCTTGGTAATGGGCGTAACAGTAAAGGGCAACATTCCTGTCACTTAGTGAGTTTTCGGATTTAAACAAAGAAATTTCATAATTTAAATGTTGAGACAGCATTTTGCAGAGATTGTAGAACATGAAAAACATATCCTCTCCCAAGCCAACTGTCAGACAATTTGGGAGAATGGTCCTTGTGTGCTATTTTTCTTGGAATTGTCATTAGATTGTAGTCATAGTGCCACTCAGACACAAATAACTGACATGGGGTCGATGTGGATTCTGCAAAGTTAAGTACCGGTAGAGGAAGTTTGCCAACATCGTTTGATGGGGGTCACGTGTCAACGTCATCTGATCCACGTCGTCTGATTGCCTCGACATCCGCTTAGAGATACTCACATACATGATACAGATGCGTGGTAGTATGGTGACAACACTAATGAAAGAAGCGAACTGCACAACAATACGTAGGTTTTCTATAACAGACCTATTCTACGCGGTATATATATATATATATATATATATATATATATATATATATATATATATATATATATATATATATATATATATATATATATATTATATCCTGTCTGTATGCGTGCGTGCGTGCGTTCGTGCGTATTTGAATGTGTGTGCGCTAATGTGTGCGTGAGTGTGTGTCTATCACTATGGGCGGATCCAGAGGGTGTCTATCAAGTCACCCCCCCCCTTCAGGGTCTGGATCCGTCAGTGATCACCCTTACTAATATCTCTGTATGTCGCTCTTCCCGCTTTCTTCGTCCCACTCTCTCCCTTTTCATCCCTTCCTTCACATGCTATCCTACCTGCATTCCCTATCTATATACGTGTCAACGTGTCCTCATGGAAAAGCGGGAAACAGCCTCTTCGCCGATTCTGACAAACGTGTTCACTCGTTCACTCGTTCACTCGTTCACGGGGCACGCACACGCAAGAAAACGTGAACTTACTTGAGACCAAGCACGTGCCTCGAACAGCTTCGTGTGCAGCAAATAGATCGATTTTACCCTAACTAATTACCCATTATAAAAGTGGTAAGCAAGGCGAAAAGCGGTATTACTGCCCGAAAGAGTAATGTTGACACCTATGTTCCCTTCGTCCCGACCGTCCCTCTCCACCTACCCATCTTCCCGTCACACAACTCCCTTCCAACGTGCTCTAAGACAACACTATTTTAAAATTATTTTTTTTATTTAATATTCTTTAATACATAAATACATATTGTTTAGTTGTATCGCCAAAGAAGCTAGGGCCTACTATCACGCGGTTGTACATACACCGACAATCATAATACTGAGAAACAGTGGGAGAAGTTGCAAGACAGACGAGTGAGTCTATATGAATGAATGCACAGTTTCGATTGATATTTAGTTAAATGTTACAACGGCCAAACTATGTAAGCCAGTGGCGTATTTAGGACTTCGGAACGGGGGCCCAGCTTTGTCACCCTTTAGTTTGCTATGCCACCGTGTAGTGGCGCAACATGATATTCACGAAAACATTCTTATCCCAAAGCTATGACCCATGTCCCCGCCTAAACGCGCCACTTATTTAAGCATAACTAATGATTAAAATGGCTTGTTTTCTGTTAATGGTCTATAAACGTCCATGTAGTGCCTACGGAAGTGTACGATATGCATGCATCCTGGAATATAAACTGACATTTACTCTGACACAATTGGCCTAAAATGACTCAATCCAAGTTAAATTGACAACGAATGCTATTGTGGATATGTAATGTACGTCAACCCATAACTCTTTACAGAGATAACGTGTCATATAAATGCTTAGAATCCCAATTATTTCACTTCAGCAAGCAAAAAACACATCCACAGGTCCCATGTGTGCGTTTCTGCACCCAATGTTTTGAAACATGTTACTCTTGTGGCATCGTGACATCATGTTACTTTTGTGGCATCGTGATATCATGTTACTCTCACCATTACATCATGTTACTCTTGTGAAATCATGCAAACCAGGCGGAAGAACAAATGAAGCAATTAAACAACTTGTAATCGCAGATGCTAACATGCGACATTGATGACAAACTTTTATCCAAAAAAATCAATTCAATCCAGGCGCAAAAGCATAGACGTCATTGATTTTGACAAGTATACATACCATTTCTTTTACTGTACAGTGCCATAGAATACCATTTTATATTATATATATGGTGCTATATAAATGGATAAACATTTACATGTACCAGAATTGCCAGCAAAAGAAGCATTTGTAAATTATATATGTTGTTACCGTCAAAGTTGAACGGCATAATGAAGAATACGAACGTTGGCCTGGGATAAATGTCAAGTATGCTTAATGTGATTTTCTAAATATAATGTCAAAATAAGTTCAATATTTTTGTTAGATCCACATTGCCGTTCACAGTGGAAGCTTTTTATAATGTTGATATTGTAATACATTTACATTTGTCTCCTCTGTTTCTAGTGTGGTTTTCACATTTGGCGGCAAGGATAACTTTCACAAGAGTTTAGGAATTCCTATGTTTCATATCATAATAAAATAATATAAAATTAGTGCTTTCATGCGATTATTCAACATGGCACGAGACGATTGTTTTCATACTGGATATCTCAGCAAGGTTTACACCAGAATTACAACTGTAATAATGATTTAGCAACATCGGTCATATACGCACATGACTGCAGTAGTAGTCAAACGATTTTGGTAGCCAAAACATACAGTGTACACAATTACATACATACACGAAACAGACATTGACATATTTCTGTTACACACACCGAGGCGTTTTGTTTCAGCACTGGATAGATTGTGCAGCAGAAGGCAGCATGACGGTGACGTCATCAATGCTATCTTCGGCGCGCTGATTCAACCCGGTGCGTCATTAGGATTTCGGCGCTTTCTTTTCTTGCTCGATGACTGAAGCAGACGACCAAATCATAGTTATGCCCAAATAGTATACGTGTTAATGATTAGATTATATAATATGCAGTATAACATGTAAATGGCGGGCAAAAATCAGATAACATTAACAGACGACAGTGTATGCGGGCATCGATTCACAATGTCTCAATAAAATAATTGGCCATATGTAATGTTATTAGCCAGATAATGATCACTACCTCTTTCTGCCTGCCTGACTGTGCGCTACGGCTTATTTTTGGCCACTAGCCTTTATTGGTACCCATATCCTAGTAAGGCTTTGAACTGGGGAACTGTCTTGGCATTAACCTACCACAGCTCGAGGAAGGACATTCCATTGATCAAATACCCTGTGATTGACCTCCATACGGTTTCCCTCCTGTATGGGAGCATTAGGTCAAAATGGACCAAACCCGGAAAATAGTTTCTTTATTGCGATTTCATGTCGCCCCAATGACTGGACGGCGGAACCCAAGAACGGAAGTGATTTCAACCCAGTGGCTCACAGTCAGTAATGGTTGTCCCGCATCTAGTCTCGTTGTGACGAAAGTATGTATCTTATGATATGTTTTTTCAATATAGCATTTTGCAATTATCCTGAAAAATTAACCTGGTACTATTTAATGCTCGTGAACAATAGTGATCACTGATGGCAGAACCTTTTAATACGATCGGTGATAACAAACGGGTCAATATGGCGGCGAAATAGTACTTGTTTAATTAAAAGAACGTATGCGAGTAACCAATTAGTTCACATGTACGACTATGAAACAGCTACTATTCACATCGAGCACATTGCACATTAAAATTGTATTAATGTATATTTACCATCAGAAATGGTATGAAACTGGAAATCGAAAACCTGGCATAAATCACAGGACTTCTCCGCTTGTTGATCGATGCCATCTTTTTTTCAATTCGAACCTTTATCTCGCAATAATTATTTCCGAAAATACACTACCTAATAAAATAGGCAAGTTTTGCGACACATGAAGATCGCGTCGTGCCAGTATTGACAGTTCAATATCATCTAAAGAAAGTCGCTGTATAATAAGGTCGCAGGTGGCAGTTTCCAGCTTATTAGACATTTGTATGGCTGAATACACTGGCCGCTGGCTCGCGCAGTGAAGATGATACCTTCTTTGGTCGGCAGCGTATTCTTCTCATTCGTCGATGTCTTCTTCAGGTTCGACTTGTTGAACTTCTTCACCTCGTTCATATCTGCAATGAACATCATTGGTACTGGCTTAGCAAAGTCACAGGTGAACATCATTGGTACTGGCTTAGCAAAGTCACAGGTGAACATCGTTGGTACTGGCTTAGCAAAGTCACAGGTGAACATCATTGGTACTGACTTAGCAAAGTCACAGGTGAACATCGTTGATACTGGCTTAGCAAAGTCACAGGTGAACATCATTGGTACTGGCTTAGCAAAGTCACAGGTGAACATCATTGGTACTGGCTTAGCAAAGTCACAGGTGAACATCATTGGTACTGGCTTAGCAAAGTCGCAGGTGAACATCATTGGTACTGGCTTAGCAAAGTCACAGGTGAACATCATTGGTATTAGTCAAAGGGTGCCAAGCTTCCAATGTCAACACAGACACGAATTCATTTATACAGCTGAGTGAAGTGAAGCAACGTAGACGACTGGTACATCCTGAAGGGTTTGGAACAGCCTGGAGGAGGTTGGAACATACTAGAGGGGTTTGGAACATATTGGAGGGATTTGGAACATCTTGGAGGCGCAATTGGTCGAGGCTAAGAACGCCTCCAAATTACAGGAACAGCTGGGTTATGCCCAATGCCCAGAGTAGTTAACATTGACGCGATACCCAGTTGGGATTTGTCTATTAAGAAACAGAAACTGAATAAAATAACCCAAGCTTCGAAACGGCAACAAGAGCACTCGAACGATGGTCCCCTTGAATGAGAGTCCGACAAGAGTATTCGAACGATGGTCCCCTTGAATGAGAGTCCGACAAGAGCATTCGAACGATGGTCCCCTTGAATGAGAGTCCGACAAGAGTATTCGAACGATGGTCCCCTTGAATGAGAGTCCGACAAGAGCATTCGAACGATGTCCCCTTGAATGAGAGTCCGACAAGAGTGTTCGAACGATGGTCCCCTTGAATGAGAGTCCGACAAGAGCATTCGAACGATGGTCCCCTTGAATGAGAGTCCCACAAGAGCATTCGAACGATGGTCCCCTTGAATGAGAGTCCCACAAGAGCATTCGAACGATGGTCCCCTTGAATGAGAGTCCGACAAGAGCATTCGAACGATGGTCCCCTTGAATGAGAGTCCGACGCTCTGACCGCTGAGCTACTCTGACCGTTGAGCCATTCTGACCGCTGAGCCACTCTGACCGCTGAGCCACTGCGGCCCAATTTTATTGACATCAACGTGAAAGAAAAGAAACTGTCATGGTCTCTAGTGAACATTGTTGGTATTCGCATGGAAGGGAATTTTCAAAAGTATCTAGTGAATATTATTAGTATTGGCATGGAAAAAAATCAAACTTTCAAAGCATATCGTAAACACTGTTAGTATTAGCGTGGAAAAATAATCGTGGGAATGATTTTCAATAGGTAGCGTTACATTTAGAAACATCCTGTTAGCCAATCACTGTCACATGATTGGGCGTGTAAGTGTTCCATACAACATACACGACAGACAAATGTTCCTTGTTTGTCACAATGTCATCAACTACACGCAGCATTTGTTGGATGTTAAGCCGTTAAGTCTGACATTCTCTGTAGTTGATCAAGGACATGTGTGTGACTTTTTTCCGTAACTTCCTGGTTTCTTGCATTAGTCACGCGTTTGTGATTGAAGATTTTAAGATAGCACGCCGTCCCGGACTTATTTTAAGATAGCACGCCGTCTCGGGCTTATTTTAAGATAGCACGCCGTCTCGGGCTTATTTTATCTTAAGGTTCATCGGATTTTATCACGGAATGATTCACCTTTATTCTATATCTCCTGGGCATGATACACAGAAGCGTTCTGCATGAACTCATCGAATGACGTTGTACTAGCAAAAAATACCCATCCCAGGATAACTTGGTAGTTTGTAAGTGACTGTCATGATACCAATATTTACCAAATTTCAGAATATACAACCTTGTCACAGAAATATCCGTCTATGACTTTGTGCTTACAGCTGCCAGTCAATACTGATGGCTTACAATCCAACTCTCGACACTTCCACGTAATTCTTGCACTTACAGTAACGTCTAAGCAACGCCTTGCACTTGTGTTGCGTAACTTGGGGCAATCGTAGAAAAGACGCATGACGTTTGTAAAATTGTTTACGTAATTGTTCGCACAACACTAAGGACAATTGTACGTAATAACAACAAAGGTTAATTTAAGTGTTCATAGAAAGGGTAACAGCGTGGTGAAATTCGAAAAAAAAATAAAAACTGATCACCCGACCGTGGAATCGTAGATTAGCTCTTGAAAGCTTGGAGCCCGAGATGCTAAGCGTCTAGGAAGAGCAGCATGACATACAAACATACTCAAGCTGGATTATTGTAAGATAGCACAAAATATGAAACAGGCGTTATTTCCGCGTTATTTTTGCACAAATACGTTTCGTTTTCCTCAAACGTTTTCCAGGTCGACGGGTACAATGCTGACATTGAAGTCTAGGTGGTGTAACCAGAGGCAAAGGCGGCGGGCGGGGGAGGTCGTCCCCGGTCCAATCCACACCGTGCATGTGCCGCTCTATTGCGTTCGCTTCTCATTTGCGACGTCTGTGGGATTATGCGAGGGCATTCATTAAGAGTGAGCGTCTCGTGGCTGTCTTGTCATTACAATATACGACCAGCTGCGTCCTCAAATTAGACTTATTGTTGTAGACATTTCAAGAAGTTGGCAATTGTCTCCAGCGGACCCGGTGGCATACTCGCCAGAACACTTAGTGCCATAGTTGACACATGGACATTATTGTTTCAGTTAGGCTATCTTTCCGAGAATAGCATTTCGAGTAGGTGGTTCTTGGTTGAGAGGATGCTTGTTGTGTGGACCCGGATATGCCCGTGCTCACGAAGGAGTGTTTACGCACAGTCGCGTGCTTGAAACAAACACGGTACAAAGTCTACGGACACGGAATTGTCACATGGTTATCTCGTGTCGCTGACAGTTGGGTCGTCGAGGCAACAAATATACATCCTATCATGGCATCGCTCGTGGATTACTACAACTATTACAGTGCAAAATTATCGCGAGGTAATAACTAGTAAATCTAACACGGGTTGTGGTGGTGGTGGCGTGGTGGTGGCGTGGTGGTGGTGGTGGCGGTGGCGGTGGCGGTGGTGGTGGTGGTGGCGGTGAGGAGCAAGTAGATACAAGCATTGTCGTCAACGTCACCGTTGGTCACAGCCGCGTCACTGTATGAAACGGAATGTGGGTACCGCGACAGACGACAGATGTTCGCCAGAGAAAAGACACCGTGTGGCCGTGTGGGTGGCACTTGATGTCATGCTTCCATCGCCTGAACGCCTGGTCTTGTCACACACAAGTTTTTATTACTACAATGGGCATTTGTCGAGGCGGAAAATGTTCACCTTAACTCAGCTCGTGATGAATACGGGCTGAGTCACGATCCTGATGACATGTCAATCCGGATGTGTGACAGGAAGAGGCCAAGACAACGATATTTCTGCTACGTCAATCTCCCTTCTTAATTGATGCCTTTTCGTCGAATTTTTACCAGGCCCTAAAATTAAACTAACGGTTCATTCATCAAACTAAATGACACTCGATTGTTCGCGGATTTATAATAAGACGAGCGAGCAAGCAAAATCTATTTGAGCAAGGATTTTAAACATAATTATATGCACACCTATATTAAGAACATAATATGTTGGCAGCCTGCTATTCCTTTCATCTATAAAACGTATGGCATCGTGCTACCCCAGAACAAAGCCCCTGATCGTGTGCGTTATCACTGTTATAAATGTAACATTAGACACGACCGTCATCGTCGTCGTGACCGCATGAAAGAGTTCGGTCGTCGACGGAAACGTGATCAGATAACGGGCTCTGAGCGCAATGCCCCGCATCCACGTCAGCCTCGTGCTCAGCCTCGAGCTCAGCACGCTGCTGCTGTCTCGAGCGAGCGATCAATTCCTTTCCACACGGAGAGACGCAGACAAGGAAAGCCCGGGAGGACGGTGACTCACGCCTGCAGACAACAATGCACTCAAACAACGACCACATGTGTTCTCAGTGGTGTATTTAGGGGGACATTGGGCCATTGTTGGATAAAAATAACCTGTTGCGTTACTACGTGGTAGCACAGCAAACTAAACGGGTGCCTAAACTGAATTCTATCGGGTCCCGCTTTCCGAGAACCTAACTACAGTACTGCGTGTTCTACGTTCAGTGAGAATGCATTTCGAGAAAAAGACTTGTCTTAGTTAAGTAATAGTTTACTATAGTTTAGCCATTCAGATTAAATGGATAATCGCTTAAATGACGTTAATATGTGTTTATTTGCCAAATTATATTCTTCCTCGTTGCTCTCTTTATAAGGGGTGAGGTTAATTATTTCCCTTCCCAGCTGAACTGCATCCCAATCTCTTCCCTCAGGTCATTCAGCCTTCATCTACCCGCCCTCTTTGCTCCTGTAATTCTCCAGAACCAGTGGTTCTTGCGGACTTGCAGCTTCTGTTGTTGCTGCCCTGTCAGTGCCACCGTCTCACGACCACGCAGACGTGTCACGTGACGGCGTTACACACGCTCTCACGACTTTCCCTTTCAACTGTTTTGATATATTTCTGTCCGTCATGATTTCCTCTACCGTCTTCCCTGGATTCGCTCCCGCTTGTATCCAGCGATGTACCTCTACCTCCGAACGTCCGTGTTCTCTAACCATTCTCCATACGATTAACCAGATTGAACAAGATTGCCATCAAGAAAAAAACCAGTACATCACTTATGTCTTTCTCCACGCTCATCCTTAGTCCATGCTTCTTGAACATCTCCTTCCATTCCTCCAGCGCTTCTTGAACATCTCCTTCCATTCCTCCAGCGCTTCTTGAACATCTCCTTCCATTCCTCCAGCGCTTCTTGAACATCTCCTTCCATTCCTCCAGCGCTTCTTGAACATCTCCTTCCATTCCTCCAGCGCTTCTTGAACACCTCCTTCCATTCCTCCAGCGCTTCTTGAACATCTCCTTCCATTCCTCCAGCGCTTCTTGAACATCTCCTTCCATTCCTCCAGCGCTTCTTGAACATCTCCTTCCATTCCTCCAGCGCTTCTTGAACACCTCCTTCCATTCCTCCAGCGCTTCTTGAACATCTCCTTCCATTCCTCCAGCGCTTCTTGAACATCTCCTTCCATTCCTCCAGCGCTTCTTGAACACCTCCTTCCATTCCTCCAGCGCTTCTTGAACATCTCCTTCCATTCCTCCAGCGCTTCTTGAACATCTCCTTCCATTCCTGCAGCGCTTCTTGAACATCTCCTTCCATTCCTCCAGCGCTTCTTGAACATCTCCTTCCATTCCTCCAGCGCTTCTTGAACATCTCCTTCCATTCCTCCAGCGCTTCTTGAACATCTCCTTCCATTCCTCCAGCGCTTCTTGAACATCTCCTTCCATTCCTCCAGCGCTTCTTGAACATCTCCTTCCATTCCTCCAGCGCTTCTTGAACACCTCCTTCCATTCGTCCAGCGCTTCTTGAACATCTCCTTCCATTCCTGCAGCGCTTCTTGAACATCTCCTTCCATTCCTCCAGCGCTTCTTGAACATCTCCTTCCATTCCTCCAGCGCTTCTTGAACATCTCCTTCCATTCCTCCAGCGCTTCTTGAACATCTCCTTCCATTCCTCCAGCGCTTTTTGAACATCTCCTTCCATTCCTCCAGCGCTTCTTACAACTCCTGTTTGCTCCATGATATTCGCCAAATCATCCAATTAATACAATTAAGACCGTCTCGCGTGCAACGACGCGACATTTAACAAATTTTTAGCTATACATGAACCTGCTTTCTGTCAAACAGGACTCTGCTGTTCATCGCATATGTCCTTTTTAGCCGCTGTGCATATGTAACATTTGCCACATGGCGTGTGCAATTCGAGGACAGTGTTAAAAGGGTCGTTAAGACGTTCCCTTCAGACATACCACACCCCTACTGTTTAAGGTTCTATGACACCCGGATCTCAACGTCCTTCAAAGACATTTATAATACCGTGTAACTAACTTTCGGAGCTGACTGCTAACCAGTGCACTACACTTCCGACTGTTTGTAAGCCACAAGTGTATGTATTTAACTAATTAACCACGAACTGAGTGAACGGGTAATTAATCAGGCAGCTACGTTAGGCAGACATCTGAATGCGGTCAGTCCACTCATAGTAGGCTTTCTTCAGCAACAGCATCAGTTTATCTATAAAACGTTTCAATCAAGCTTATTCAAAACATGTTTTACGAAGATTACGAATTTTCTGTTGTTTAACACCACTAGATAATTAATGGCAGCTGACACAACGAAGCATTACTACGTGTAGAAACACTGTATCATATCTTGTGTCTCAGTAAGATTGATTTCGAATAAGATTGATAACCTGTAAGACATATCAATCGATCTATAATTGTTCTCGTCAAATGCTGAGATACTTGATAACATTTATTAATATGAAACGAATCAACCTATCCATAAATCCTAGTCAAATGTTGATTAGATTGAGGAATGGATGGGTGAAGGCCCACTTGGATTATCAAAAAACGTTGGAAAGGAATATTAGTTTTCCCCTGGTTGACATTTTGCAACGATATGTTTTCCATTCGATCACTACATTAGCAATGCGTGTTCAGGGCTTCTGGTTGTTGTGTATAAAGATCAGAGGCCGTGATTAAAAGATATTAAACGATTCAAATAACGCATGGTTAGGAATGATTTATTCCTAGTGTATTACTCGTGTTTGGTGTACATAACATGATCTGTACACCACGTTTACACCACATGACAGATACACCCAATATGATTCAGGTGGGTAAGGGGACATTTCTACGATCTTTTCTGGCAAGCAAGAACAAGGTCCAATGTTATTTTTTAAGATAGTGTGTTGGTGGGTGGGGTCAATCCTATCCAAATAGTTTTTGGATTATTCGCGGTTTTTTATTACATATCCTCTAAATGTGGCAGTTTTTTGTTTTCGACCTAGACACTAATTTTAAAACTGCAAATACACACTCCAAGCTGTTTACATACTTCAACTGTATTTGATAACAATGAGTTTGGCCAGTGCTCAATTTATTCGGTTGTTACGCGAAGCTTACTTGAAGGCGGCCTCGTCACGCTTATTACAGCAACAACATCGATGTGAAGTCCGACAGTTAGTCAAGTGGAACGGTTTGCGATGAATCATAGCAGAACTTCTGCAAAGCATTTTTGTAAGCACATAGCTAAAAAATACTGCTATCTCGCATGCCAACAGTCTATGCTTGTATTGTCAGGCCCTGTTCCTGTTTATCAAGTTTTAACCCGCCACCGTTGGACGACCTGGTTGTTTGGTCGATATTGTGTAATGCCCTGGCTTGGCACGATGCCAGCGAAACCGTCGTCTGTTGGTGATTCGAGTAACGCCCGGCCAGAGAGTGAGATTAGTTGAGAGCGATGTGTGTGGAACGTCTCGTGGAAACTGCACAGTGTGTTTTATGTAGATTCCCGGTGGCGTATCCAGGATATCACAGAGGGGGAAGACAAGGGGGGAGTGCAAGGGGACGCCAGGGGGGACGCAAGCTTCGACACCCGTTAGTTTACCATACAACCACGCAGTGGCGCAAAAGGTAACACGTCATAAAAAAATTCGCCCAGTGCCCCACCTAAATACGCCACTGATGCTCTGTTACTGACAACAGACAGCGGAGTTAACGTTTTAGTTCGTATAATATGATAGCTAGAGGACGTTTAGTTATATTGAAAGATCATGCGACCACTGATCACTATACTGTTGATGCGTGGTGCTGCTAGCTAGCTTGTAACTGATGATACTAATTAGTACAGACAGTTGCTGTGCCATTTCACTAATTGACCCCAGCGTTGATGATGAGTACATTCCCGTTATTTCAACGTCATTATTGCGTCGCCTGTCTGCATTTTAGCGACAAAAGCTGCTAATATACCGGGGTGTGGCTAGCACACACCACACCCACATACAACACTCAAAGTCGTGTGTGGAAATTAATTATGCCGGGTAATGCCAACGACAATGGCGACTTCGTGCCCCCAAATAGTGCCCCCAAATAATGTACAACTGCCGGTTTCACGAAGCGTTCGCGTAACTCGTAACAACAGTAGAAGACACGAATAACATTGCTAACAACTGTACGTAACTATGAACTCATATTGCTCTAAGTTACGTAATCTACGTCAAACGTTTACATAGGTTCCTTTGTAATATCCCTACCCCGGGGGAATTTTTTAATGTGCGTAATGTACGAAATATCCCCGCGTTTCCCCGGGGCACGCCTACAACATTTCAGCCCCGTACATGCGAAACTGACGGAGACACGAGGGAACGAACCGACAGACAAAGCCTTACTTTATAGTATAAACGTCAGTGACGTAATGCATTGTTTCTATTTTGTGCCATTGTTAATGGAATCCAATGTTAATATGATCGCTTGTCCACGATAGTTATTGCTTATGTTGTAAAAGATCAGGAAGCATGTCATGTACGAATCGAGGATACACCGTGCATAATGTATATCAAGTAGGCTTACGCAGAACGTTAAACACGAGGATCAGCATCGTCTAAAACAAGACAATGTTACATTTTTGCTATCCAGTCAACGCAGCCGAGAATACACATGCGGTAAAACCAATCTTTACCTGGTTTATCAGCCATGTTTGGTGCTGAAGTTCGGACTTGATTCTTCTGATCAGGAGAGCTGTCACTCGACACAAGCAACACTGTTGACGAGACAGGCGACACACTAACAATGACGGACGGCACACTGAACGTCGCTTTGCCGTCTGGCGATTGCTCGATGAGGGAACATATCAAAAATCTCCAGCGTATTGTTGGATTGTCCCGTAGCCATGTGGATACTATCAAAAGCATTCAACGTTTTAATTTGTTTTGTGTGAAGACAAAGTGTCTAGATTTAAATGCGAGCACATACTTGACTTTTGAAGAAACCCCAATTGTGCTATCGACCGTACACGATGTGTATAAAGATCAGAGGCCGTGATTAAAAGATATTAAACGATTCAAATAACGCATGGTTAGGAATGATTTATTCCTAGTATATTACTCGTGTTTGGTGTACACAACATGATCTGTACACCACGTTTACACCACATGACAGATACACCCAATATGATTCAGGTGGGTAAGGGACATCACGTGACATTTCTACGATCTTTTCTGGCAAGAACAAGGTCCAATGTTATTTTTAAGATAGTTGGAAGTAGGGGTCGCGACTGAATCGGGAACGAACACACTGGACCCATTATGTGTATTGCGCTTGGTACACACCAAAGCGTTCATTAAGGTTCCAAAACAGTGCCCAAGTTAAATGTGACAACTGGACCATTTCAGTTATAACTGATAAGATATCACGATATTTCTGCCGCACCGAGGGCGTAGACAATACAATGCTTAGAAATATCGAAATGTTCCAAAACAACTTTAATGTTATCGAGACAAAAAATCGCGCAATGTATTTCGTGCGTTTTTCGACAGTGCGTACATAATTAAAGGCACAGAGTGTGATCGTATCTTTTATCGTAGCATCGTGTGATATAGTATAAACTATGGGAAGTTCGGGTATCTCGTACCGTCGGGTAAATAGTACCGACGCGAATGTCAAGAACTGGTTAAGACTTCGAAACTGAACAGTGCTCTGTATAGCAGCGCCACAAGTGGCCATTCCATAAAGCAAAAAAAGATGGCGCCAAAGAAGCCGACTAGAAAACGGTGGGTACATTTCGTTTTCTACCCCCTATGATGTAAAATGATGTAAAATGCCACGATTTATCCTCCACCCCTTGGTGGAGGATAAATCGTGCCGGTGGTACTTATTACTCGCTCAAGGTACTAGTTTATTCTCCGCGCCAGGCTTCGGGCGATCTACTAGATTAACTAATTGCGTTATTCTTTTGAGCTAACTTTAATTTTGAAAGTTATGTAACTTAGTTGACTATTAAAGGTGATTTATGAATGATCTTGTGAGCAACACGAACAACATAAATATTTTCTATTTGTTTCTTTTATTTTATATAATTTTTAGTGTGTACGTACGTAGGAATTAGGTGAATAATTGGTTTGCATTCATTTATACCAACTAGATAGACGTTTACGCTGCGTAAATTAGTGCTACCTTTTATCCACCCACCCGGTATTTTTTACCCGTCACGTCGGCTAAAATGTACCGATTCGCATTTTTTTTAAAGTTGTCATAAACTAAAACATTTCTTTTTGTTAAGCGTAATTCTCGTGTAGATGATGAAAGTTGGCCATCTTTCTAATAAAATTTCAGTAAAGTTCTACGGCGGCTTAAGTTGCACACCTGTTTCCTTAGGGGGTAAGAATTATCCGAACTTCCCCCATATCTATTCTAACTAACATCGTAATCGCCAAAATGTGCTTTTATTAAACTCAATTGTTAATATGATTGAACCGTTATGTTTGATTTGAATGTTTCTACTCGAATATCATGTTTGTATTGCATGCTGAACGGAAAACGGTCAAATTATATTTTTAAATTGTGGTTTAGTAAACCACATTTGCAGAGGTGCCAAGTCCAAGAATCGGGAGGAAGTAGAATCTCGCACTGGGGATGTATCACTTTAACAGAGATCTTTCTGTTTGGTGTCTCTTTCCAGCTCAGTCTATCCCAGTGCTCATGTGAGTGTCTAGCTGCATGTCAGCTGCACTCGCACGCATCGGTATTGTCCCGGTCGGCCTGATTTCGAGACCGTAACGATTTATTATGATATCTCAATATTAAGGTAGAGAAGAGGCTCATAGCCAAGGGAAAACATGTATAGCAATATAACAGCCGGGGGTCATCCATATTACTGTAGACGCCGTTGTCGTGATAGTGGCGCCACACGGCGGATAGATGTCGCGCTCACTTTAGTCCACAATTAATCCAGCAGAAGGCGAAACGAGCAGGACATCGTGTTGGTTGGATCCCGGACCGCCGTGTGGCACCACAAGACTGCCGACATGGAATTGCCACGTGACATTTAAAAACGTCGAACATAATTTCTACTTGCTAGTATTGAATTTGGCATATTTCTATGTATATGCCTACCTTGCTCCAGCTTACCGGAACATAAACATTGTCACACCAGGCATTATAGGGGCCCACACCAGTTTGTGGATTTTTGTCGGTAGATGTCAGGCCGCGTGACATCATTTTGGCCAAACAAACCAACTTCGCCTACGCCGATTCTGTCGGTGCAACTGACATAAACTTATCGGTTCAAGTCATTCTGTTCATGTACGAGTCAACAACCCGGTCACAGTCACAAAACGAAGTTAGTAGCGACAGCAAGTTGTGTCAAACCAGGTCTGATTTATCGGCCGAAGCCTTTGGATTCACGCAGCAGTAAACAAATGCCCTGGATCAAAAACCTCAAAAATAACATGAATGTAAATGTATTTACAATAGTATTTATTCGTAAGTAGAACGACATACATGGCTACGACTGATTGAGACCCCCTTGCCAACAAGCCTCGATCCGTCTCTGCAAAGTGCCTCTCGAAATGTCAAATCGCTTAGGGTTTCTTTGCCACTAATATAATTAGCTTTTATTGAAGAGTAGCTAAAAACATTATTTGTTAATGCATTCCAAAGTACTAATATAACTGTCTGTTACCATATATCACGATTTCTGGAACATCTACTTAAATTGACTAGAAACAAACAAGAAGCACACGCAAAAAAGGAAGCGGCTGGGGACGAGAAACTAGTTTTTTTTTTTTCTAGGCCTTATACAAGTAACATTTGTATTGATTAATCAATCAAAAGAGCAATGATTGACGCATATAACATGTATTGCTTTAGCTGATACGAGAGTGTTACCTATTGTTCTCAACCTATGGGGCGGGGGGGGGGTAAATAATGTACACAGGGCATTTTAGAGCTCCAATATCTTAGAGTGGTTTAAATGCGATTGGCGAGGTGTGCGGACAAAAGCCTCCAGAACAAAAACCCTCTACCCATATGGCAACTAGGACAATACCCCTCCTCCTCATACAACTAAAGCGTGTAGTGTAAGTAATAACCTTTATTAGCACTTGTCAATATTTAGTTACATATCTTTATGAAATGTCTTTGAATGTGCAGTTTCGTTCCTATTTTCACCTGACGTCGACCCTACAAATCCTTGCATCACCCCTTAGGTTCACTTCTACACATCTGACAGTTGGTGCCCGCCTTAAATTTCTAGTTAGTTCAGTAAGTTGTACAATTGCTAAGCACTCTTCACTACCAATTCAAACTCCCTCCTCGATTTGTTTGGCTCATCCTGGATCGGGTTCGGCAAGGAATGCGTGAATAATCTAATTATATATAAAATAAGATATGTGCGTAATGCGGAGTAACAGGTTTTGTCTAATAATTTCACCGAAACTATATGACAATCAGTGGTGTATCTAAGATCTCGCAAGAGGGGCAAGCTACGTCACCCGTTACCATGTAGTGGCGCAACAGGTTTGTACAAAAAAGCCAAAGCGTGGTCATAACCCAGTGGACCCTAAATGAGCTACTGATAACAACGTTGAACAAACGTGTTAGCATGTCATAAACTCTGCTAGATAGGTTCGGTTTTTGCGAAACGGGCCTGAAATTCGGAATCGTCCACCGCCCCACTACGTAGGGATGGCGGACGAGGGCTTTAAAACTTTTCCGCCCTTCCGATGCACGTCTGTGTCGGAACTAATAACTTGTTCAAAACTGACGCGCACTCGCCATTTCACACGTGTATTCCCTGACGTAGTACCTACCATCTGCACATTGGCGACAAGAAGCAGAAGAAATATGCTCCAAATAATTGATTATGGGTACGTTCGATATTTCCCGAAATGAACCCGCGCACGACGTTACGTGATGTTACGGTATTAATCACAAAACGTCATAAAGTACGTTATATTTATGCATGTTTATTTTCAAGTAACTTTAGTGATATACACACACGGAATACATGTTTATTGCGTTTTAATAACGTTCCTAATATGCCAGACTAGTTTTGGGTACTACCGGGTCATCTAGTTATGTCAAGCCAAAAAAATCAAATCGCGGGGATCTTTAATGGGGCCGCCCTCTCGCCATTACAGCTTGGCCTACGTCGCGATCCGAGCATTTCTTTCTGTAGCATCGTAGAACTAAAGAACGCTTTCAGTGGGGGAGCTGCGTTTATTGCCCTGTCGAGGTCAGCGGCACCGCTCGCAGGGAAATGTTCACTTAGCGCCAGCGCGGGCAAATTGCTCATTTCATCAGCTAAACGCTCAGTTGAGTTCAGTCGGTGCGCCGATCTATCGCCGTTGTTTATTGCCCAGTTACGGCGCTCTCTTAGCAGACGTAGTGTGCAGCCACGGCGAGGCAGCGCGAAATGTGTTAAACCCCTTTCTCAATTCATTGAACCCATGACGAATGAGGTTCGTCGATGTTAAAATATGTAGTGTGTGAATAGCTTAGTAGTATCCGTAGTCAGTTTAGTAATAGTGTATTTGTTTGTTTGTTTGTTGAAATTGTCAACAGAATTGACGGGCGTTGAACGTTAAATCGGATAACTTGCACACTGAGGTTAACCTCGAGTCGACATATTTACAATGCAAACTACTATGCCAGTATTGCCCTTTTCGGCTAGGTGAGACCAGAGCTAATTTAAAGGAATATGTTTGTCTGTTCCCACATATCTCCGTCAGTTTCGCATGTATGAGGCTGATATTGTGTGGGCGTGCCCGTTGGCCCATGGTGGTGGTTCGCACATAAAACATATTCGAAATTCCCCGGGGGCTAGGGTATTACGTCAATGGAACCAATGTGGATATTTGACGTAAACGACGTCACTCGGAACAACATTTACGTACAATTGTTAGCACCGCGGTGCGTCTTTCTGCCATTGTTACGTGATCTACGTCAAACGCCGCCAACGCTTCGTGATTTTTATGGTGCAAAGATGTCATTGCTCTACCAAAACTCGACTGGGTAGTGCAAGGAGTCATAAGTGACTGGGTAGTGCAAGGAGTCATAAGGTGACCGGGTAGTACAAGGAGTCATAAGTGACTGGGTAGTGCAAGGAGTCATAAGGTGACCGGGTAGTGCAAGGAGTCATAAGTGACTGGGTAGTGCAAGGAGTCATAAGGTGACCGGGTAGTGCAAGGAGTCATAAGTGACTGGGTAGTGCAAGGAGTCATAAGTGACTGGGTAGTGCAAGGAGTCATAAGTGACTGGGTAGTGCAAGGAGTCATAAGGTGACTGGGTAGTGCAAGGAGTCATAAGGTGACCGGGTAGTGCAAGGAGTCATAAGTGACTGGGTAGTGCAAGGAGTCATAAACTCTTGCAGTCGTTGCCTTTTCTCTTATACAACGTAATAATTTCAATTTTATGTATTTGTCTGTAAAATTGCCGTTTAATACAATTTATGACTGTAAATATTATACTACAGCAATAAAGATTAAAGCATCAAGCATAACAGTGTTAATTTAGATAGGCAATAATATAAACAGTAAAATATTAGTCGCAAATGTTCAGATTTGTGTTCGTTAAAAAGTGCAAAACGTCAGTTCTACAAAACGGCTATAGACAATAGCTTTGTTTCGTAGTGAACTTCGCTTACGAGAATCGGACTTTAGAAAATCACTTCGGAGCAGAGCAATTCAATAACATTTCTGTTCATGTAATGCTTTATCGTTTTACCTGTACAATGTATCGTTTGTCGAGTCCAGATAACTGATCTATAGTCAAAAAGCCTCGGGGGTTTCCCGGAAAGCATGTTGTTTCGCGCTACAATGTACCGTTGTTGTGCATCAGAGTCTATTAACCGGCAGACATTATTATATTAAAGTGCGCAGCACACTAGCCGATTTTTGGTCGGGGAATGCAGATTTTTCATCGGGGTTAATGTTTTCGGGCCACCAGCTCTCAGCACACTAACCGATATTTTGTCGCAACTAGCACGCTTCTAGTGGCGAATATGGAATTAAGCAAACATGGCGGCGCTCACACCACACGTGGCGGCAATGCGAAGACAGAAGCTAGCTTTGTTCGTCTTGATTATGCTACGGAGGATAAGGAGGCGCAAAAAAGCAAACAAAATCCTTCCGCCTCTTGAAATCATCTAAAAAATCCACAGTTACACTGTCAGCATGTTCTACCAGCAAACTTGCCAATGTGTCTGCTCAAATGCAGTTATGTCAGATGATTTTTTTAATTGCACATCTAAAATTACTGTGCCCTACATTCATGTGTAACACACCAGAAAGTCTAACTGAAGCATTAGCCCATTTGTCATCGTGGCCGTGGCACTGGGGGCCGCTATGTTTACAATGATATTTGTGCGTGTGACAGCAATCACGCTTCCTATTGGTCGCTAATCACGCGAGCCCCGACAGTTTGTCGGAGTCTGCAGCACACTGGCCGACGAGGCCTGTCGGGACGTCCTGAGATCTAGCTCTGTCAGATATTATCCAACAAGCACCTATCGTATCGGAATTCGTAGCACACTAGCCGACAACTGAAGATTACTTGACCCCGACGAAAAATCGGCTAGTGTGCTGCGGGCTACAAACAGTCCGATGTTTTACCACTACAAACGACAAACAAGTATCACTAGCACATCGCCTACCATCACCAATTATCCAATTACTACCCGTTCGTCTGATCCAGTTGATATTCGGTTTGATGTTTCGAAAAGAAGCAGGCTCATTAGAGAAGTCACATACATGTGTTAGGTGTTGATGGGTATTTGAGAGCAGTGTAGGTGCTGCTGTTCATTCGCTAGCAATCAGGCCGACCCTATCCCCAGGCAAAATGACACGCGCGGTCGTATGTTCCCGTGAACAAATAGGTCAATTTCGGTGTTCCTCGACGTGTCAAAATTACGCCCCAATTTATTCGCGAGTCCATTCACAGAGTTTCAAACAGGAGGCAACAGGATGTTACGTCACTGATCAATTCATTTAAGGCGATAGCCTTAATTAAGTCTATAAAGATGGAAAGACAAAAGACGACAGACGGCCGGCTGACGGAGTCCGATTGTTGAATACTAGTGGTTGCTTTAAGAGCATTAAGATAATTGGCGACTTAATTCAAAGCAGGTTTATTCTGTTAATTTCCCCGAAGTAGATATACTTAGGGATTTGATAGACATGTCAAGTAACATATCTCTGCCACGATTTCCTCAAGGGGAATTTAAAAACTGTCGACATTCCATATGATTTATATACTTTTGTAAAATCTCAAATAGAGGTAAATCTGGTATCAATTATATAATATTAAAGTATTCAATAGTAAATATGTAAGCTTAATAATTTTATGTGCATTATATTATGTTAATACTTATTTGCATTGCACTTCATATAATTATGCGGAAACTGTGCATTTAACTTACATGCGTATGTGCGTACGCATGTGCGTGCCTTCATATTTCGCTTCTTTATAAAATTTCAACTAAACATACTCAAATATATAGATGCTGACAGCTATCAATATGACGAAGCAAAACAAGTATTTCATAATATTTCATCATAACCAAATGCTTAAACACAGCAAATCAATACAATAAATATGTTAACATACAAACGATGCCAACTAATAACTCCGTCGCGCCCTGAGCTCGGCACTGGCAAACGCTGCGTCACTATCTCCCCCAGCTAAGTGGAGATCAAAGGTAGCATGTCAAAGAATCTTCGCTGACCGGCTGTCGACGGTAGTTAGTCCAGCCACTGATGTCCAGACACAGTTCTTGGGTCAAATACGACAAGAATTGCGTTTGGACAATCACCGCCTGGGTGTGTGAATCTGCCGCAGGTATCACCGCCTCCTCGATCTCCGCCGCACCTGTCACTCTACACACGTGTACTGCACTGTGGCACTTGTCTGCTAAAACGCAGCAAAGATTTGGCTCACTCCTACTTACGATGCCGGACATGAAAATCAGAATATATGTTATCTCTGTGTAGGGTATACTATTACACAAACTGTAGGGTATACTATTACAAATACACAAAGCGTAGGGTATACTATTACAGATACACAAAGCGTAGGGTATACTATTACAAATAAAACTTTTTCCTAGAACAATTCACCAATGGATCGACCTCCCCGTTACAGCTGCAGAGGCAGATTCTTTAGTCAAGTTCAGGACTTAACAGACCAGGACTCCGAACTTACATAATTATATAAAAAACATCACCTAAGCATTGCTTTCTCTCCTTTTTGCTCGCTACCTGTTCAGCAATCTGCAGTAATTTGCTGCCTCGGTACATGCTGTCGATTATTTCCTTTCCTCCATAGATTATTCATGTGTAACCATATAATCCTCATCAAATTTGAGGAAATTGCCGAAAGTAAATTAGCCGAAACAATTAACAGACATTGTCATAACTTAATTTGTCACATATAATAATTATTAATAAATACACTTATAACATAGTTATAACTTTGTTATCTCAACAAAGTCCATCCAGGGGTGCGTAATGCATAGTAAAAAACGTCAAAATGTAGCAAAAACTAAAAAATACAACCTTTTCAAGCTCTGTATGCGCGTGATCAAACACATGCACGCACATAAATAAATACATATTTACTATTCTCCTTCCTGTAGTGAGACATAATGTTGAAGGTTCAAGCAACATACAACCCAATATTTGTTTCGCCCAGGTTATGTATGCTATATAAAATCGCATATACAGGTGTACGTGGGTGATTAGTTAAAACCCGCGTATGTATCAATCTAATTCACAAGTCTTTGCAAACATAAACACTACTCTACGTTTGGCCAGAAGTGGATATCTATATCGCAATCCAACGTGTAATAAAAATGGATACAAATTGGCATATTATTCAACAATTTGAATAAAGCAGTTTGCTTTGCTGTACACAGACGCGCTTCTTTAGTGGCAAGCTGTTGATTGATAGGAATACGGCAGTGGATTCAAAAGTAACGCAGCAACAGAACAAATAGTTTGAATGGACAATATTACGGCCAGACAGCTTAGTGTGTACACGTCACTATTTACCGCGACGCCTCTTGAACTGCTATGAAACTAGGCAACTTTCTGCTGTCAACGGTATCACCGTCTCATTTGTCAAAGCCTGGCATGTATGCCATGACATTCATACAGGTCACTGGTTATATAATGTATGCTTCAAATGTCTTGGTAATATCAAATATTTAGACATATTTATGAAATTACAGAATTTTTCTAATAATTGAGATAGTTGTGAAAGTTAAGTAAAATCGTTAAGCAGTACAATTATATTTACAAGTGTGTACTTTTAAAAAAGTTGAAGTGTAATGCCCTTAATGATTAATACAGTATGTACAAAAGTTGAGTAATTATCTTACATGTAAAGCAGTCTATTTGCTAGTTATTAAAATCAGCATATTACTGGCTACACCCTCTTTTTCACATGTACGTATATTTGTAATGGACAGTGAACTCATTAATTACAACTGTGAATCTTGTCCATAAAATAATATAATTCGTGATCATTCTGCACTCCTTATATTGATTGTCCAATGATCCCTTATAATTATGCAATCCTTCGTTGTAATAGTTATACTTGGTGTTATACTCTAACTTAGTATAAGATCATATTGAGTCATTGACATCAATCGTGTTTTTAACCCTAAGTCTAAGATTACGTATGACACGATAAAAATATACTAGTATTACTTATATTGCCTAATGGGATATTGCTTCTATCGATCGCTTGATATTATATGGCCTCTAATGCGTAGATGTAGCGCCAGGGAATCACACACATTATTACCTACGACAGGTTTAACTAGTAGAAACTACCACACAGGAACAAACATGCCCGTCTAGTCTAAACAACGTCCACCTGCTTGCACTACGTTCTTACCGTTGGTGTGTCTCTGTGTGGTCTCTGCGTGGTCTCTGTGTGGTCTCTGTGCTGTCGCTCGCATCGAGTCTGGGAGGAAATAGCTGCGATCATAAGCCGGTAGTGAATATAATAATTATACCAACTCATAACGTGCTCTGCTTTGTAGATATGTGAGGCAAAACGTGACCGTTTTCATTGTCAGATCATCGAAATACGTCCAAACAGGTCTACAACACAGAAAACATCCTATCCCGATGCGTCGAATTCGCGGGATGTACAAACAGTACAAATTTGCATGACTTTGCACTGGCGTTTACACTAGCATAGCATAGGGGCTCAAGAATAGGACGGACATTTATCAATGTGCACATGGAAAGTTAAAAGACAGTTGCTTGACAAAGCAGTTTGCAAGCACATGCCGTTTTTATTGCATAAGCTTACTAGACAAGGTTATACTTCTAAGACTAAGTTCCAGTAGAAGTACGAGACGTCGTAACGATGTGTCGATGACAATTTTGCAGTTTTTGATCTGACAGCTTCCACATTTTCCCACGCCCAATTAATGACAGCATTCATCGCATACTTTGCTCCACTGTTTCCACATCAAACGCAAAAGTAGCACTGCCCAACGTCAACGACTAGGGCCTAGGCCCCTACGGCTACGCCTACTGGTACGCTACGGTTAAGTACTTCTCGGTACAAATAAGGATTTTTATAAAAACGCACATATCCGGTTCAGTGTGTCGACTTTGCAAACAGGCCAGGATTTTGGCTACGTAAAATGGCTGGTGTTTAGTCTTTTGACATGTTCATGTAGCGATTTACGTTAAGTCGTACCTTTCGTTCCTACATCCACTCAACCATCCGTCCGTCGCAGATAACCGAAATGGTACCTCTATTCACTACGACACACATTTGAAATGCAGTTGTTCCACGAAAGCCTATCGAACTGAGATTGAAACAACGTAACGGTTCGCGGCTCTCCGGTAGGAAGCACATGTTACAAACTAACACCCGTCGACTAGTTCAAATACAAGAGTCGGGCGATTTCCGTCCTTGTAGCCCACCCGTGTGGTAGTAAACCTGAACCATGGTCATGGACAATCATGAAACGACCCAGTTTTAGCATTAACTTAATAATTAAGGCAATCTCAACATAAAAACACACGCGTCTGGTTCAAAATTAATCCTCGTCGAAAATGCTCGCCTTTTAAACATGGCCTTTTAGTATTTCTCATTAATTTTATGTGTGATAAAACACATTTCTGTCCAAAATGTGCTGTAAGATACTACAACCAGTGACACGCGATATATTAAAGGGAAATGTTAGTCGTTTGTCTGGAACGATGGTAAAAGAAAGGAGGTGGAATGGTGCGTTTGAGGTCAACACCAGCTGACCACTACGGATGCTGACTCTGCGGTCGCCAGGCGTGCACCATTCGTGTCAGATATGGGCAAAACGCACAACCTGCTATCCACAAGACACAGTGGTGTCAAGTCTCGCTTTGGTGGTAGAACTCACACTTCTTCTTTTACATACGATAAAACGTAGGCCCTCTGATTTCAAATCTAAATATACCAACGAACCTAGTTTATGCAAGAATGAAGAAAACATAAACAAAATCTTCCTCCACAAAATCATCCTCTTTTGTACAATGTTACCTCGCACCTCTGAAAACAGGGATGGCCTTGAGCTGAGGTATTTTTGGACCCTGCACTTAAATGAAAGGTCCGTGGATACAATATATTAGCATTATAGAACATATGTCATATCAGCGCATTTTTTTTCGCTTTCTTAACAACCTAGCAAGACTCGTGTACCAGTACTTTTTAAATAACTTGCAAGGTGCATAATTGTGTCGTGGGACAATAATCTATTCTTACTTAATAGCACAGATCATTGACCTTGAATTTCGAGAATTCAAACCCAAAATAACGAATAACAAAATGTTGATAGTTTGAACATCCCGGGGTGACTGTCAATCTACCTGCGGGTCAGTGTGTTTCATAACGCCTGCATGGTTCGTGTAAGTAACTTTTTGTCAACAAACATGGATGGGTAACTTTGATGTCGCAGAGGTTATGATTACGAAGCATGGTCAGTTAAGTTTGACACCACTCGTCCGCGTTGCTACCGCCATTCGGACCCGCCATGTTGTCTACTACTAGTGCTACTCGGCAACGATCCTACGATTACACATCAGCAACTGTAAGGTACAAGGTTTCACACGGGGCACCAGTTCCATTTGGACAAGACATTGGTCTGTGACAGCGAACATGGACACAACAGTACGCATATAGAACCGCTGGCAATAGCACTAAGTCCATACCAGTGTTATACTGTAGACTTTCCCCGGTTACTCACCCTTGACTTGTACGGCCGATGCCGCGAGGTGTCCGACCAATTTTCCTACCTACGTTCCCGAGGTAACTCGGTACTTTGACGAGCGTGGTGGGTACAAGGCGATTAAACCGCCGACGCAGGTAACGTCTAAGGACGTCGACTTCCACCATCGCCAATCAGACGCGCCCGACAAGAGCGCGCAGCCGTCGGCGCTCGAGCGAGTTTTATTGCCGTTGACAACAAATGAAAACATTTGGTCGGCGGCTGGTGCGTGGGGCCGTGGACACGCGCGCGTGCTCTGACGACGCAGGTCGCGCACGTGTGGTTTGTGAGGCCGCATACACTTGTGACCAAACCACCCATGCATGTTTAGTCGTGCTCTCGATGTACTTTTTCAGTGATGGGAAACTTACAGATAGTTCTCAACCCGGCGTTAGCTACCTCGACATATTTACTAGACAACCGGAGCTATACGTAAGACGACAGGAGACGTAATTGTTTTCTATACGAACACAATTCTTGACAATTGCAAACAAGTGACAAATTTGGTAGTCAGTCCACTTTGCAAAAATCGCAACAAGGAACCCCCTTCCATGGCTATATCGTAGAATTAGGAAACCGTAGGCAGAGCGATTTTCTTCAAAGGTTTCATTAATGGATGCATGCAATGCCGCATTAACGCATTAAACCACACAGTACACTCACAATTGAAACAGTGTATGGACGTTGACGGATTAAAATGCATTGCTCATACCTGGACCATGTTGTGTTACTCGTTCAACTTAGCCGTAAATCGTGCAGTGTCCTTGTTTCAACGACGACACGGTCGTTCCTGCAACCTTCCTCCGTCCACACGTCTTTCCCTCGCCGCACGAGCGACTCCACTGTCGCCAAACCAACACCGCACATGTGAATTCCAGCGTCGTTTTACAGCCCACTTCCTACCTACCAATTTACAATCCAACATCCTCCCAAATCCAGGCAACCCAAACCCAACTTCCTCCCTGTTCTTTCAGTGCGATTTCACGCCGCGGTATCGGCCTGGGCGGGCGAAGACGGCAGCGGGCCGCCTGCAGTGACCGGCCCCGCCTCTCCGCCCAGGCGCCACCGTCGCCGGCCGAATTAGAATTTTACAACGTTGCTGTCGGCCGAGCGATTGTAAACTGAGGCATTGATGTGACACCAGCTAAATCGGTCCCGTTTTATTGGACACTGTGTTGGACCGGGCGACGCTCTACTAAAGCTACAACTGCTCAGACACGGGCTGAGCGTCCCCATGTTCTCGTAAACCTCCTAACCCGGTCCCTAGTTCAGGAGGGACCGCAGCTTGCTGTTGCTTTAAGCACAAAGAACTCAAAGATATTTGTTTTATTGTTTATTTTTTATTCCGCCGGGTTCTAACTCCACCTCAAAAATATCAATTCTAATTATAAAATACCAATTCCAATTATCAATTCCATATCGAAATTACAGTATGTAAACAGAACTACACTAAACATACTCAAACGCCATCTATTTTAGAGCAACTTTATTTATTTTCTGCATTATTATGTTACATAATGGCAAACAAATATGATATACGCAACATATTATATTTTATTGATTATTTGTAGCGAATAATTTGAGGAGAAAAAGTTACAAGATGTAACTGAAAAGTAATTGCAAATACCAATTACATTTTCACCAATTCAAATTAATGTTATTAATAACAAAGCAACAATTCTAATTCCGGAATTCCATTTCAATTACAATGTCCCCAAGTCTGGCGACAAATCAATTACTCGTTTGACTTTTTTACGATACTATGTCATATTCTATTATATACATATTAGTGTACCTCAATTTTTTTCACATCATATAATTGTTGACTAGCTTCTATGTAGGATCACATTAATTATATTTCAATTCAAACAGTTTCTATACAAAACAACGAAGGAATTTAAAGTTAAAATGTCCTGATCCCGGACTAACCACTAGGCAATTAACAGTGGGTCGTACAAGGCGGGCTACACGACAAATACAGTAGCACCCGGCATGACGAACGACCCTGACTTGGCGTATATGTCCTGCACAGAACTGACCAACTGGCACGTGAAATATATGGTAATTGGAAAGTTGGAAAAAGAATTGGAAAAACATTAAAAAACACACAGTATTGTAATAAAATGTATTTTTGTTATGCATAAAATAGTAATAATAATAATAAAAAATATTGATACATAGAGTTTTGACAAATAACGCACTAAACAAAATAGTAATTATCATGATAAAACATATTGATTAATACAGTTTTGATTAATAATGCACTAAATAATTTGTAAAGTTGTAATTTAGTTGCACATATGAATTTTCAGTTGAATGAATATAATATACAGCCGTCATAATCGGAATTAAAGAATTGTTGCTGTTTCGTATAACTTATGCGAACCACAAAGACAATAATAGAGAAACGTAGCGATCTACTAGGAGTAACTACTGGGCCGAATTCGGCCCGCGTGATCAGTTCGAAACGTGTTCGTGCCGATTTTGGGCCCGAAATGTACGTTTCCATTCATAGTGTTTAAATATGTAACGCGTTAGACCTTTGGTAAGCTCTGTGGTTGGCCTATTCGAATAAATATAAACGGGTGAGTTGGCTATATGCAGCGAATCAGCATCGTCGTTACAAACACGTGTTGTCTTGGCCATCTGGGATTTTTATTAACTAATCCACCATTTTGTTTTCTCTCTTCGTTCTGTGTCGGATTATTTCAAGTTTCCGCGTCAATATTTCGGCAAATTGCATGACAGCATTAGTGAATCATGTTATTATGCTAGTTCAGACAGTTATAACGATGTTCCGGGCTTTTTTGAAGTAAATATCAACAAGTTGAAATGGCGATTTGTATGGCTACATTTCTCCATTGGACTCGGTAATTATCTGGTGGCAGGGTGAAAATTCTAATTTTAGCTTTTTTAATGAAATTCAAATAGTAATATCCCCATTGCGTACTGTAGTTTTTTCATTTTATTATAATAAAGAATCTTTTTAGCAACCAAATAATACCTCAATCACTTTTGTGCGATAATTATTCGCGATGTTATGATTTGTTTGAAGCACCAGTATGAATAACTCCGATATGTGTACACCGTGGAAGTTTATCATTAGCCACTCCTAGGATCAATGTTTCATAATTTCCAGATATTTTACATAAATTGACCAGATATTGTTTGTTATTAACTGAAACATTTTCGATTTGCTGTCTTTTACCGGAAGCACAATAAAAATGATGATTTTTTATTGTGCTTCATATCTTGTTGATTAAATTAAGCGTACACGTGGTATTCCCTGTTGCACACCTCTTGTCTCTTTCTCTTATTTGTATTTCCGTATCATTCCAGTTGTTTTCTCCTAAATATCATCAACAATGCTAACATTTCACAGCCACTTAAAATTTCATTATCCATGACTCAGCGTGTCATAAGCTGCATTCACACCTACAGAATTAAAACGGTTTAGCTAAACCGTTTTAGTTAAACCGGTTTACGTTTGAAAGTTGTGGGCGTTCACACATGCAATAGCTAAACCGTTTTAAGGAGGAAGTTGGTATGCGCACATGCGCAAGCTAGCATAACAAAATGGCCGACGATACCTTTACCGCCATGCAATTGTCATTGTTAACGATGTCAGCTTCACGCAGAAAACGTCGTGCCCGAGCTCCAGGAAACTTGACTGAAATCCTAGAGGACTCCCAAAGAAGGAGACGATTTTTTTTAGCGTCAAGCATGTGAACGTCGTGCTGGACACGCTTCAGACGATCGCCGATAAATTGTGATATTTCGGCCGTTTCCTTCCAAATCGGCCTGCACACAATCATCTCCCCACACCTCCAATAAATGTCTAACTTCCCCATTGTCCCAATTGTCGCGTCGTTGCGTTTGTTTGCATGTTTCTTTGACCGAAGACATGGCGCGAAATGTTGTTTACGTTTCAAACAGGAAGCGACGGGACGCGAGATCGAATGCGCATGACTGTGACGTATTAAAACGGTTTAGCTAATACGGCTGCGTTCACACTTGCAACTTAAACCGTTTTAGCTAAAACGGTTTAACTAAACCACCTACTGAAGCGGTTTAGCTAAAACGTTTTAGCGCTAAATCGCATTCACACGTGTGTTTTCGGACTGGATTAGTTAAAACGTTTTAACTAAACCGTTTTAAGGTGTAAGTGTGAACGCAGCTATAGAGTAAACAAGCTTTACACCAGATGATGCAGGAAATACATGACGCGTTACCGGATTAAACAAGAATGAAACCACTGCGTGTGTTCTACATCGCACGTATATGTTTCTTTGGCCTTCTATTCTGGTTGTGCAATATTATCTAGTTGTTGTTTTTTCTGTCATATAGAGCGGTTGCGCACATTGCAAAGGAGTCGAGTTAGGGGCGTATCGATAAAATTTGATTGGGGGGCACAACATTTTTGGGAATAACATTGGGACGTTGAATGGGAACAATACGCAGTAAATGTGACACCAATCTATTTCCGCGAATACGAACTGATAAAATGTTGGGTGGCCGCTTTGCAGGTTTTTTTTTGTGTATTTCATATGTACTAAAGGGATATAATTCCAGGAAAGTTGTGTCTCTAAAAGTGGTATAATTTCATTGAATAAATTATTTTTGCACTGGCAGGCGACGTTTTTAGTGGGGATAGATCACTGTTATTACCGGCATACATTTTGCTCCCTAAATACGCCGGTGGGTCGAGTGGAGGGCTATGTGTACTTTGTGATTTCGCGGCAAATTCCCACAAAGTTCTCCAACGCCTTCCATTTTCTACGTATATGTATAATGGCTTCAACATATCACTGCATTTTCAGAGCATGCTCTGGCTTACCGGTGGCATATTTAGGTGGGTTGGGGTGGGCTGGGGGGGGCAGTATGCCATGCTCCCATTGGCTAAAAATTTTCCGTATGTAATATGTTGCGCCAGCATGGTAAACTAATGTGTAGCTAAGCTGACCCCCTCCCCCCGACCCTTCGATTGCCCTACTGTGAAATCTTTTATTGAATAATGAAACACTATTGTTTTAAAGATTATAAGAAAATAGGTAAATTAGTCAAAGTGTGTACATACCTATCTAGTGATTGAATTTGGATATTTAGTTATTAGTGTGAACGCCTCCGAATTGTGTGGGATTTTGTACGGATACCGTAATTTTGTAAACAGGCCAAAGGGGGCAAGCCTAGTCACACGTGCTGCCATGTAGCGGCGCAACGGGAAACTACGGTAACAAATCAAATAAATTAAGCCAAAAGAGGGCCATGACCCAGTGGCCCCCTTTAAATACGTCACTGATTGAAAGTCTCGTGGGATAAACACATGAGAAACATGTACTATTAGTAATGACTATATTTGTATTTGTGGTTTCCGATGTCAAACAAAGTGTTCTTAGTTTTACGTCTTAATATATTCATTACATAACGTTAGTATGAAATGCCAACCCCTTTAAATGACCTTTTAAGGGGCTGTTTTGAACACCGTGACATTGGCACATTAGCTCATTTATGACAGGTAGTAGGACAGTCAAAATATATTGTAATGCAATCCATAGCTAACCCAGCAAATAATAAGCCATAATATGGAGGATGGGTAGGAATCTTTGAAGGACAAGTTTTCCAAGTAGCCCCGGTTCTCGGTACTGTAATCGATCCCTTAATGTTATGTGCGACAGGGCTTCCCAGGAAAATTACGTGATAGTGCTGACGTGAAAGCGCGTAAAACGTAGCGACTGGAGCGTAGAGCGTAGAGCGTCATCCGCCATTAACCAACACAAACACGCTATGCAACTACGTGACCGACGCCGTATAACGACTACGTTACACAAGTAGTATGTGCTCTATACGAAAGTGATACCTTACAGATACAACAAGAACGAGTATACTCATAATTACAGTTGGTTGTGAGTAAATTATATGTACACTATTAAGTTAAATCTTATTATTATCGACCGTGAGTATGTTTGTCAATTTGGTATGTTGTGCTACGCCTCCTAGATGCTTTGCATCTCGGGCGCCAAGCTATCAGGGGTCATCTATGACTCCACGGTCAGGGTTTTTTCGAAATTCACCCAGATATTACCCGTTGTACGAACATTTGAATTACTATTTGTTGTTACTAAGTACAATTGTTCTCGACGCTATAGGAACAATGCAATTACTGACAACATTGTGCGTCTTCTTTGGTTGGAATAACCAATGACAGGGCGTCGCAAGAGATATGTCTACAGCTGTTAGTTTTACGTGGCAATTTCGAGAGATACGAAACGTATCAAAGCATAGATTCTGTGATAACGTTTTTTAAACAGTGTTATCGTGATAGTAACTTATGAACTGCCAAGTTATCCCATCCGGAGGATTGGTATTTTTGCTAGTAAATACAATAATAGTTGATAGATCATCGACCCCGTAGGCCAACCACCCGCATCGGAGATCTGACCCCTCGGTCTAACATACCATACAGAGCGGCTCCACGGTGGCCATACTGCAGAGATCGCCTCCCCGGTGGCACTACCGTGGAGAGCCCCGGTGGTTGGACCGAGGGGTCGAATTTCTGATGGTCGGGCCGCGGGATCGGATCTCCGGTGGTTGGACCGAGAGGTCGGATCTCCAATGGTTAGAGCGAGGAGTCGGATCTCCGGTGGTTAGACCGAGAGGTCGGAACTCCGATGGTTAGAGCGAGGAGTCGGATCTCCGGTAGGTATAATGATGTATTTTTATATGCTAATTAAACAGTTTTTACACGTCAACATTCAACATTTTATTATAGATTTTGCTGTATGTATAATATAGCGTTTTTTGGTATGACGTAGAAATGTTGAATAAATTTCAGTATAATATATATATAATATTGCCTTTCCTTGTAGTTATTATTACAATTTTAAGATTTCTTACACAAAATAATTACAAGATAAGAAAATGCAGATTTTGTTGATGGAAATAACATAGGCCTACTACTATCTAAAAATATGTTTTTTTATACAGTATTAACAAATTTACATTTTGTAATGTTAGCAATTTTTCTATTTATAATCCAACACAAATGTGTATATTTACTTCAACCTGTTTTATTCACGTGAAAAACTCCCTTTTTGAATCAGCACTCAAACACCACAATGGTAGATGATGATTACGAAGATGATGATGTGAGTGATGATGAATACTTGTTATCATCTCACAAGAGAAGAAAATTGCCAGTAGTTCCTTACTCTTTGCACATCCCCTGCACTCAAAACTAAAACTATCTGCCTGAACTTCAGCCCATGACTTCTCACACCCGGACGTGATGAAGTCCACCCAGATGTGAACGAGAGCCAAAAAATGCATTAAAACAATTAATGTACAGTTAGGTCTAAATAACGTAAATATAATTTTTAAACGCATGTTAGAAAGTCTAAATTACAGGCATATTTATTCATTTGACAGTTTTTAATAAGAATGTTTTAATATATCCATCCTTACTGCAGCTGAAGCAAAGAAATGAAATGTCACTGACTACAGGACAGAACAGCAGATTAAAACGTGGATGGCCGGATGGGTAGGCAGAGACAGGGGATGAAAACAGAGAACTAAAAAAGAAAGGTACAGTGCACTACCTGTGGTTATATGTGTGGGTGGTTGTATATGTATATTGCTATTACCTTCCTTACCTTAGGGGAAGGCTGAGACATGTCCACACACAGACACCCCATTATTGACCACACCACATGGCTTATGGTTACAGTGGTATATAATAGCAAATATGTCTGAACTTGATTTCATATTACCATATGAAAGAAATGATCAAATAAAATGTTTAAATGCAAAAAACTGAACATACTTTTTCTTATTGCAGCAGCATGGTAACTGGCACTTGTGAACAAATACATATTCTACATATATATATATATATATATATATATATATATATATATATATATATATATATATATATATATATATATATATATATATATATATATATATATATATATATATATATATAAATATATATATATATATATAATATAAATATATATATATATATATAAATAAATATATATTATATATATGTATATATATATATATATATATATATATATATATATATATATATATATATATATATATATATATATATATATATATATATATATATATAAATATATATATATATATATATATATATATATATATATATATATATATATATATATATATATATATATATATATATATATATATATATATATATATATATATATATATATATATATATATATATATATATATATATATATATATATATATATATATATATATATATATATATACATATATGTAGAATATGTATTTGTTCACAACTGCCAGTTACCATGCTGCTGCAATAAGAAAAAGTATGTTCAGTTATATATATACATATATATATATTCTAGTTATTGAGGCCAAACTATACCCTTGTGGCATAATAGTTGACTAACTAGGGTGCATTATACTTTAGAGATGTGGTTGTGCCCCACCATCCCTACTCATTCAACTGCTGAAACTTGATATTGTAAACCTATTTGAGACGGCCTAACCCTTTGGTTTTGAATGCACTGTTGAGTTTGATGTGCTGCTGACTTTGATGTGCTGGTGAGTTTGATGTGCTGGTGAGTTTGATGTGCTGTTGAGTTTGATGTGCTGCTGAGTTTGATATGCTGGTGAGTTTGATGTGCTGCTGAGTTTGAAGTGCTGGTGAGTTTGATGTGCTGTTGAGTTTGATGTGCTGGTGAGTTTGATGTGCTGTTGAGTTTGATGTGCTGGTGAGTTTGATGTGCTGTTGAGTTTGGTGTTTTGGTGAGTTTGATGTGCTGTTGAGTTGTATGTGCTGTTGAATTTGATGTGCTGCTGAGTTTGATGTGCTGCTGAGTTTGGGTTCATGAGTAGTTTGGTGCAAAATGTTTTTCTTATTGTATTATAATATGTTATTGATACACTATAATAATTGCAAACAGTATGCAGAATATATAAATTTAGATGCATGAAAATGTTGTTTAAGCTTTAGTTTTAACCAATCAATATAGAAAATATCAATAAGTTAATAAGTAATAGTTGATGGTGATCATCAACACCATTTCGCTTGGCTACTATTAAGCTGAGACACTACAGCTTAATGGGATTTATTATTATTTTGTTCTGCCCAAACTGTATACAGGGACTTACTGAGTAAAACATATATTCAACTTTTTTGTCAGACCCCATGGAAATAAACAAAATGGCCACCATTTTGAACAATTATAGGCACATTGTTGGCAACAATTACTGATTTAACTTTTCTGCCAGTTGTATAGAGAAAATAAACTAAATCCAACACTAAAAACATATTTGGCTGCATAATCACTTCCAAAGATATCCTTCTTCCATCATGGCTTTGGGAAAACAACCTTCAACGATTGAAAAAGAGGATTTATTACTTGAAAGACGCATGCTTTCCCCATGAATAAAACTGATTTAGCAGAATGTAATTATATAAAAGTTAACTTCATGGATAGTAAACATACCAAGCTATCAGAATAAGGTGGAAACACATTTTGAGTAATTTTGTAAAAAAATTACATTTCACCTGTTGTGTCCCCAATTAAACTAACATGAATGGCAAATTTCTATGTTTTCTAGGTCCAATTCACAAAATCATTCTTGTGAGTAAATGCTGTGTACTCCATGTCTCATGAGTAAATGCTGTTTACTCCATCTCTCATGAGCAAATGCTGTGTACTTCATCTCTCACGAGTAAATGCTGTGGACTCCATCTCTCACGAGCAAATGCTGTGTACTCTATCTCTCACGAGTAAATGGTGTGTACTCCATCTCTCATGAGTAAATGCTGTGTACTCCACTGATTGACACTTGTCAACGCTGTCAACGACGTTCAAATCCTCACTTAGAAGCGTATTTTGTATGTCGCAATTATTCTGGTATCCTAATTGTAACGATACACGCATGTTGTTCTATCGAGGATATGTAACCATTATGGTTACAACAATTTTCATTTCAGGTATTCTGTTAAAAAAGTTTTCTGACCACCAACCATATTTTATATGTCTCGACCATATTTTACATCACGAACCGCCGCCAAAATACATAAAAGTAGCAAAGCATAGACCTGATGCTTATGAAAACATGTTAAGTGACTTAATAAGGCAAGACATTCTTAACAAACTAAACAAAGATCCTAATGCTAACCCAAGCATAAATCTTGATATTTTATGTAATATTTTTGATAAATTAAAAAGTAAATTTTTTCCTGTAGTTGCAAAAATAAATTAACAAACATAAACATAAGAAATGCAAATGGGTTACTCTAGGTATCCTATGTTCAATAAAATATCGGGACAACCTTTATAAACAACTCCTAATAATATCACATGAATCACAGGATCATTTATCATAAAAAATAAACTACATGATTATAACACTATATTGAAAAAATTATAAGACATGCCAAAAATATAATATGCATCATGTTTTAATGCATGTAAGACTGATTCAAGAAAAACATGGTCCACATTAAATGAGGTATTAAATAAATCACAAAACACAAGAACTTTCCCAGACTATTTTACTGCTGATGCTAATCACATGTCTGATCAATTTACTATTGTGAATAAATTTAATGAATATTTTACCAACATTGGGCCAGAACTCTGTATTCACATTTCATGAAATAAACAATTTTCAAAGTTACTGATCGTCTTCATGCCAAATATAGTAGTGGCAATGATGGAATATCTACTAAATTATTGAAACTCATGAAAGATGCATTAGTTGAACCGCTAAAGTTAATAATAAACCAGACTTTTGTTAATGGAATATTTCCTGATAATTTAAAAATAGTGAAAGTCATTCCTATATTTAAAAAAAATAAGGAAACACTTTTCTCAAACTATAGGCCAATTTCCTTACTACCTGCTTTCAGAAAAGTTTTTAAAATAATTATTTTTATCAACTTTACAGTTTTTTTTTATGATAACAAACTTTTTTTATAAAAGTCAGTACTGATTTAGGAAAAGACATTCAACACAGTCTGCTGCACTTGAATTAATAGATAAACTTGCATGTCAGATGGATAAAGGTAAAATTCCCATTACTATATTTTTAGACCTTTCTAAAGCTTTTGACACTCTTAACCATGAAATTTTACACACAAAATTGTCATACTATGGTGTTAAAGGACTTTCAAATAACCTTATTCAAAGTTATTTAGCAAACAGGAAACAATTCATTGAAATAAATGACACCAAATCAGATATGTTGCCTATAACCACTGGTGTTCCACACGGTTCTATACAGGGTCCCTACTATTTTTAATATATATATAAATGATATTACTAATGCAAGTAATTTATTTGAATACATTTTATATGCAGATGACTCAACTTTATGTAGTACAACACTTGACTCTTCCAAGATGCAACTTGCTAACTTTAATAATATTAATGTTGAACTACAAATGATTAGTGAATGGCTGGAAGTTAATAAACTTTCATTAAATGCTAAGAAATCATAATATATGATTTTTTATCACCCACAAAAAAATTTCCCAGATTCCAACTTTGAATAAATGACACACCTATGGAGTGTGTTGATAACTTCAACTTTTTAGGAGTGACAATAAACAAACACCTGAATTGGAAAAATCATATTGATAAACTAGCATGTAAAATTTCAAGATCAATTGGCATTATAAGAAATATTAAACAATTTGTACCGCAGCATGTTTTAGTAAACCTATATAACTCACTTGTACTCCCTTATATAAATTACTGTTTGCTTTCTTGGGGGTTCCAACATGAATGAATCTTAAAACACCAAAAAAGAGCAATCAGGGTAGTGACCTATAGCCGATATAATGCACATACAGAGCCATTATTTAAACACCTTAACATTTTAACGGTCACAGACATTATTAGGTTACAACAACTGAAATTATCATAGATACATAAACGGTAATTTACCTGAATATTTTTCAAGGTTAGGCATAAGAGAAAATGAGGATGTTCATACACTTTATACAAGAAATTGACATGACATACATGTTGAAAGAGCGAATAATGAACTGGCCAGGAAATCACTCAGTTTTAGTATTGTCCATGTAATTAATAACACTCCTGCCTTGATCATAGATAAAATTCAGTCTCACTCATTGCAAGGTTTCAGCTCTTATGCGAAGAATTTCTTTCTTTCACAATATAGCTCAAGCTGTAATATCCAGAATTGTTATACTTGCCACTTATACGATAACCAATTGCTGTTATATGTTTGCTAACTGATTTCCTCTTCATACCATCTCACATATTATAATGATATATGCTATATATTGATCATCTTATTCTAACACTTTATTTAAGCATATATTCATGCAATATGTTCAAGTTATTTGTCGTTAATCCCTCACTCAATTCTTTTAATTTATAATTTATCGGGTGGCTGTCATTTTAGCGACCAAATTATGGTCTTAGTGACAGTCTCCCAGACTGACATGGTTTCATACCTATACAATTATCATTCATATTTGTGAATTTATTGCATTTTGTAGAAATTCGTAGTATGTTTTTGTATTTCTTAATTTATGTTACATATCTTGTTGAATAAACAATTCCTCATTCCCACGAGACAGATAGTCCAGCAACGGGGCTTGTTTCTTGCACAGTCAGATGGACTCGCCGAACTCGCCCCCTGCCCCGCGAAACGGATGGTCCAGCAACGGGGCTTGTCTCTCGCTCAGTTGGATGGGCTTGCTGAACTCGCCCCCTTCCCCGTGAAATGGATGGTCCAGCAACGGGGACTGTATCTTGCTCAGTGGGACATGGACAGATAATGTCACTGCACTCGTCTTTGACCAACTGTCGGAAGTATCTGTGGTATGTCTGTCACGCATGGTCCAGTACGGGTGGTGGAATCGGAGCAGGACCTGCAGTTGGCAGTGATGCATCACTTGTGAAGATGTCAAACTCCTCGCTGTCAGTAGTGCTCTTCACGAACACTATTCCTGGGTGTGTAGCATCAAACCTACGAACAAAATAATCAGAATGCTTAATAAATATTGTATTCTTTGTTTGCACTTTTTTTAAGGTTCTTGACTAATATATTACTATCATACCATTTGCATGTATACCATGTTATGTTTAGGCAGTGGTTCATTCATATAAGTGAAAACCACGGGAGAGGGAGCTATTGACCATCTTGCCCCATGCAGAGGGTCATCTTGCCCCAGGGATGATGCAAGGTACTCTTGCTATTTTTCAAATGCAATAATTTTCCAAAGGGTAACATACATATTTATCTACAATATGAGCTCATTAAAGATATGTTAACATAATATAATGTTGTACAATTTGAAAGTTTTCCTTCACCCTGCCCCAGGTTACCCTACCACATGGCATTGATAAAATGATTGTTGTGGTCGTTCTCATTATCTGGGTGAACATGCTTCATTGTGTGTGTGTGTGTGTGTGTGCGTGTGCGTGTGCGTGTGCGTGTGTGTGTGCGTGTGTGTTTTGTGAGTGTGTGCATGCGTGCTTGCGTGCGTAATATTACATAATTACAGTGGCGTGCTTGTCTCCATTTACGCAAGAAATACATTTGCCCATGCAAAGGTAACGGTAAAACTATGTATGTAGCTAGAGTAGGGCGGGGTAAACCGCATCTCTGTAGAAAAGCGCACACCCTCTATTTCGGCAGATCCAACTATTAGTGCAACTATCTCCCATTAAACGTGCCAAACCAATTGGGGCGCATTCGATTTGAGGAGATGCAGCACCCCGAATAGGTTCTACCAATTTGATATATTTGGCCACATTATTATAAAAAATTTAACACCTTGAATTGATCTCACACCATAAGCACTAAACTAATCCAAAATGTAAAATAGCTATTTAGGTGTCACATATAAATTGTTATAACAAGTGGCATTGATTCAAACGGGTATATGGCATACGTTATTTTGCCAATCACATTCAACACTGGGCAAAGCGCACCCCTAATGTGAATACATTGTGTTGATTGTATAAATTAACCCTTTTGATATATGTACTGCAATTTCACGAGTATGCGTGGTTACGTAAACACTATTTATGAGGGGTGTGTGTGTCAGGACGTGGGAGGTGGGAGATGGGAAGTTCGTCCTAAAAAATTGTGGTAGTTGGGAGGCTGGCCTTGGAAATAGGTGTGATACGGGAGGTTAGTCTAAAAAGATAGGGGGAGGTAATTGTGTAAATAACATTACAAATTACATAAATAACATTACCACACAGCCTGCAGCAACAGTTCCAATGTGCCGCGGATGACCAACATTATGATTTGTCGTTCATCTAGCACCACTCTTATATGAAATAAATTCCGCGCTACGCATAGTGTACGAAACGTATTTTTGCGAATGATTTGAGAGCTGTTATTGGTTATCGGGATAGGTTATAGGAGGTTCTTCATAGTAATACATAACCTGTTAAAAGGCGTTCGTTTATTTGCCGTATGAACTAGGTAGGTTCTGTAGATCGCTGCGGGGAAAATATACTTAATGTTTCAATAAAATGAATACAAAACTTGTGAGCCACGCATTATTGGAGCAAAGTGCATCAGTGCATTTTTGTAGTAGTTTTGTTTTAGTAAGGTTCTATAATTCTAGTACTAGTAGTTAAGATGTGTGTATATGTAACTGTGTTAACCGTTTCATCTTATTCAGATGTTATCCAATCTAGTATACATGTTGTCGTTTTGGAATGTTAACGGCAATATCGCTATCACGTGGGGCGCGATAGCATACCGGTTAGAAGGCCGGACTCTCAATCGAGAGAACCCGGTTTCATTTCAAATCCCACTGCGGTCGCTTTGAACCTTTGGCAAGTTTGATCACCCCACGTTGCCACAGTTCACTCAGCTGTATAAATGAGTACCTGGCAATACAGACAGTGGTGGATATGTGAACGAATAACCTTCGTGCAGCAATTGCAGCGTGGCTGAATACTTCCCAAAGAAGTTGAGATGGCTTTGGAATGAACCGGTCTGCCAGGGGGTGAAGTGTAAAGCGCTTTGAGCAGTCCTATGGACCAGATACCGCGCTATATAACAACATACCTTTACCTTTTACCTTTAGTGTGTTATGTTGTTATATTGGCAACAATAGCGCCATCTACTGTACAGCTTTGTACTAGAACTAAAACTATAGAGTGACTGTTTGGTTTTGCTCATATTTAATGTTTCCGCGATCTCAGAGGTTAGTGATTACTCACAGATGACAACAGTGATCATGTTGGAGCATGTGTGTAGTGATTACTCACGGATGACAACAGTGATCATGTTGGAGCATGTGTGTAGTGATTACTCACGGATGACAACAGTGATCATGTTGGAGCACGTGTGTAGTGATTACTCACGGATGACAAAAGTGATCATGTTGGAGCACGTGTGTAGTGATTACGCACGGATGACAACAGTGATCATGTTGGAGCACGTGTGTACTGATTACTCACGGATGACAACAGTGATCATGTTGGAGCACGTGTGTAGTGATTACTCACGGATGACAACAGTGATCATGATGGAGCACGTGTGTAGTGATTACGCACGGATGACAACAGTGATCATGTTGGAGCATGTGTGTAGTGATTACTCACGGATGACAACAGTGATCATGTTGGAGCATGAGTGTAGTGATTACTCACGGATGACAACAGTGATCATGTTGGAGCATGTGTGTAGTGATTACTCACGGATGACAACAGTGATCATGTTGGAGCATGTGTGTAGTGATTACTCACGGATGACAACAGTGATCATGTTGGAGCATGTGTGTAGTGATTACTCACGGATGACAACAGTGATCATGTTGGAGCACGTGTGTAGTGATTACTCACGGATGACAACAGTGATCATGTTGGAGCACGTGTGTAGTGATTATGCACGGATGACAACAGTGATCATGTTGGAGCACGTGTGTAGTGATTACTCACGGATGACAACAGTGATCATGTTGGAGCACGTGTGTAGTGATTACTCACGGATGACAACAGTGATCATGTTGGAGCACGTGTGTAGTGATTACTCACGGATGACAACAGTGATCATGTTGGAGCACGTGTGTAGTGATTACGCACGGATGACTACAGTGATCATGTTGTAGCACGTGTGTAGTGATTACTCACGGATGACAACAGCGATCATGTTGGAGCATGTGTGTAATGATTACTCACGGATGACAACAGTGATCATGTTGGAGCACGTGTGTAGTGATTACTCACGGATGACAACAGTGATCATGTTGGAGCACGTGTGTAGTGATTACTCATGGATGACAACAGTGATTATGTTGGAGCATGTGTGTAGTGATTACTCACGGATGTCAACAGTGATCATGTTGGAGCATGTGTGTAGTGATTACTCACGGATGACAACAGTGATCATGATGGAGCATGTGTGTAGTGATTACTCACGGATGACAACAGTGATCATGTTGGAGCATGTGTGTTGTGATTACTCACGGATGACAACAGTGATCATGTTGGAGTATGTGTGTAGTGATTACTCACGGATGACAACAGTGATCATGTTGGAGTATGTGTGTAGTGATTACTCACGGATGACAACAGTGATCATGATGGAGCATGTGTGTAGTGATTACTCACGGATGACAACAGTGATCATGTTGGAGTATGTGTGTAGTGATTACTCACGGATGACAACAGTGATCATGTTGGAGCACGTGTGTAGTGATTACTCACGGATGACAACAGTGATCATGATGGAGCATGTGTGTAGTGATTACTCACGGATGACAACAGTGATCATGTTGGAACATGTGAGTAGTGATTACTCAAGGATGACAACAGTGATCATGTTGGAGCATGTGTGTAGTGATTACTCACGGATGACAACAGTGATCATGTTGGAGCATGTGTGTAGTGATTACGCAATAATTTATCACAGAAGACGATATATGAATGGAACAAATGATCTACTAATTGTGTATGTTTAAAAATAGAAAATCGGAAGATATCTAATAACGTACAATACATAGGCGAAACATAGTTGAACTCTCATTAAACTAATGGCTTCATTGTCTACTTCCCATTTGGAACTTTATTGTTTACTAAATGTTGTAGTCAAGAATAAATCCATATTTTTAAATGGTTAACTTACACAGAGCTAGTTGGGGTTTTGAATAATTAAAACACCTAAATTATTTTGTCTTGAAGGCTTGGATTTTGTTGATGACATCTGCTAAACATTGCTATTGAAAAAAGCCAAACCAAAACAAACAAACAATGCCTCCAAAACTGAAGTTATGAGAGCAAACTGTGATAGAAAACCACTCTTACTGAACGTCAAAGCCGTTGCAGAATAGGCTTGGCGCGGTATGGGAAGCATCTCAAAAACCTACCTAAAAGCTTGAGGTCAAAGGGTATATACTATATATGCAAACACCAAAATAAGAATTTTCAACAGCAGTTATACCCGTGCTTCGTTTTTTTACGAAACATGGAAAAAACAATTGATTTAAACACAAACAAACACGTTTCCAGACCAAAGCGGGATATTTCGTCCAAAGCGGGAAAGCGGGAGGAATGGAAAACACGGTATTTTTCCGCCTGAAAGCGATAACGTTGGCACTTTTTATGTTAAGGTAGATGTCGGAATTGAACCTATAGAGCTTAGAATGCCGCCAACAAGTGTCCTTAGAATGCCGCCAACAAGAACACCAAAGCAAGGGTGATACTGGCGACCATCTGGAAAAGAGGACGACCAAAAGAAACGTACAAACGAACCACCGCAAGAAAGGCACAGACCGAGAAAATAAAAATTTATATATACATATATATATATATATATATATATATATATATATATATATATATATATATATATATATATATATATATATATATATATATATATATATATATATATATATATATGCACATATACATACATATATATATATATATATATATATATATATATATATATATATATATATATATATATATATATATATATATATATATATATATATATATATATATATATATATATATATATATATATATTTCAATGCCTCTGCGTGTTGCCTGACGCCAAGCAGTGCAGTCTTCGGCCACTGCTTCCTAGCCTTTGGTGCTGATGTCACAGGCCTTCATGTCACGATTGCAGGCATCCCTGAATCTGAGGGCTGGGCATCCCACTGGCCTCGCGCCACTGGTGAGTTGTCCATAGAGGATGTCTTTCGGCAAGCGGCCGTCCTCCATGCAACGTACATGGCCCAACCAGCGCAGGCGTCTCTGGCTCAGCAGTGAATGCATGCTGCGGATCCTGGCACGGTCCAGTATGTCATTGTAGGGGATACGATACTGCCATGTAATGCTGAGGATACGCTTGAGGCACCGCATGTGGAAGGTGTTGAGGCGGCGCTCCTGGCACATGTATGTTGTCCACGATTCGCTACCATAGAGGAGGGTGCCCAACACACAGGCCTGGTAGATTCTCATCTTGGTGTTCTCTCTCGCTGCATTGTAGATGGTATTATTGAGGGGGTTCCACCTTGCTGTGGCGTCCTGATCCGGAAGGTCCTGAAGGGACTGCTTAAGGGAGGCTACATACTGCTCCCTTCGTTGGGGGTCTGCAGTTCTAGCAACATTAATGCGAGTGCGACCTGTGGGCTTGGAGTGGTGCAGCTTACGCGGAGAGAATCTCACTTTACTGCACACCATGGCATGCTCTGTATCACGATCTGCACTGTGGTTGCTACGTGTTGCTAGGACATTGTTCAGAGCAGAGCGTCTGGCGATGACGAGGTCTAGTTGATGCCATTTATGAGACCTTGGATGCTTCCACGACACTTTTTGCTGATGCTTTGACTGGAAGAAGGTGTTGGTGATGCAAAGACCATGAAATGAGCATAGCTCCAATAATCTTTCTCCGTTGTCGTTCATCCTCCCAGTGCCGTGGTGTCCAATGCAGGACGGCCATGATTGATGATCTGAGCCTACTCTGGCATTAAAGTCGCCAAGAAGGATGAGAGGCTCAACTTTGGGAATCTTGCCAATCAGGCTGTCAAGCTCATCATAGAAATGGTCCTTGATATCTCCAGAGGCCCCCAATGTAGGGGCGTAGATGCTGAAAATGTGGGCAAACCCTGCAGCAGTGGCGAGACGGATAGATAGAATGCGCTCGTTGCCACCAGTGGGAGGCTCCACAATATCAAGGAGAGAGTTTTTGACAGCAAAACCAGCTCTGTACAAGCGGGGTTCCTCGGGCTCCTTCCCTTTCCAGAAGAAGGTGAAGTTCTCTTCCTTGAGACATCCGCTGGAGGCAAGTCTGGTTTCCTGGAGGGCTGGGATGCTGACATCGAGTCTGGTTAGCTCCCTATCGATAATAGCTGTTTTCCTGCTGTCATTGACCTGTTGCAGGTCAACTGAGAAACCGGGACACATGGTCCGTACATTCCAGCTTGCGAAGCGAAGTGCTGGGTACTTCTTAGTTTTTCGTTGTTTGCCTGGTGCAGTGTTACCGTCTGCTTGTTGTGCCTAAACACTAAGCTCCAAGCACCCATTGGAGCAGGCAGTTGTTGGCGAGTCAGCACCTTATTGGCTGGGGGCTGCCCAGCTTAGGCGGGCGGTAGCTGACCCGTGAGACACGATGATCTCTCCCACCGTCAGAGACAACGCGTAGCGCCCGTACTCTACGCCAATCGAGTTGGGCTTATCATTCGTAACTACTGTCTCCCGTGTCAGTTCCACACTGTGAAGTGAGGCTGGAGTAGCCTGTCCAGGGCGCAAGCCTGGGCAAAAGTTACGAGATCCTGGGTTGCCCAGTCATCAGGATCCCGCTCTCGGCCTTACCGGTGGGATCCAAAGGAATGCGAAGCATGACTTTGGCACCAGCTTGGCTGCAGGAGCTGCCGGAAAAGTGACAACGTGATCACCAGACCGTATCCGGGGCTCCACTCCGGAGTTGTGTAGGGTTTACTCCCCTAGCCTTCCCCATGAGAGGGTATAGCCGCAAGGCAGCGGAGGTTTGAAATAAGAGTTTACCTTCTCCTAGACGGGCGACCAGTCAAGGTTAACGAGCCCCATCTGCCCGAAGCTTCTGGTTTTAAGGCGCCAGATATCCGCCTTTGCCCCTTCTCCTGTCAGTAAAAACAGTTCTGCCACAAGAAGGCCAGGAGCTGGACTGGACTGTCAAAGGCTTTACGAGACGCACACCGTTGGGGCATTTTATAAGTAGTGAGAGCTTATCCTCACACACCCACCGCGGCTTAACAATCTTAGAACCATATATATATATATATATATATATATATATATATATATATATATATATATATATATATATATATATATATATATATATATATATATACTGTTATAGTAAATAAACCGAATATGTCGTCTTTAAACAGGTTTCAACTAATATATATATATATAGTTAATATAATAATGTACACGTAGTTGTTTCGTGTTTCGTCGCATCGGGGAAAATCCCAACAGAGATATTTTATTCGCCTGGCCAATCAGCTGGTACAAGGAAGATAAATCATGTTTACGACTGTTGAATAAAGGCGCGGCGCTGCAACTAGCACACGGCGCAGAAAGCGTCACCTGTACGACATGGCTTCGATCGCGCTCCTCGCTGCGGCCCTGTTAGGGTAAGTTTTATGGTTTCTAATGACGGTTAATTTGCTCGTTCGAATATGTATAATTTCGAACGTTCTGCTCAATGATTCGAACGTGTGACCAGTGTGCAGTAATTCGATTGACTAAATCTCAAAATGTGTCTTAACGTCAGACTGGTTATGTAGCCGTGTTAATGTAACTTTCTTTGACCTGTATGTTAGTATTTGTAAAAAAAAAATGTTGTCAACTTAACATTATATTTTTTAATGCTTCGTAAAGCGTATGTTTTTATGTAACGTAAGCCATTTGGCAAAGGGACAAGTTTTACCTGTCACGAATCCAGGTGACTCACATGAAGGTTAAATTTGTTCTATTGAATACGTTGACCACACAGTGACTAGCACAGAGTGGTCACGCTCCATTTCACGCTTAGTGAGTCATGCTGTTCATTGAGGCATGGTTCACTCGTGCTCAGTATTGTGTCCTGAGGCCACGAACGCTGCATTCTTATGCCTGTTAGACAGTGTCACTGAGGCCACGAACGCTGCATTCTTACGCCTGCTTGACAGGGTCACTGAGGCCACGAACGCTGCATTCTTATGCCTGTTAGACCGTGTCACTGAGGCCACGAACACTGCATTCTTACGCTTGCTTGACAGAGTCACTGAGGCCACGAGCGCTGCGTTCTTATGCCTGTTAGACAGTGTCACTGAGGCCTTGAACGCTGCATTCTTATGCCTGTTGGACAGTGTCACTGAGGCCTTGAACGCTGCATTCTTATGTCTGTTCGACAGTGTCACTGAGGCCTTGAACGCTGCATTCTTATGCCTGTTAGACAGTGTCACTGAGGCCTTGAACGCTGCATTCTTATGCCTGTTCGACAGTGTCACTGAGGCCATGAACGCTGCATTCTTATGCCTGTTCGACAGTGTCACTGAGGCCTTGAACGCTGCATTCTTATGCCTGTTCGACAGTGTCACTGAGGCCTTGAACGCTGCATTCTTATGCCTGTTCGACAGTGTCACTGAGGCCATGAACGCTGCATTCTTATGCCTGTTCGACAGTGTCACTGAGGCCTTGAACGCTGCATTCTTATGCCTGTTCGACAGTGTCACTGAGGCCATGAACGCTGCATTCTTATGCCTGTTCGACAGTGTCACTGAGGCCATGAACGCTGCATTCTTATGCCTGTTGGACAGTGTCACTGAGGCCTTGAACGCTGCATTCTTATGCCTGTTAGACAGTGTCACTGAGGCCATGAACGCTGCATTCTTATGCCTGTTCGACAGTGTCACTGAGGCCATGAACGCTGCGTTCTTATGCCTGTTCGACAGTGTCACTGAGGCCTTGAACGCTGCATTCTTATGCCTGTTCGACAGTGTCACTGAGGCCATGAACGCTGCGTTCTTATGCCTGTTCGACAGTGTCACTGAGGCCTTGAACGCTGCATTTTTATGCCTGTTAGACAGTGTCACTGAGGCCTTGAACGCTGCATTCTTATGCCTGTTCGACAGTGTCACTGAGGCCATGAACGCTGCATTCTTATGCCTGTTCGACAGTGTCACTGAGGCCTTGAACGCTGCATTCTTATGCCTGTTGGACAGTGTCACTGAGGCCTTGAACGCTGCATTCTTATGCCTGTTCGACAGTGTCACTGAGGCCTTGAACGCTGCATTCTTATGCCTGTTCGACAGTGTCACTGAGGCCTTGAACGCTGCATTCTTATGCCTGTTAGACAGTGTCACTGAGGCCTTGAACGCTGCATTCTTATGCCTGTTCGACAGTGTCACTGAGGCCATGAACGCTGCATTCTTATGCCTGTTCGACAGTGTCACTGAGGCCATGAACGCTGCATTCTTATGCCTGTTCGACAGTGTCACTGAGGCCTTGAACGCTGCATTCTTATGCCTGTTGGACAGTGTCACTGAGGCCTTGAACGCTGCATTCTTATGCCTGTTGGACAGTGTCACTGAGGCCTTGAACGCTGCATTCTTATGCCTGTTCGACAGTGTCACTGAGGCCATGAACGCTGCATTCTTATGCCTGTTCGACAGTGTCACTGAGGCCTTGAACGCTGCATTCTTATGCCTGTTCGACAGTGTCACTGAGGCCATGAACGCTGCATTCTTATGCCTGTTCGACAGTGTCACTGAGGCCTTGAACGCTGCATTCTTATGCCTGTTAGACAGTGTCACTGAGGCCTTGAACGCTGCATTCTTATGCCTGTTCGACAGTGTCACTGAGGCCATGAACGCTGCATTCTTATGCCTGTTCGACAGTGTCACTGAGGCCATGAACGCTGCATTCTTATGCCTGTTCGACAGTGTCACTGAGGCCTTGAACGCTGCATTCTTATGCCTGTTCGACAGTGTCACTGAGGCCATAAACGCTGCATTCTTATGCCTGTTCGACAGTGTCACTGAGGCCTTGAACGCTGCATTCTTATGCCTGTTCGACAGTGTCACTGAGGCCTTGAACGCTGCATTCTTATGCCTGCTCGACAGTGTCACTGAGGCCATGAACGCTGCATTCTTATGCCTGTTCGACAGTGTCACTGAGGCCTTGAACGCTGCATTCTTATGCCTGTTCGACAGTGTCACTGAGGCCATGAACGCTGCATTCTTATGCCTGTTGGACAGTGTCACTGAGGCCTTGAACGCTGCATTCTTATGCCTGTTCGACAGTGTCACTGAGGCCTTGAACGCTGCATTCTTATGCCTGTTCGACAGTGTCACTGAGGCCATGAACGCTGCATTCTTATGCCTGTTCGACAGTGTCACTGAGGCCATGAACGCTGCATTCTTATGCCTGTTCGACAGTGTCACTGAGGCCATGAACGCTGCATTCTTATGCCTGTTGGACAGTGTCACTGAGGCCTTGAACGCTGCATTCTTATGCCTGTTCGACAGTGTCACTGAGGCCTTGAACGCTGCATTCTTATGCCTGTTCGACAGTGTCACTGAGGCCATGAACGCTGCATTCTTATGCCTGTTCGACAGTGTCACTGAGGCCTTGAACGCTGCATTCTTATGCCTGTTGGACAGTGTCACTGAGGCCATGAACGCTGCACTCTGCCTGTTCGACAGTGTCACTGCAGCTGTTGTTAGACTTACGTGTTTTCCAGGACAACTTCCCCAAAATATTTTTCAAACTATTCATTTTACAGATAACTTTCTACATTAGTCATGCTCGAGCTGTTGTTTGTTTTTAATTAATTAGTTTATATGATAGTGGTGAAATATTATATGTAACTGTATTTGTTATCTAAAACAAACTATTTTGTTGCGAAATTAGTCTTAATCAAAGACATTGCTCTGCTTACCTGGACTGCGGACATAGACTGAATACAAACATTATATATAGGTGATGGCGAATTGTCACATGGTCACAGAAATGAGAAATGATAATTACTGAACAACAGTTGAATGTGTTATAATTATAAAAGATATAGGAAATAAAAAAATAATATGCATCCACATGTGATAAGTTTACATGACAAGATTTCATCACACATAAACACCAATTGTTTTCAGAATCTGAGAATTCTGGTAACAGAATCTGAGAATTAATGTTTTCTTATATCCAATATGCACTGTACCATTACAAACGCTACTTCGTGTGTTCAAGTTATACATTCGTTAAGTTTCAAAACACAATACTTTAACCATAATTATTTTCATAACCATATTGAATATTATAAAGAACTTATATTTGGTATCCTTACAATCGTTTTTTCTATAGTGTTGTTAAACCGCATCATATTGTGCCTTTTGTAATTGCACTAAAATTATTTTACTAAACACGAGGAGAAAATGTCGTATAATATGTTCCTGATTTAAAGGGGACGATGTGATAAAAACTACGCAAGTGCATAACAATTGTAAGGACTTACCTTCGAATGTTGGTTCTCAAATACCAAAATGTTCATATGTTACAAAATCTGTCAAACGAGTTGTTTCACAACTTTGCCTGTCTTTGTTACGACACAACAACATTGCAGCAATGAAAACACCACCACCTCCCTGACGGGCAGCCAACAAATAAATGGAATCTGGTTTCAGGGCTGCAGCAATTTCGCCAACCACTTCCGGCACGACAACTCCTTCGACTACAACCACGGACCCCATGTGGTGGCTTGGGGTGACTACTCCTACTCCCAGAAGATCGACTACGTTGTCATGGTGGGACCGGTACATGCGCAGTACAAAGCGACCCAGTACGACCGTATACCCTACGATGACCACCACAACAGCGAGACGGCCGTGGCAGCGAGGAACTACGGTGCCGTGGTGGGAGCGGTACCGCCACGGCACAAGGAAACCTACCACTACGACGGATCCCTTGCGGTGGCTTCGAAGCACACAGAAGACACCTCGACCGTCCAGATCGACGGATGATTGGATGACTACCCGACCAACGACTAGTCCGTCGTCGTATGAATATGATGGTAATGATGATTATGATGAATGGACGACTACCCGGCGATCAACAACAACAAGTAGTCCGTCATCGTATGACTGGGATGGTGATGATGATTATGATGAATGGACGACTACCCGGCGATCAACAACAACAACTAGTCCGTCATCGTATGACTGGGATGGTGATGATGATTCTGATGAATGGACGACTACCCGGCGATCAACAACTTGGGATGATGATTATAATGACGAATACGATTGGACGACTCCCTGGCAGCCAAGGACGACTCGTCCATCGGAGGATGATTGGGATGGTGATAATGACTACGATTGGACGACTCCCTGGCAGCCAAGGACGACTCGTCCATCGGAGGATGATTGGGATGGTGATAATGACTACGATTGGACGACTCCCTGGCAGCCAAGGACGACTCGTCCATCGGAGGATGATTGGGATGGTGATAATGACTACGATTGGACGACTCCCTTGTTTTCTGGTGATGATTATGAAGAACGTCGTGCCAGAAGATTGAGCAGATCCGGCGTCATCCTCGGCGGTCTGATCGGCAGCCTGGTCGTGATGACAATCATTGTGGTCATCCTCTACCTGGGGTTCACCAGGAGACATCGTCCCAGTGTCAGTGCCACGCCTCTTCCGTTTAACTCCAGCCTGATTCGCGTCGACCTCGAGCCAACAGTCAACCCAGCCGGGCCCCTCTTGTCTGCTGAATTGCCGCCCTACAGCGACGCCAGACCCCCAGCCTACAGCAGCGCCGAAGTGCCTCCGCTGTCCACTGAGACTTCCGTCCATGTTGCCGGAACACCACAGGTTACACTGACTCCTGACGAATCTAAGGCCATTGCCGGGCAGGTGATCGACGTGTGATGAACAGGCCCGAATACCAGTCGAACCCGAGGTATACAGGGGACGGATCATTATTTTCATTCTGGGTTCATAATATACAAATAACGCGCCGGTGATGTTGGCGAATTTTTAATCCCTAAATAATATGGGAAATTATGGGAAGGTCGAAAAATTAAATATTAACATAGTGGTTTTAAGAAATACAAATTTGCGTCACCAACAGAATAGTGACCCGTCCCCTAATACCAACTGTGAGATGAACCGCTGAATGGTAGATCAACAGAATGATCAATAGAATACAGACACCCGTTTGAAAAGAAAATGAATGCAGTTGAAATGTTTACCCAAGACGATCATCCAATGCTACACTAATCATGAATGCACGTCGTTGCATCATCACTGCACCAACTATTAAACTGCTACAGACTAACGTGTGCAAGCTTTCTGGTTGCAAGAATTACGTGTGCTTCTACTCCAACATACTTTAAGACGTAATATGGCGTTAAACGTATTGTATATAGAACAGCACACTATTTGCATACAAACTAACTAATACCTACAAATTATATGGTTTCGATGGTTTCGAGCTGACGGCTCATCTCGAGCTAATCATCAACATGTTGTACCTGTTCATAGTGTTGCAATTTAATCTAATGTGTTGGTAAAACGTATGGTATACTTGGTATACTTACTTGCTTGATATACTTGGTTATATAGTCTCTTTTTTACCGGTGGCTAGAGACCTCGATTTCTTCTTAAAGGTGTTCAGAGCAGAAGCTGAAGTTTATTCCAGTAATCGATGACACGATTTGTGAAGAAATTTTTACGGATATATGTGTGGGATTACGTCTTCCTTAACTTTAAGCTGTGGCCCCTCAGATTGTTGTTACATTCATAGAAAAAAATTTCAAGGTTATTCCTATTTAGGCAACCGAGATGTTTATATGAGGTTCGCCCTCCGTTGAATCTTACGCACACGCATTTCCTGGCAAGTTTTATTGTTCCTGTACTTGTGTCATGAATTCAGCTAATGCAACAGTCACACACAGCTAAGTCTACGTGCACAATTTCTTGATATTCATTTCGGTAGAGTTAGTACCCGACCTCTCGCATCTACCAGTGGACATACACTCAAGTACCAATACACTTGTGTGGCTCCAATCTGTATTTCTAAAGTGTTTTGATCAAATGAGCAGATTTTTGTCGGTTCTCTCGTCATCTAGGAAATACAAGATGATAATTTTCTCCAAGAAATTGTTGGGAATTTGCGATAGTTCGTGCACATAGCGTATGTGTAGTATTGCATACATTAGTAGCCATTGCTGTTTTGTATTTACTCAAGAAATAAAGCCGGACATTTGTAATGGTATATTTCAGCCTTGTTTATTGTTGTCGGCGTAGCTGTAAATGTAGAACTACGTTGATGGCTATGCCGCACATTTATTGCAATCGTATCAACACGTTGGTTTCTTCTTCTCCTCCCCTCTTCCTCCTCCTTCTCCTCCCCCTCTTCCTCCTCCCATTCTTTCTTCCACCTTTACAGAGGTGTCAATGTTGCCGCTTTCCGGCGGGAAATATCGTGTTTTCCATTGGTCCCGCTTTCCCACATTGGATTAAATATCCCGGGTTTTTTACCAAAACAAAAACGATTCACGGTAAAGTCGATCTATTTGCTGCACCACGGGGCCATTCTAGGCACGTTATTTATTCATTTGGTCTCAAGTGATTTCACATGTTGTCACCGCGAACAAGAACGGCACATCAAAATGGCGACCCGTGATACAACAACAAGTTGGAACACGACGAAAAACGATAAAAAAAACTACTTAAGTTGACTGGAGGAGGGCGTTTCTCGCCACTTTCATGAGCTGATGTTGACATTTATGCCTTTAGAGACTATTAATAATACATTTATATACGAAGGTATACAAAATATACACAAAGTGCATAGAAAAATGTATAGAATATGAATGCACTTTCGTGAATTACTAGTAGATAAAGGAAGCATAATACCTATATTTCCACCTTCTTTTTAATATTATTAACTTGATTGGCTCTGTATTTGCCGTTTCAAAGACTCCAACGTTGGTGATGAATTCGTTCCTTTTGATTTTGAGAAGTTTGCGCAAGCATCTGGTCTGGAAACGTGCTTGTTTCTGTTTAAATCAATTGTTTTCACAGCAATAGCGAAGCACGGGTATAACTTTGCTGTTGACAATTTTTTTATCTTGGTGTTTGCATATATATTATATAGGCCTACCCTTTGACCTCGAACTTTTGGTGAGCTTTTGAGACGGCGGCATTCTAAGGACACTTGTTGGCGGCATTCTATCCCCCACCTGTTTGTGGGGCCAATCTCCCACCTCCCAACAATTTTGAGAGTCCACCTCCCGCAACCCTACCTCCCACCAACCGGCGTCATGGTCGAGATACTACACTAAACACAATTTTGATTTCACTTTTCAGTCGGACAGTTGTGTCACTGCAATAAATTCGAATTGCATCGCATAGACTGATAAAAGTTAACTCTTATTTTAATTAGCTAAGTGCCCGGATGACATCGTAATTAGTTAATTATGTATGCGCCCAGAATCTGGGTGTAATACATAATTTCCGTAACAATGAAAAACACACTCTGTATCCAGGCGAATATGTGTGCCACAAACAGTGGCGCCACACCGTGGAGTCTAGATAATCGAGGCTATACCAAAAATCGTAACGTGAATGGTAACAGTTACCCCACCTAGCAGGTTACGCAGATACAAACACAAGGCTATGTGGCTTCCAAATACTTACTTTATACAGCTGGTCTCTTGTATACACGTAATTAACTATGCAATATATAAACATATACCCGTCCACTGAACAATAATTTCGCAGTAAGTTATATGGACATGCGTGTAATATTCTTGGGAATCGCCGAGTAAATTCGAAGGGACCGTTCCGTTTTCCATTGAATTAGTTGCCTTGTTGTGCTAGTTTAGTTTGAATGTGTTGCCCACTTTCACATTACATATTTACTTCACAGATAGTTATCTTAGTTTCCCAGTAAGAAACACATCCAATATATTATGTCTGCCCACCAGCTGTACTTGATAGAATTGATAGAAATATGTTTTTCTCACTCTAGAAGGATAGCAGAACTAGAGGACATGAGGTATAATTAGTAAAGGATCAGTGTAGATTGGATATCAGGAAGTACTTGTTCTCACAGAGGACAATAAATGAATGGAACAAACTGTCTACGGATTGTATAACTTCTAGCAGTGTAAATATGTTTAAAACAAGGTTGACACATATCTCAAGAGGGCGGGTTACACGTAGATGATGTTGGACTCTCGATAACCCAATGGCTTCCTTGTCCATTTGCCATCTGGGCTTTTGGCTTGGATGGCAAATCTTGTTAAATCTTGTTAAATAACTGATTATGAGTAACACGTATGGCTATGCGTGGTTATCGTAAAGTAATTTTAGTGATATACCCGGTACATTATAAGAACATACGGACTTGAAATATGTGTACATTGCTCTTTTTATCACATTTTATAGGGTTCTAAATTAATTCTGAAAACATACATTTTTGGCGAGTGAGATCTTCACCTTTCATTAGAAATTGTATGCACTAGGCCCTAGTGAGAGGGGTGTGGCAGGGGTCTCAACCTCCCATCTCCCATCATGTTTGGGGAAAATCTCCCAACTCCCACCTGTTGTGGGGCCAACTTCCCACCAATTCTGAGAGTCCACCTCCCACCAATCGTATCGGTAACTGGAAATAACCCCCTCTGACATAACCCCCTTGGACAAAAAATTTCTCTGGACAAAACCGCCTCCGGACAGAACCCCTTCTGGAACCCCCTCTGAAGCAGTTAAAAGAAGAATGATTTACATAACGGGTCATCCATTTTATTGCACAATAAATTGAGGGGGTTTTGTCTGTATTCATATTAAAGGGAGAGGGTTATGTCTGGAGGAGTTTTTGTCCAGAGGGGTTCATGTCTGGAGGGCATTTTGTCTGGAGGGGGTTACGTCATGGATTCCCGCCTCCTACTTATTTTTGAGGCCAACCTCCATCTCCTTGTCCGCCACATCCCCTCCCTAGTGCAGCTGCTGAAATCAATCAGCTTTGCTTTGATGTAGTCGAATGATGCTTGCATGCCATATAGAATGAGAATCACAGCTGTTGAACATGAGGGCATCCAGCCCTGGTATGAACGTCAAACTTCCAACAAATGGCTAGCTGTGGGTCCAGTGGTGTATCTAGGATCTCGCAGAGGAGGAGGCCATGGGGGGGCAAGCCAAATTACCCATTCGTTTAACATGTAGCGACGCAGCGAAAAAATATGGAAACAATAAAAAACTGAAGCCAAAAAGGGCCATGGCCCAATGCCCCCCTAAATAAAGACACTGTGTAGGTCAATGTGTTCTGGCGAACTCAATAAAACAATTGAACATGCAGATCAATAGACTTGGTTAAACGCCCCAGTAGCAGCATAGATCTCACCACGGCTGAGTCCAATTACACAAAATCAAATAAATTACAATTACTATTACTTTTCATTTCAATTACAATTACACTTCGACAAATTTCAAATCAATTACAGGGGCATTATATTGATCTCCCTAACAGAAAGGCATATACAAAAATGTCATGCTTTAAAGCACAATTGAATTAATGATGACAGGCACATTTGAGCATGATATATATATATATATATATATATATATATATATATATATATATATATATATATATGTGTGTGTGTATGTGTGTGTGTGTGTGTGTGAGTGTGAGTGTGTGTGTGCTTTAAAACATGAAATGTTTGCATATATATATATATATATATATATATATATATATATATATATGCTTTAAAACATGACATTTTTGCATATGCCTTTCTGTGAGGGAGATCAATATAATGCATATGTAATTGATTTGGAGAAGATTCTTAATTAGAATTGATGAACAAATGTGAATCTGAATTGACTTTATACATGCAGTCAAGTCTGGTGTCAGCTTGCAAGTTGGCTAAAGAACAAAGGGGACATTGGCAGGTGTTAATTGGAATTGATGAAAATAATTTGTCCCATGTCTGGTGGCAGGTGTGTTGTTGGATTGAGAAATTTTATATACGACAGATAAAATGTGTTCAGGTAAAGTTTGTCATATGGAAAAGAATACTCTAACTGATGGTAATTAATGTAATTACTGCAATGCCAAAACATATTTCAATGACAACTACAGCATAATTTCAAAACCACGATCAATTACAATTACACCATTTTGCTGTAATTAATAACGATTACACAATTTTGTTGTAATAAATTACAATTAATGTTTTTTTAATCAATTAAAATTACGTCATTGGAACTAGCCCTGGATCTCGCATATTTAAAATTAATTCTTCTATTACGCGTTCTTATTACGCCTAATAACTTGGCAGCAAGTGTGCTATATAATGGACCCATGGCCATGGCCATAACTACCTGCTGTCCCATTTTCACTAACGACGGATTACACATGATCACACGTTTACTCTCCTTATCAGTAGAACCTGGCGCTCGCCAAGTTAGACAACGAAAGATCCCGGAAAGAAACCCGAGTCCTTGACCTGGAGATGACGTCAAATATTAGTAATGTTACGCGGCGATGTTTTTGCTGTTACGAGAAGGAAGTCATGAGGCAACGAAGCGACAGGGTTTTGATAGACAGACAAGGTATGGATAATTACTTTCTAGTAATTGTTTCATACGTATTATGGATGTTAGGTTAGTGCTAAGCATTCAACATGACGGCAATTAACTGATAAAAGCAGGCTTAAATCGCACCAGGCTTCGTTATGGCTTTGCGGTGTCAACCATGCCGCTTCTCGGCGGACCGGTGTGGTGCGAAATTTATTCCGTCATCAAAATAATTTCCGACTAATTAATACGTTGCCAAGGCTAGAAAACCGTTTTAAGCCTAGATATTTTATCATGAAAAACGTAAGGAAAAAATGGCAGGAAAGATGCCGTAAAATCTTTGATTTGTCTGTCGTGTGGGATATTCTTCACCGGCGTAATTACTTAAATGCGCATGCACGACGTCGATGAATATTAGATTATTATTTTATATTTTGGCAGTCAAGTCTTAAGACTCAAGTATACAGTCAACTGCCCAGGCCCAGCAGCGACGGTGTTCCAGGCGCTCAAAAACTAACTTGCCTATTTGGCACTTCCAACATGAAAATTATTATGACAATGCCAGCAAGCAGGCGGGACACGCACCCTGTTACCTCGTGTAGTGTCTTGTGACAGTGACACTACTTTTTTATATTCTATATTTTTTTCCCAATAAATGTATGACACTTCTTGTTCTACAGCCTAATGGTATATTCAGTTGTTGTCCTAACATATAACTGGCCATGATGGTAATCCAAATTAGAATGATGGCTTGTAATGATAATGATAATGAAAATGATGTAGTCACATAATGAAAATGCTAATTAAACATTTATTTTTGACATATAGATTATGGTAATGATAATGAACACTCCATAATGACTCCAACCCTGTATAATGATAAAAATTTCACTGTTTAAAAGGACTTAGCAAGTATGATTTTTTTAATTTGAACTTTCGCACAGTCAGCAGTTATGGTACCACAGGCATGTTTGACAGCAATTCCAAGCCAACCTACATGTCATACTAATTTTTTTCAAACATAACCAGGAGTTGAAAACTGGGACTTTACACAAAGATATAAATCTGTGGCTAATGAATATGAAATATCCCAAGGATAGGTCAGGTCAGTTCATTACTATCGCCATGGTCAGGGAAGACACACCCCTTGGAGTCCTTCCAGTATTGCCAATGCTGTAGTTTTTTGGACTGTGGAATTTTTGCTGGAAAGCTTGATCAGGCCAGGCTGAAACGGGCAGCTGAAAATGGCCCACTGGTAACATTGTTGCAGCAGAGTGCATTTGGTTTGCCAGTTCCTCACAGTTTCTTGGGCTGAGAAGATGAATTCAACCTCATTTTGATGTCATGGAAGTCACAAAAGTAAGTATTTTGTTTTTATTTCCTTCAAAAGACCTAGTTTTAAAAAAATCCTTTATGTTTGTAAATCTCCTATAATTAAACTAACTAAAGCTGGCCTAATGTCTAATGTCAGTCAGTGTATTTATTGTACTGGATAAATGTACATCAAAGTCAGTCACAGAAAACACTGATTTGTCACGGAAGTCACGCCATCCATAACACATAACATTGTATAATCATTTGTAATGGATTGTTATATTTTCTGTTATTTCCCTTAACCCACTAGCACTCAGAGATTATTATTGACAAGTCTCAGCTTCAGATATTTGACCTATAGATTCGGAAAAATATGTTGCATGTCAGTTTGTTTTTGATCTAGTGCTTTTAATCAATTGTCACAATAGGAAGTTGGAGTTATTTTAAAGATTATTAAATTCTCTATACACTGGTACCAAATATGCTACCGGATCAATAAAATATGTTGACCATACATGGCTTGATGCCCAACCATTTTGATAATGCATCACTTAGTGTCATTGTCTGCAGCGTAACTTTTTTATTCTTCGCTTTTTACACAACTTGTATCAGTAAAAAGTGAAGAATAAAAAAGTTACGCAGCAGACAATGACACTAAGTGATGCATTATCAAAATGGTTGAGCATATAACATGTCATAATACATGAAATGCATGTTGGACATGACGAGGAATTTCGATAGCTTCATCTGCATCACGTCGCTGCTGTCACTCGATTCACAATCATACAACTGCAAATATAATCACCAGACATAAATAAAACATTGAAAAGTTACGCAAAATTATGACAGTGATAACTTTTCAATAAGGCAAATTCATGTGATATGGTTACTTTGTTTTTTTTACGAAATATATATGATAAAACTACACATGACACTATATAAACTGTACTAATAATTGTAAATTACATTTATTTTATAATTAGTTCACCTCACCTCACCTATCCTCTTCGGGCCCAGTGGCCCATAAGGCCGAAGTGAATCTACTCCATCTTGTTCTGTCAGCTGCTACACGTCTGGCTTCGTTCCAGCTATTCCACCCCAGTATACGTCTTTCATTTTCAATAGTTGATCGTCACGTTGTCTTTGGTCGACCAACCTTTCTTCTACCTTCAGGCGTCCAGGTCAATGCAGTCTCACATTTGCTGTTCTTGTCCATTCGTAGGATATGTCCTACCCAATTCCATCTTCTTAACTTGACCTCAGTGCTGATTGTCTTCAATTTTGTTTTTGCCAGACTATCTCGATTTGATACAACATATGGCCATCGAATTTGTAGTCTTAAGCACTTAAAAAAAAATGTATCTAACTTTCTGTTGTCTCCTTCGTTAATGTTCCATGTTTCACTTCCATACAACAACACTGGTTTAACAAGTGTGTTAAAAAGCCTCAGTTTAAATCTCAATGTGTATATATTTGAACTCCATATCTGCTTTAGTTTCATGAAGGATACCCTCGCTTTACGAATTCTGTTAACAATGTCATCGCCGCCTCCTCCTTGCTTACTAACGTTCGCACCAAGGTAGTTATACTTGTCCACTTCCTTTAGCTCTGGATCATCGATTAGTACTCTGTTTTCGCACTTGCTGTTTATCCTCAATATTTGAGTTTTCTTTTTATTTATTCTTAGTCCTGTTCTTGCTGCAAATTGATTCAGTTGTCTTGTCTTTGTTTGCATGTGTGTGTAGCATGATGACATGAGTGCTATGTCGTCGGCAAAGTCCAGGTCCTCTAATTTTGTTTGATTAGTTCACTATATATGTATTATTATTATACTGAAATTGACTTGGACATTCATCCCAATGAATTGTGGTGTAAATATCCACAAAAAATATTCAAATACAGCAGTGCCTTTGTACCCCAGTGGAATTGCCGTAATCAATCAACATAGCCATATCCAGTCACAGTCAGACATAGTCATAACGCCTAAGCCTAGTGACAGCTGTCAGATGTTCAACTATTGCATCAATGCCATCATACTATCGACATAAGAATAACCTCTGTAGCTGTCAATGTAGACATTAGCAGAAAGAATCGTGTGTAACACAAATGTATTATATTCAGAAACATTTCATATACCTAATAGTGCCTACTTTGCGTAAGACTTAAGTTGACGTAACCATGGCATCAAGATTAATTTCCATTGATTTTAAGTAAACATACCTCGATTTCCATGTTGGAATCAGCTTCGTCCAAATCACTGGCATCACCTTGTAGCTAACGCGCGACTTCTACCGCTGTCCACAAATGACAGTCGGTAGCCATATTTAAAGCCCAGTAAACACGCTTTTTATCAATTCATAAATCGCTAATTTCGCATAAAGGGGGCATTAACGGATGTTTCGAAAATACCCACATTTCCCTGATATCTCTAGAATGAAGTCATATTTACTATACAGCATGAACGCTAGATGTAACTACATAAATTTCGGTTAACCGTAGCGACATCTCATCATCATCATCGGCCGATGCGGGAAGGAGAGGGTTGGCCGTCTTTGGCTGATCTGGGAGCTAAAGGGTTAATAGGGTTGAGCCAGAATGCCACTCACACCTGCAGAAAGGCAGAAGAAGAGTGAGAAAACTTAATTAACTGCTGCTGAGTATAAAATTAGTTGGACCAAGTGGACCAAGCTTGAACAGTCCCAGAGCCTATTCTGCAAGATATTTCCTGTCAATGGCTACACATCGGGTAAAAGGTTCACTGCCAAAACGCCCAGGAAAACGAAAGGCCGTGCTCTGGATACTGGTCAATGAGTTTCAAGACAAAATAAAGAAAGCAAGACTGGCCTACATAGCTGAAGAAACAGTGAACAGCATCATGGCATTTTATGTGTAATAAAAAATAAGTTTATAATGTACATTATTCAGTACAAATTTACTATCCTAAACCTCACTACACTGAGCATGTATCATTATAGACTCAGTTCATGTGAAATTCTTATATTAAATTAGTGTTTCTTTGGCTTTTCTTCCAGGTGCAGCAGCTGGATGACGAGGATATTTGTCTGAATTTCCTGAACAGAAGTGGCGACCTCTACAACTGGTCGTCTGAAGAAGACCACTCCTGGCAGTCCATAGGGGTCAACTTATTGTTCCTAAGATTAAACTTAACTTGGGCAAACAGGCTTTCTCTGTTGCTGCGCCTAGGGTCTGGAGGAACTGCCCATCACTTTGAAAACACCTGAAACAATAGCTACCTTCTGAAAAAAACTCAAGACATTTATTCCAGATTGCATTTTCACCATAAATGTTTGGTTGACCCTCGTTCTGATAATGATTTTTTTGCCTCTCTGTTCACGATTATGCTTAATGATTCTGTTTTGTTGAGCCTCTGAGCTCAAGTTCGTGAGGGTATAGGCACCATAGAAGTTAATTATTATTAACTAACCTTTCCAGCCAACAGTTTTGAGGAAGCCAGGAACCTAGCTCTGAACATGCCAGAAATCAAAACTGTTTACCTGAAGTAGTCACAAGTATAAGTGAACCTTAATTCATTCAATATTTTATCTTTCATATATGCAGAAGGATTTGCAAATGAAAACGTTTTGGAAAACTTTGCTCATCAAGTCGTACTTTGGACTTTATTTGTGTTTTGGTAGTTTATGTAAATAAATAATAACAAAAACAAATTTTGTACTTTGTTTCATACTAGTGGAGCTACTCATCACGGAAGTCACACTTTTTCTGACTTCCAATGCTCTCTAAGAACAAAAGTTTACTAATATCTGATAGTTGTCTAATTTAGGAACCTTCAAACTTCCAAGTATTCTACTGCGTGAAACAAAATGGTTGATCTCTCCTAGTCAGTTGGTATATTTGGGATAGTAGCTGTCACAAAAGTCACGTTTTTCTTCTCTCACTTTTTCCATGAAAATGTTGCTGAATTGAAAAATTGCTTGGCTAAGCTACATAGCTGTTTAAGGTCTATGAAACATTTGTTCAGGATGGAAGCAATAGAAGGACATCATTAAAATTTTAGTAACTTTCGTCATGGAAATCACATTGGAATGGCTGATTTGATTAATGACGACTTCATTAATGCATGGCAACATGCAGTAATGATATATTTAGCAAGCTAATGACCAATTGTTTTGATAATTTTATAAACGACTACATCTACCTTATAAACAACAGTCTACAACAACAGCCTTCAGTTTTGTCCTGTCCAAGCTGCCTATTCTGCCTATTATTACATTTAGGTGATAGGTGTTGACATACTCAGCACAGGTATTTATTTCAGAGGTAAGCAAAGTAACGTAATGATCATTCTTTGAATAATTAATGTTAACATTTTACTGACATACATGTGTGTGTTTGAGCAACTAGAACTTTGGCGTTTGTGACCAAAAACACTTAATGTCAATCCACGACATGTGAGTGGTTTGTAAGTTATCCATTTAGAAAGGATTGTTTGTTGACCATCCTCAGCATTTTTTTGCAAGTCATGCATTGCTGCTAAACCATCAAAAGTTGATGCTGACATTGCTGAGATCAGAATTTTTTTACAGCAGAAGGGTGGGAAAATCTGTCCATCATACAAGGTTGTTTGGTCCAAAGGAACGTACAACACATGCACTAATGGACGGATCATGCTCTATTGTTGGAAGTCTATGGGCACTAATGGTTGATCTATGTCAGTATGGATTGTTAGAACAGTAGTTGAGTCATATACATGTCATTAAGACAATGACATAGCCCTGCCAACTTCCTGGAACTCAAATAAAGATTTCATCAAGCTAAGTGGGTGTAGCAACGGGTTGACTTGGGAGAGAATTCTAGCACAAAACTGCACCAGTGTTACCATGTATGTTGGTGTGTTGAAATAAAAAATTTACATTTGTATTTGATCAACAAAAGCATATTTTACCCCAATCCTGTTGCCAAGTGAAACAGAATTTCTGTAGTGCAGTAAATACAACTTTTATTTTTTAAAAGTAATTATTTTTTTACATATATTGTAAGACTACATGAATAAAGATAACTTGCCGATTATTATTTGTTGGACCATAGGTTTTGCTTTAATAAGCAATCATTGAGCTAGCCTAATGAGTTTATCCCTTAGACTAAATGTGTAATTTTATGTGGCCCTGAATGGTAGTTGTATTGCTTAGAAAAAAGCAAGAGGTTGTGAACTTTTTACATATATGTTTGAGCTTTAGGTGCATAAATTTTGCTTTGGAACGGACTACCACCTGCTGAAATTTGAAAGTCCAGAGACAGAATAAGGAGTCTGCACAAATATAACAACAACCGATGTACAGTGCACAAATATAACAACAACCTATGTACAGTGCACAAATATAACAACAACCTATGTACAGCGCACAAATATAACAACAACCTATGTACAGCGCACAAATATAACAACAACCTATGTACAGCGCACAAATATAACAACAACCTACGTACAGCGCACAAATATAACAACAACCTACGTACAGCGCACAAATATAACAACAACCTACGTACAGCGCACAAATATAACAACAACCTATGTACAGCGCACAAATATAACAACAACCTAAGTACAGCGCACAAATATAACAACAACCTACGTACAGCGCACAAATATAACAACAACCTATGTACAGTGCACAAATATAACAACAACCTATGTACAGCGCACAAATATAACAACAACCTATGTACAGCGCACAAATATAACAACAACCTATGTACAGTGCACAAATATAACAACAACCTATGTACAGTGCACAAATATAACAACAACCTATGTATAGTGCACAAATATAACAACAACCTATGTATAGTGCACAAATATAACAACAACCTATGTACAACACACAAATATAACAACAACCTATGTACAGTGCACAAATATAACAACAACCTATGTACAGTGCACATATATAACAATAACCTATGTATAGTGCACAAATATAACAACAACCTATGTAAAGTGCACAAATATAACAACAACCTATGTACAGTGCACACATATAACAACAACCTATGTAAAGTGCACAAATATAACAACAACCTATGTAAAGTGCACAAATATAACAACATCCTATGTACAGTACACAAATATAACAACAACCTATGTACAGCGCAAAATTTAACAGCAACCTATGTACAGTGCACAAATATAACAAAATATGTACAGCACACAAATATAAAAACAACCTATGTACAGCGCACAAATATAACAACAACCTATGTACAGTGCACAAATCGGGTGAAACAGGCCCAGGTTAACAATTTAATTTTATTTGAATATTTTGACCAATCCGAATTGAATGTCCTCCACGTAATCCAAGATGGCCGCATCCATGCCGGATGCGAGAGCAGTGTAGGTACACCATACTCATTGATATTTGAGCAAATAGATGTCATTATGACCGCTCGGGACCGCCTGGAACCCATTTGAGATGGCTGCATACACACATGTTGACGAACCTTTGAAATTGGCCAGTTTAACACTCGATTTACTGTCACACGGACCCTTTCCAATGGCTGTATAAAGAGTCCGTAGGGTGAAACAAAGAGTCTCGGATTTATGGACTCATGAAAATCGCAGCCTGCTTTAGCCTTTAGAATTTTGGTCAAAGAAAGTTTGGTAAAAAAAAACCTGCCATTACTAGTATTAGATAAACATGTAATGCTGTTTCATGATGCAACATAAAAAAAAATTTCGCTCGAAATTGCATTTAACTGGAATGCTATTTCTTATTTCAACTACATTCTGAGAAAAATGAGAGATGTATATTGAAACTGCAATTCCTGAATCAGGAATTGTTTATTTGACAAGACGTAACATGAATTAAAAAATACGACATACTGTGAATTTTTACAAATAGCATAAATATTAACCCATTAGGCCCCAGGATTTTATTAAAACATGCCACCATGTTCCCAGGATTTCTGGCAAATTTCGAGCGATTTTACCTACTTGTGTTCAAAAATCTGTGGAAAAAACTATTCAATATTGACAATTACATGTTGTGTTTATTTTGAAGAGTAGTAATTTCTCCACATGCAGGTATACATAGAAATAGGATATATTAATAAAATGTTGACATTTGATCACAATTTGCAAAGACAAAATAGTACATTAATTTTGTTAAAACTTTGAAAGTTGCGACTGACATTTGACAATGATCCCATGCTATAACCCTATGCAACTCAGCGAAGAAAATGTAGCTGTATGTGTTAGCTTTGCACCACTGAAAACATTATCAAATTCTGACGGTTATTTTTCAGGTTACACCATATTTTATCATGACAAATATAGAAATAAAAATTTTCGAGATAGCTTGAACAAAACTGACGAAAATCAAGATTTCCGAAAGGGCAACACATGCACGTAACGAGCTGTTGTTGTTGCAAAATGTACCCGCTAGGGTGTGGCCAAATTTGGTGGCGTTAGTTCAGTAGTTATTCGCCAGGATTTTTTTTTATAGAGGGTCCTGTATGCGGCCCACGGCGGCTGTTCCAGGACTGCACAGAGCGGCCGGCCGCGGCCGTTGTGGGGTCTAATGGGTTAATGTTATAGGTCAGAAAGACCATAATTTGGTTGCTAATGCGACAAAACAATATAATTGTGTGAGAGATTAAAGACGAGTAATTCATTGCGTGAGTGTATGGGTAGTAACTAAAATGTTGTAAAAATAAGACATTCATTGTATAACATATATTATCGTAAGATGGTATGAAGAGGAAATAAGTTAGCAAACATTTAACAACAATTAATTTTTGTTTAAGTTGCCAATATAACAATTCCGGATATTACTACTGAATGACATCAATGATAAAGGCGGGGCCAGATTAGATTCAGCCACTTCATTCTCCTCAGTGGCCTGTACTAGAGCTGTGGTATCAGATGAACATAGTCAGATGGATATTCCAGCAGCTGCTGGATACAAGGGTTGGGCTATCTTTACCACTAGTTTGATTGACACCTGCCACTCACGTTGGCCTCTTTACATGCCAATGATGGTTTGATCTAAGTTCCGTAGTTCAGTTGTTCTGGTTGCTGCATATGGAAGTTTTGTTTTATGTAAGTCTAACAATACAAAGGAGAAGCCCGGATTAGAATACTGTTGATTATGATTAGTGATGACTAGATTATAAATCATTTGAAGTAGCCTTTTGTAACATGAAGGGGAAGTTCCACGTTCAGGTAAACCAACATGTAATTTTTAGAAACTGGTTCAAATGGAGCAATTGTGGTATCATTTGAAAGGTAATATTCCATAGTTTCAGATGTCACATTAATCCATTTTCAACAAATGTTATGTAATCATTTATAATGCAACTAATGACATGACAATGGTAACAAAAATATTTTATGACAAATTCCACTAAAAAAATTTCGCTATAATTTATTTAGTTGCAAGATTTTACTAACTGAGATATAATGTTAATTTTATTTGTTTGAACAAACAAATAATTTGTTTATTGATTATGCAATACCGGTAATTAACCAGCAGTTGTGGTGTCAGACTTACGTTAAAAATGTACGTCCGATGCCTAATACGTCTGACACTCCGTACGTCCGACACCATACACCATGCTGATTGGATTAATTTTTTTTTACAAAATATAAGTGTATGTAATTTATGTGTGATGTTAATAAACCTTATCAATGCCATAGCCATTCTTAATCCTTATAATTGGATTAGCACAACATTTGGAACTAAATACACCAACTAAATCCAAATTCAGTTGGGGCAGAACAAAAGACCACTCAGCTAGGCATTAAGAACTTAGTACGGTGCGTAAATGGATTAGAAGCAGCAATAACCAAGCTAAAACTTTACAATATCACTAGCCTTTGTTCTCTGACATTATTTCCTGTAATCTGGTGGGCAGTGGCCATCTTTCTTTTGCCATGTGCGGATTGTCAAATTACTGCCTATGCAAGGACAAATAGTGGAACCACTGAGACTGGCTTTGTCTCGGTGAATTACAGCACACCAAGTTTATTGTGTTCATGGATACAGTCTTCATGCGTTTGAATGCTAAGTATCCAAATTTATATCAAGACCATGATTTCAGTATTCTCAGATGCAGTTCAGACAAGAGCATTGTAGATGGAATTAGTGGGATGGTCATGTGAGCAGTTTGGTGCTGCGTTAGAAATAGAAAAGGCAGTGCAACTAGAACAGTAGCATTGTTGGATCTGGCTGTACTACGAAATACAGGAGTGAATGTCAAGTTTATCTCACAGTTGCTAATACTCACCAGTTGCACTGCATATAAGCAAGAGGCAATAAGCATTTGCTGATTGCTGATACATCTGATTCACGGGACTTAACAGAAGTAACAATTAGTGACGACTCTTTTGATGATAGCATTGATAGCATTACTTCAGAAATAATTATTGCGGATGCACAACAGAAGTGAATCAGGAAATCAAAGTCAGTATAGGTGACTGGGTGGTTGTGAAGTATGAAGGGGCAGATTACCATGGTGAGGTCACAGATTTTTTTTAAAAACATGACAAATGGAGAAATCAAGGTGAATGTTGATTGATGCACCAACTATTGTTGGCAGTCCTGGCAGTTTGTTCTGATGCATTTTATTAGTCTTAGCTCAGAAGTGTGTTTTGTCATTGTGACTACCTTATCTAGAAAATATAAGCATCGTTTTATCTAGTTGTTGTGTTGTATTTCATATAGATACGTCCAACACCAAAAAATGCATGTACGAGACCAGACAAGTTATTCTTTATTTCTTCAGTGTACCACAGACACAACATTTTATTGGGTCTAGTCAAGAAATTATCTCTTGCCTTATCAGCATATAACATAAAATTTCCAATATGACCTCATAGAGAGATTTGGACATGACCTTACTCAGGTGGAGACATGACCTTACTCAGGTGGAGAAATTCAGGTTCGTGTGAGTACACGCGACACCACGCATGATTTTCATTGTATGTTTAGAATGACTACAGGATGGAAGGAAGTTTATATGTGACGATGATGTCACAACTGGTTCCTGTAGTATGCGGGAGTAAAAATTTGTGGTAATTTCTATCCCAAGATTCAGTGCATGGCTAACGTGTTCAAAATGCACTTCCGACACCGTGGAAGGTGGCAAGGTGCCCGAAGGAAATACATTAAATATCACTCACAATGTATGTATGGCTTTGTATGTATTGTTTGCAGATCTCGGTTAATTGTGCAAGGCACCGGATGTATGAATGTTCTGTGAGTGTTCATTGAATTACTGTGATATAATTATGATGACTAATCGTAAAACATGTCTACCATTTTGTTCCATTGCCTTTGTCAGAGTGTATGAGTTGGTTTTGCACTAATGAATCAATTATTATCTGTAATTCAATGAACAGTGTAATTATATTACTTGTGTCGATCGATACTGCATGGAATCGATACAGTTCGTCGATTGCGGCTCCTTAGAACTGCTGTCAACTTGCAGCTTTCTGGGTGTGACTGTAGAATTATGCTAGTGACTTCCTTGGCAACCTGCCCATACACATCATTATGTAGCACCTGTAGTATAAAGTACCACGCATTCATTGAAGTTGCATAAACCATATGAAGCAGTGTGTAACTAAGTCACTCTATATGTACACGGTAAATGCAGGACACGTGAGCACTCTGATTTTGGTAAGTTTTCTTGATATATTGTTTTAACTGTCTGGCTGCCAGATGTTTTATTGAGGCCTTGTTAGTCACTTCAGAAACGTTTTGCATCGTATAACGTCTTGTGTTGTCTCACACAGAGGGTGGTTGGCAGGGTTCATGGTGTCTGGAATGGTTATTTTTTTACTAATTAATGATTTACATGTATAATATTGGTCAAAGCTCCTTGGTCCATTGTTAGATTTGGTGTTGGTAACTGTGTCAGTTTGCTTGGAGCAGTGCTCATGACATAAGCTTCTCTCACTCAACCGGAGTTACAGGGATGTGATGTATGTGGTTATTTTTAGAGATAGGGTTAGGTGGTGAATGAGGACTTCTTGACCCTTGACGGTATGAATGTGTTAATATATTGTTCCATGTTTGCCTGTTGAGATTGAACACAGGATATGCTGGTGAAGTTGCTGCACGTGGCAGGTTGGTTCGTTGACTGACCCAGATTGGTGGACAATGAGATAAAAGTAGTCTTCACGTGTTGTTAGTGGGTCAGCAGGATATGACCTAAGTTAAACACATTGGTAGGTCACTGGGGTATGTGCTCCACTACGTAACATTCTCCGGTCAGTCAGAATACTAGTCAGTTCACTGAAGGCAGCTGGTCAGTCTTGGGTGAACGCAATAGTTGGATGGTATTTGACGTGACTGGTGCAGGTGAGTTAGCTCTTTGGAGTCAGTTGCTTTCACTTTGAGACCTCAAAGTCAGTTTAGTTGTGAAAGACATTGAACACAGAGCTGTTAGCATTCTATCTCCAGACTAACATTTCTTAGTAGTCCTTGAATGGACGGATGTTCACGTTTCTTGGATTGTTGTATTTAACATGTTGTTTACCTCTCAAGTAACTTGTTTGTATTGTCCGAATGTGGCTTTCATCAGATAATGTTCTCAGTTCAATGTTTGTAATTATTACAGTGAAATATTTGGATGTAGATAGTTAAAATTAATAAACACATAAATATAACCTAATGTAAGTAATTGAGATCACAGTGGTAAATAATGTTTATTGTATATTAAAATAGTCTAAAACTCTTTATATAATGATAATCCTTAAATAATTATGAAACATTTGACTCAATTTTGTGTGCTGGGTAGACAGATGCCCCATAACAATTTGTTTATTAATTACCAGTTTGTTTGTTAATTACTTGTACACAATTGTGTTCAGCCGGTGGACTGCCGTGAACTGATTTATTGCCGTGATCCTATGCGAACTTCCAACTTCGCAGTACGTTACCAAGGCTACAAGGAGCTTGCTTAATATAACCGCTCACTTCCTGTTTTCATCCAGAACATTATCTAACTATAACGTTTCCCATTTCTTGCCTGCACGTGTCTCGTGTCTGGGATGTGGGTGTTTAGCCAAGGACTGTGCAATCGGGGTGCGACTGCTCTGGCAGGATATGCCTGGCCCGAAAATAATTGTATTTCTTCACTCACCAGTGCCTTGTTTGTGATAAACACGTCAAAGCTGGTAAACAACATTTAATATCATTGTTATTCACACAGTTGTATCACGGTATGCAATAAACTGATATTGTTAACTTGTGTAGATCGGTGTTGCACACACTCATGCAAGTTAACGAGGTTTTATTGCTTTATAATCAGTGGCTGTTTATGGCAAAAACTATTCTCACATACAGTGGATAGTTTTTGTAGAATCATTTATCAGAAGTGCACATGTGACCGGAGATACGTGCTCCAGGAATCTTTGCACCTGTTTTACCGGAAATTGGCAAGGTAAACGGTTCTTGAAATGATGCCCAGGATGCGTGGGTGGATCGTGAGGGAGTAGGCTGTTAGTTTGATGGCTTGTCACAACCGAGGTAGTTGGCCTCGGCACCCATTGCCAATAATTGACTGGGAGCATCCGTTGATAGGTACTGTAACTTGTGTTTACTTGATGTGTTTGCTGTTTAAAATTTTACTGGCACAGTGTAGTTGAAATCTCTGTCTGCAATTCTTTATATCTGAAGGTTAGGGGAAGATGATGATTTGTCCGGCTGGATATGCTGGCTGTAAAGGCTGGTTTCTGAGAAGTAAGGTCTGGTGCATCAGTATGTCACAAGAGATTATCACTATAAGTGGTAGGAAATGTCACGGAGGCAGCATTTTTTCCTTTCCTCCTTCTTTTCTGTTCTCAGTCTTCTAGTTGTTCCATTTGAAAGTCAGGCAACTTTATGAGTAGAAGCCTGCTAGCTGTCCCTGTCTTTCACTTTTTCGACCCAAGAGCAGGGATCAATACCCTGTAATCAGTCAGTTTAGTTGAAATACTACTGAAATATTTAACTGAGTAAAATAAAAATGATTGATGACTACAATGAACAGTGAAACCTCGGAAAGCAGACTACTAGTGTGAGCGATTAATAAAAGATATTGGTGAAGATGTTCATTAAGCTGGGAGATAAATCCAACGAATGAAATTTTCTGACAACACAACTATTTATCTCGTTCACTTCTATGTTTCGACAACCACGAGTCCTAGTGAGAAGAGGAAGACCTGAAGTCCCAGCATTAAGTTTCGTGGCTAAACTGACCAATGGTTGTCAAAACATAGAAGTGAATGAGATGAACAGTTGTGGATGTGGTCCCACAGTTGTGGATGTGGTCCCACAGTTGTGGATGTGGTCCCACAGTTGTGGATGTGGTCCCACAGTTACAGTTAACCCCTAGTCAGGGTTTCTGCTGGGGTGAATTATGTTTTAGGTGGAAGATAAGCTATCTAGTAACTGCCTGGTATCATGACATGTATTCACAAGTAAACAGGGTTGTAGTTAGGTGGCGCCACATGCTATCTTACCAAGCAGTTGACCTTGGCGAGATTGTTATAATCTGTCAAAACTATTCTCAGTGTTAGGCGATATCTGGTAGTGTCGATGCTACAAATTTGAGAGTAAACATGTATTTTGACTAGAACACTGATATTACTAGAATAACGACAAGGTAGTGATAAACAGTGAGGCAGTCGACTTCACTGAATACAAGGAATCATGTTAATTATAATTAACGATGCAGTTAGTATACTGTATGATTGATGACCAGCTCATCCAGATGTATGTTTACAAGCAGTAGCTACCCCACTCTGGCGAGCTACCATATTTAACCTAATTAATTTCTATCTCTTGCTTACTGAGTATGAATGCTTTCTTGGTGTCATTAATTGGCTTTATCTGATTAGATTTCCCTACACAGGGTGCAGTATGGTGGTTAAAATATCACACTCTCAGTCAAAAAGACTGCAGTTTGTATCCACTTGCTGTCGTGTTGAAGCTTGAGCAATTTGTTTCACTCGACGTTGCCTTAGTTCACTCCAATGAATTCCTGGCAATAGACAGTGGTGGATATAAAATATGTAAACAAAAAGTCTTCACACAGTAATTGCAGCATGGCTGAGTGCTTCCCTGAGAAGTAAAATCAAGCACTTGATTGAGCTGGATACCTCAAAGTATTTAAGAAATTGCCTGTTTACCTTTATAACAGATAAAATCGAATTGTTGTTGATGTTGTTTCCAAACAAGGGGAAGAGCAAAAACATAATTTTCAAAATGGTTGCCATTGCAATTTCCATAAAAAATAGCGTATCTTAAAATGTGTGTTTCATTTTAATAATTCTTACTGTGTTTTTACATCTCTTAATTCTGGCATGTTTTTACATCTCTTAATTCTGGCATTACGATTAATGATGTCTTTCCATGATATTATCAGTAAGTCTACATATTAATATCATTAAGTTGGTGCTTTTACATCAAAAGATTGTTTAATGTTGTTTTATAAAAATCTCTAGATAAAGCCACAATGTCCTGTTGATTACATGGATAGAATGCAGGGCTAACTGACTAAAAATTCAAACAGGTAATCTGTGCATGTTTTAGTACACATTATTGTTTTACTATTTTGTTTCTCCAGTAGGAAAAGAAGTCTGTCCATGCAAATGTAATCAACACATTGGTTTTTAGCTAGTCTTAAAAATAAATAAAACTGAACTTGGGCCAAGCCACAGGTAGGCCAAATTAAGATAATCAATAATTTAACCGCACCAGGTCATGTGCTTGGGTAGAACTCAATGAATACCTGGGTTCATGAAGCTACTCAGGCCAAATGTCGCAGGTGTGCTGTAGCAGAATTAGGCAGGTGTGCCATCGCAGAATTTAATGTTTGCATTGATGCTGGCATTTTAAGTTGCGAAACCTCATTCTTGTCATTACTCTGTTACTACTTGCGAGACGACAGTCTGGTTAATTAAATGATGTGGTCGAATTGTTTTTCAGAGGAAAACATCCATATAGATATGGCTGCCTATTAAAATATTTAGAGTGAAATTTATTAAAAAAGCGATTAAGGAAAAATATATCTGCACAGGTCACAACTGATTTGCAAGTCAGTAAAAAGTCTTACACATTTTCGGTAGTCAGGCCATTTTAGAATTCTTGCTCTAACATAATTTTTTTCAGAATATTTCTGCATTTTGGTATGTAATCCAATGTGATCATTGCATGAAAGTATATAAATGTGTAACTGGAACAAAGATTGTATACAAAATGTCCCTATTTGAAAAGAACTACATACTAGAATGTTAGCCTAAATTTTTATGTTTCACATGGTTAGTTAGAATATATGTGCAGACATAACTACTTTCTACAAGATAGCCGTATTACATGATATTAACTAATTTGGTCCAGTTCCATAGATAAATTGCTAACATAGTGTGTCTTGCCTTACAAGGGGCTGCCCCGGTGTCATAATAATTAACGTGTCTGATTGCATATGCTGAAATTCAGCAGTGGTTTTTGTTAACAAATTATTTACTCAAAAACAATTGTGCTTCTAGTCAGCAAAGTAGTGTTATTTATGTAATATATATATATATATATATATATATATATATATATATATCCACCTTTGCCTAGACAGCATACTGAAAGTTGGCCATTTGAATTTTTTTGGTACAATGGTTTTTAACAATGACGATGGTCAACTGACTGACCATTGTCACTCCCCATGAACAATGACCACTGTTGACAGGTGATCTCACAAGATGACTAACCACGTCACCACGCAATCAACACTCGTCTTTGACGACACGCAATATCGCGAGACAACGTTGTCACACCTAAACACACTGCGCAAGGGGGGTCGCTTCTGTGATGTCATCCTCTCCGTGGGGGGCCACAACATCCCCGCCCACCGGGCAATGTTAGCCTGCGCCAGCATCTACTTGTTCGAGCTCTTCGACACGGAGGAGGAATGTGACCAACATTACGTACAACTCGAGAATGTCGACTATGACAGCTTCGAGATCCTGGTTAATTACGTCTATACCTCAAAGTAAGTATTAGCCACTGCAGTGTAGGTTTGGATAAGCCAGATGAGGTATTAATTGATTGTCATTAACGAGTATAAATAGACCATATTTGTAGAAGCATTTGTTTTACTGTTTACATAATTTTAATTACATATATTTAATAATAAAATTAAAAACTTAAAATAAAATAGTTACATGTTTTAAATATTCTTGATTGACAACAATAATTAGGAAGTGAGCCATATTTGTAGTAGCATTTGTTTTACTGTTGATGTATAATTTCAGTTATACAAGTTTTAAATAATAATATTTACAATTTTTTTTTATAAAAAAGTCTTCAGTGGACTTGTAAAACAGTAATTGTTATAGTTTGTCAGTTGAAAGGTATTAATGTGGTCATATATTGGTGGTTTAATGATTTAGTTGCTGTATCAGTCAGGAATTATCGTGCATGCCCACTGAGTATTTAATGTTTCCATACGAGAGCGGTATTACCTTATTTACCAAGAACTAAGCACTATTCTTAAGTTCCACATATTGCTGTGTCAGTAACAGTGCAATTTAGTGAATTTGTGCAGCCTGCAGATTATAGTTTCTTTATTAACAGCCCCAAACATTAATTATATATCCTTGACCCTGGCTTTGCCAGTGGCTTATCTGCTTGAGAAAATTGTGGTCAGTGGAGTGGTCAATGTGTCTGTATGTGGAGTGGGTCTCTGCAGACTGGAGTGACCACTGTACTAATGGCAACATCTTAGCTTAAGCTAGCGGGTTCCCTCTGTACAGAATGGCTAGACACACAGACACATAATAATACATTTATTTGTATATAGCACAGTTGCTTTGAAAGTCTGATGTACTTTACGTAAAATAAAAAATTATACATAGAAAATACACATAAAACTGTTAAAACAAATCAAGTTAATTTAAAGTAAACTAATTAAATGTGTGTGTGTGTGTGTGTAATTAAATTTTTATTAAATTAAATATTTATTTAAAGGTAAACTAATTATGTGTTGTGTGTGTGTGTTTGTGTGTCTGATTAAAAATTAGAAGTAAAATGTAACTCAACATAACTAAATACAAATATTATTATCAGTAAGTTAAATTAAAAGGAACTTCAGCAAGAATAAAAATACCGTATATGATATAATTCTTAAGGTTTAATTAAATTTTAAATATCAGTTGTTCAACCATATGTGGTGTTTTTTTTCTAAATATGAATGACTTTGCCAGAATGGTCTTTATTTTATGTCTGCATCAGTTGTTGTATATGTTTATGCATCTGATCAAATAGTTTATTCCTTTTAGCTGTCGGTATAGTCAGTAATTGGTTGGTTATTACCCAGAAGTCAGTGCCCTATTAGAGATACCAACCCTGGATTTAACCAACGTTCTAAACAAACTGTCTGCTTTATGCCTTTTTGGCCATTTGTAAGAGCTTTCACTCACTATAGGTAATTTGTGATATCGGAAATAATACGTCTGTGACTAGGTGTACGAGTACTTTCTCTGATCCGATTTACGATGTTGTTTTACTACTACTTTGTGCCCTCTGGTACTACAGCCTTATTACAGTTTGTCAAATCAATAAATTTAGGTTTGGTTACACATGTACTCAATAACCCATGGTAAGAAATTAAAAATTATTTTTGTGTGACTTGTGTTATACAATTGTTGTAATCGTCCCAAACCACTCGTATCTCTTTCAGACTCGAGGTTCCCGCTGACATGGTCAAGTCTGTCTACCGCACTGCCACCTGGCTGAAGATGAACAAAGCAGCAGAGGCATGTTCGCGTTTCTTGGCAGACAACCTTGCCCCAGCAAACTGTCTCGGTACGTAGACTCAGGGCCGTGTACGTCACGGACAGGATACGGTTCTGTCTCGTATGAATTCGTGTTCAGCCTTGTTTAGGCTGAAGTAACGTTTTTTTTCTAATCACAACTATTACTTACTCAACGGCTACCTTTGATAGCCTTCATCAGGAACTGAATTCAAGGACAACTATGTCTTCTGCTTGCCGGTTGGCATGGCAAGCAGTGGCTGAGCCAGCATCCCCCTCAACTCCATTCATGATTGGAGTAATCTTTCTCATCCATATGGCCTCTTTAATCCATCAGCAGAAGAACTAGTCGTCCCTATGTTCAGTTCCTGTTGAAATCTCAATAGTTGTGAATAGAAGAGACTCATAAACAGTGGGTGACTTCCCTCCCTATCAAGTCACTTTTTGAGTGTCGAACAGTGACGAGCGAAAAAATTAATTGTGTATATAATCAGGGTTGTTTGATTTAAATCATGATTTAAATCGCTCAAAAAAAATCATTGATTTATGATTTTTTTCTTCCGGTTTCTTTAATCGCTGATTTATATGAATTTAACACAAATAATTGTTTACAAGCATCGAGATCAACAAAATTTTTTGTGTTTTTTAATACAAAAGCACAAAGTGCGCACAGTTGTGTAGCTGTATTTACACCAGATAGCCCGATAGTAAAATATTTTATGACATTGTGTATACCAGATTTCAAAAAAATCAAATAAATAAAAAAAATCAAATTTTTAAAAATCTTATTTAAATTAAAAAAATCCGATTTTTAATTGTTTTTTTTAAATCATGATTTTTTCAACCCTGTATGTAATGACAGCTAGTGGGACAGAGGTCCTTGTTTGTTTGGGGGGATCCACGAAGGACAGTTATATAACATGTAATCTGTCTTTGCAGGAATACGTGCGTTTGCCAACAGCCACTCTGACTCTGATCTGACGACAAGAACAGACAGTTACATCCAGGCAAACCTGGACGAGGTACTACAGTGTCCTGAGAGGTGTCAGCTGCCTAATATACAGATGAAAATTATTGGTGAGTTCTGCTTCTGTCTTTAGCAAATTTTGGTTGCGAAAATGTTACAGAATTCATTCAAGCATGCAAAGAAGTCAAACAGGTCATGCATGAAGTCGTGTCATCCAAGTGTATAAGATTGCACGAGTTTGCATAATATTTGACTAGTTTTTTAAGACAAAACTAGCATATTCACCCCATAATAAATAAGCTGGTTTTAGGGTTGGCAACACTTGTTTAATAATGAGACTAAGCACTAAGCAAATGCACATGCAGCATAGATTGTATACATTTTGGCTAAGAGGAAATTTGATGCTTGTGTCCACGTTGGCTAAAGAGAAAACAAACACATCAGCAACGTGGCTAAACGATAAAATGTTTTCTCATCACACCATCTACTTGTGTGATGTTTTCTCATCCCAACATCTACTTGTGTTATGTTTTCTCATCCCACCATCTACTTGTGTGATATATTTTCATCACATCATCTATTTGTGTGATGTTTTCTCATCACACCATCTATTTGTGTGATGTTTTCTCATCACACCATCTACTGGTGTGATGTTTTCTCATCACACCATCTACTGGTGTGATGTTTTCTCATCACACCATCTACTGGTGTGATGTTTTCTCATCACACCATCTACTGGTGTGATGTTTTCTCATCACACCATCTACTGGTGTGATGTTTTCTCATCACACCATCTACTGGTGTGATGTTTTCTCATCACACCATCTACTGGTGTGATGTTTTCTCATCACACCATCTACTGGTGTGATGTTTTCTCATCACACCATCTACTGGTGTGATGTTTTCTCATCGCACCATCTACTGGTGTGATGTTTTCTCATCGCACCATCTACTGGTGTGATGTTTTCTCATCGCATCATCTTCATCTACTAGGTCATGTATGATGTTTGTTGAATGTTTCCACAATCCTTTATCTTAATTACCTTTGGAATGTGAGTTTACTTATCCTGTTGGACCAGAACGTAATTAGTAATCAAGATAGAAAGGCACCTGTGAGAAGTTGTTTTGCAGCCTTGCCTTACTGCTCGCCATCATTGTCAGGTTTCTTGTGCGAAATAGCACTTATCTTTGGTGTTGTAAACAGGTGAACTGGTAAGCAATATCTTAGATGCCCATGTTGAGGTTATTTCAGTGTTGTTTATGTCGATGTGCATGCTCGAAGGCCCAGAAACTCACTTGCTGGACCAGGCGTAGTGTTGTCTATTGTATTTCACACTGCCCTGGATGCGACCTCCGTTGTCAGAATGTAATTCCTTGCTGCGCTATCCAGGTTCATGTATTATTTTAGAAAGGTAGAAAGTCGGTTCGTTTTTATTGTCAAATCATGTTATACAATATAAACCATATGTATCGTTATGCTATATAATATAAACCATATCTATTGTTATGTTATATAATATAATATAAACCATATCTATTGTTATGTTATATAACATAAACTGTATCTATTGTACAAATTATATAATATAAATTGTATCTATTGTAATATATGAACCACCCGAATGTATTTTAATAAACCATATTTTTTTAATGTAATTTAACCGTTATCCGTTTAATTTGAAAGTTTCTACTCGAATATCATGTTTACATTGCAAGGTCAATATTTATAAACAGCTAATGGTCAAATTTGACTTTAAAATTGTGTTTCAGTAAAACCCATTTGGCCAGTCCAGATGTTGTGATAGATGTAGTTTATATTACATAACATGATTTTTACAATGAAAAGGGTCATACTTTATATGTTTAATAGTTTTGATTTAAAGTAATTTTAGTTGCACCAAATGTCAAATGGCAGTAACATTGTTAAGTTGGATTTATTGTTTCTGTCATACAGATTTGTTTTTATTCTCAGAAACGTTTGGTGATTTTTTTATAAACAAGGATGTTTAAAATTGTAGATGTTTGTGCTTACACGTGTGAACGCCAAAGTGACAGATGACTTAATTTTCAAATTCTATCATGTCCTTGAATCTGAGAGTTGCGCATGCGCATTGATTCAAGATACAGGTACACATGTACGCACACACATGCACGCTGTGTCTGGTGGTGCCTGCTGTGTCTGGGGGTGCCTGCTGTGTCTGGGGTGTGTGCTGTGTTTGGGGGTGCCTGCTGTGTCTGGGGGTACCTGCTGTGTCTGGGGGTGCCTGCTGTGTCTGGGGGTGCCTGCTGTGTCTGGGGGTGCCTGCTGTGTCTGGGGGTGTCTGGTGTGTCTGGGTGTGTGCGCTGTGTCTGGGGTGTGTGCTGTGTCTGGGGGTGTGTGCTGTGTCTGGGGGTGTGTGCTGTGTCTGGGGTGTGTGCTGTGTCTGGGGTGTCTGGGGGTGTGCTGTGTCTTGTGGTGTCTGCTGTGCCTGGGGGTATCTGCTGTGTCTGGGGGGTGTCTGCTGTATCTGGGGGGTGTCTGATGGTGTCTGCTGTGCCTGGGGGTGTCTGCTGTGTCTGTGGGTGCATCATTGAGTAGTGGCAGGAATCTGCTGTCTGTGTCTTCACAGGGTCAGACAGGGTCAGCCTAGAATATCTGACAGATGTCCCAAAAAGACATACGCCACAAATCATGTAGTGGCTGCTCTTTGTGTGTGTGAGAGACAGAGAGAGAGAGAGGGGGGGCCAGAGGGTGGGGTCTGGAGAGAGAGGCGATGGGAGGAGAGAGAGAGAGAGGCTAGAGGGTGGGGTCAGGAGAGAGAGGAGATGGGATGAGAGAGGGACCAGAGGGTGGGGTCAAGAGAGAGAGGAGATGGGAGGAAAGAGAGAGGGGCCAGAGGGTGGGGTCAGGAGAGAAAGGAGATGGGAGGAGAGAGAGAGGCGCCAGAGGGTGGGGTCAGGAGAGAGAGGAGATGGGAGGAAAGAGAGAGGGGCCAGAGGGTAGGGTCAGGAGATGGGAGGAGAGAGAGAGGGGCCAGAGGGTGGGGTCAGGAGAGAAAGGAGATGGGAGGAGAGAGAGAGAGGGGCCAGAGGGTGGGGTCAAGAGAGAGAGGAGGTGGGAGGAGAGATAGAGGGGCCAGAGGGTGGGGTCAGGAAAGAGAGGAGATGGGAGGAGAGAGGGTGGGGTCAGGAGAGAGAGGGGGATGGATCAGGGGGTGGGGTCAGGAGAGAGAAGAGATGTGAGGGGGGAGAGAGAGAGAGAGAGAGAGAGAGAGAGAGAGAGAGAGAGAGAGAGAGAGAGAGAGAGAGAGAGAGAGAGAGAGAGAGAGAGAGAGAGAGAGAGATTTTTTCGGTGGCTGTGAGACGTTTGTTCAGTAGCTGTGAGACGTTTGTTGTGAGTTGTTTGTTCGGTGGCTGTGAGATGTTTGTTTTGTGGCTGTGAGACGTTTGTTCAGTGACTGTGAGACGTTTGTTCAGTAGCTGTGAGACGTTTGTTGTGAGTTGTTTGTTCGGTGGCTATGAGATGTTTGTTTAGTGGCTGTGAGATGTTTGTTCAGTGGCTGTGAGACGTTTATTTAGTGGCTGTGAGACGTTTATTCGGTGGCTGTGACAAGTTTGTATAGTGGCTGTGAGATGTTTGTTCGGTGGCTGTAACACGTTTCTATAGTGGCTGTGAGATGTTTGTTTGGTAGCTGTGAGTCGTTTGTTTGGTGGCTGTGAGATGTTTGTTTGGTGGCTGTGAGACGTTTGTTTAGTGGCTGTGAGATGTTTGTTCGTTGGCTGTGAGATGTTTGTTTGGTGGCTGTGAGAGGTTTGTTCGATGGCTGTGAGACATTTGTTCGGTGGCTGTGACACGTTTGTTCAGTGGCTGAGAGTTGTACATTTGCTGTATGTTTCAGGTGTGACAGAAGATGACCAGACTGAGACGAGCATGCGACACCTGTGTGGCATGGTGGTAGACTGGCTGCAGGACACGGCTGAGGACAACCCCTTGGGTGATCTGTGTGAGCAGGTACGTCTAGCTGACTCTGTCAGGAGACAACCCACTGGGTGATCTGTGTGAGCAGGTACGTCTAGCTGTCTCTGTCACAGAGACAACCCCCTGGGTGATCTGTGTGAGCAGGTACATCCAGTTGTCTCTGTCACAGAGACAACCCCCTGGGTGATCTGTGTGAATATATAGATGTAGGTCAAGTCCAGGTTACATCGGTCACTGACTTCTATTTGGGCTATATCAATCAGAACCATCATGTCCAGACTGAGAGCAGGTGCTAGACTGATGGCCCAAAAAGATTAGTGGTCATAGTATGTGAAAACTTAAAAAGTCATAAAATGGATGTTGTGTTCTAAGACCTCGAAAAAGTCTTTAAAAAAGATAATTTTTAACAAAAAGTCTTAAATTTTATTTCGCCAGACGTGCCCTAAGCCCTAGGCTATAATTCAACACAGGTGGAATGAACTGCGTATTGCTGAGTGATATGCTGAGTGATATGCTTCTTTAGTCAAATTATACAGTTTTATCACTGACTAAATAGATGGTGTTTGAAAAATATCTGTTGTTTTGTTTTGAATTTGTCATGGAAAAGGTTTATCAGAGTCTTTAAAAGGTCTTTAGTGTGTCATTCCAAAGCAGGGTGTGTGTGTGTGCACCTGTTAGTAAAGCATGTGGGTGGCAACATGACAGATGGCCTTAGTACAATATAATGAATTACCCTACAGGACAGTTGGCATTAGTGCAGTAGGGTGAATGACTGGCACAGAAGAGGTGCCTTCATGCATAGGTAGTAAAAAAAGGTGATTCATCAGGCATGAAGTACTGGCAGCTCCGCCAGCCTACTGTGAGGCTCTGCCCGCCTAATGTGAGGCTCTGGTTGCCATGTCCACCAAGGTGCCATGCAGACTCCAGCTTGTTGATGTCCCATGACAGAACTCTGATAATTGTCCAGACACCAACAACAATCTGGCCCACTAAGTGATACGCACACAGGGGCCACATGCACAGCGATCATTGCAACTGTAACAATTACCTGGCAGATCTTATTGCATTGGTGCTGGCATTAATGACAGGGCCTGCTGGCGCTGTTTACCTGGAAGATTATCTCTTTGTTGGTTGCTTAGTTATGACATTTATTATCGACCTGAATCATGCGCACATGAATTACTTTGTGTGCCTGTCACTGCCTGTATAGAGATCGGCAATCTGCTGTCATATGAGCGGTGTATGGTTTTTATTAGAAGGTACTTGTCATGTTCTGTTCAATTGCTAGTTATTGCCTACTGACATATTTATGATATTCATCGATGAGACCAGTTGGCTGACGTAGATTCAAAATTATGGACTCCAAATACGCCAATGGCTTCGACAAAGTAATTATTGATGACTTGTCCATGGCGTCTGAAGTTTTGTAATGGATGGCAATTTTTTTATCTTGTGAAAAAATAGTCCTCCAAAAACTAGTATCGTGCACGTGATGCATACTAAAGCCAGTGCCACCTCCCAGAACCAGAACAAGAACAAGAAGTTTATTTTTAACCCCAAAAATTAACAAATAATGAAACAATAGAGATATGCATTTACACAAATAAAATACACATATAATAATACTAGTGTGCATATATATTTATTTGAAACCAGTATAAATAACCATAATTAATTAAAACAAAAACCTTTTAATGTTAAAACAAGTAGGGATCAGTGGCTCCGATTAAGATATACTGTCGCTATCATAGGAGCTACCCCAGTTATGACTAATAATTTGTTTTGGCCTTTTTAATTACATGTCTATCTCAATTATATAAGCATGTGGATTTCATCTGGCAGTAAGTGTTTTTTTATACCTGCTAATATAATCAAGTGTGTGTATGTACTTGAATATTAGAGTTTCCATCCATTAATGAACAAATAGCATTGCTGATTTTGGTGACATGAATAACAGTTTGGAAGTGTACATGTGTCTTTGTATGTTTGCAGAAGAAAGTTTTTTGCATTTTCTTTCACTATATTATATTAGGAGTGTTGTTTATAATGAATGGCAAATTATATTTAAGAATTTTTTTGCAAATTCTTGTTTAGTTCTGGCAGTATGTATATTTTTTAGATTTCCAAAACATTTGGAGTAATCTGCCAGTTTAATAAATAAACAGGTAAATGTCTATGGATGTATTTAAAGTAAAATTTTTATTCTTGTAACTTTAATTGATCTTCTATCTTTAACAAATTAAGTTGCTTAAAACGTATCTCAGTATGTGAATTATATCCGCTTAAAGTTATTATGCGAACAGCTTTTTTCTGAATTTTCATTAATCTGTTTCCTTTGTATCCCCATGCCATAATACAATAGTTTATGTGATAATATTAATGAGTTATATATATATATATATATATATATATATATATATATATTTCTAGAGGCAAGACTATTTAATATGCCAGTCATTTTAGCACATTTATTAGATATTTTTTTCTGTATGTTTTTTCCAATTTAAATTTGAATCCAGGGTTAACCTTAAGAAATTTAATTCATCCACTTTTTCAATATTTGTATGATCTATTTTAAGTGTAAGGGAATGTATACCTTTACTGGGGACATGAAAAATCATATATTTAGATTTATTTAGTGATAGTTTATTTATATTTAACCATTCAATAACTTAGGAAAGGTCAAAATTTTTTACAGGTTCAATTGTGTTATCTTGTGTATTATCACTGAAAGATGTTAAAGTACTAAATAATGTTGTGTCATCTGCATACATTATAAATTTAAATATGCTACTAGCTTGTGAGAAGTCATTTATATATATGATAAATAACAATGGCCCAAGGATTGAACCTTGTGGGACACCAACTGTTATTGGAAGAATTTCAGACTTCATATCTTCAATTTCAACATAATGTTTACGATTATTTTAATAATTTTTTAACAGAAGTAGACCTGCATCATCAATGCCATAATATCTCAATTTGTTTAATAAAATTGTATGGTCAATTGTGTCAAAAGCTTTAGAGAGATCGAGAAATATGTTAATTGGAACGTCATTTTTATACATTTGCGTTGCGATTCTATCTACTAGTTCTAGTGCAGCATATTCAGTTGAGTGGTTAGGTCTAAAACCATACTAATTATCAAAAAGCAGTTTAGTATCATTGAAATATGATGATAACTGAGTAAAAATTATTTTCTGTATTACTTTAGCTTTTAAATAATAACCATAATTTTTATTGCCATCATATTTAATATCATTTGCAATAGTCTGAGCTATGTTTGTGAAAAAAGTATTAAATTTATTAGCAATATCTTTTTTATCTGTTATTTTTTCATCATTTTCTTTAAAGAATGTTGGAAATTTGTTTTGTGTTTTTGTCTTAGAGAGAAAATCATTTATAGTTTTCCAAGTATTTCTTATATCGTTTTTGAACCGATTAAAACATGATTAAAAATATATTTGTTTTGCTGCACGAATGTTTGTCTTTAATATTCCATTATACGTTTTAAGGTTAATGCTAAATGTTTCATAGTTAGGTGAATTTGGGTTAGTTAATTTTAATTGTTTATAAAGTTTATCTCGGTACCAGATTGACTTGAGCAAACCCTGAGTAATCCATGTAGATTTTTTTATACTTATATTTATAAAATTTTACTAATTTACCCGGCATGTGCTTATTTTTAGACCGTAAAATTTCTTTATATATTATATCATAATTTAAATTTGGATTAGCAGTTGGGATTTTATTAAGCTTATTGTAAATGTCATCTGATTTAATTTCATGTCTAACATTCTGCATTGCCTCTGTGCTTAATATATTTATTTTTACATAGTCTTTTGGGTAATGCCTAAAATCATGAAGTATGGCTGATGATCAGAGAATCTTTTAGTTAATATCCCTGCCATTCTTTCTAATACAGCTTTACCAAGTTTACAAAAAAGTTGTCTATCAGTGTTCCAGTTGTTCCTGTAAATCTAGTAGGAAGAGTTATTTGAGGCTGTGTGATGTTAAGGTATCAAAAAAATTGCTATAAGTTTCATTTTCATTTATTTTGAGTAAGTTTATATTATATTTCTCCTGCAATAATTAGTTCATGATTATTATTTTCTAATGATACTACAGTTGATGAAAATTCATTTATAAAAGAATTTATTTGTTCATTATTTGTTCTTGGTGGTCTATATATGTTCCCAATGGTTAACGATTTTGATAAATTACCACCATTTACTTTAATTATCAGTCCTTCCCAATGTTCATGTATAGTAAGATTCATAATTGGTTCTGCTTTATATTTATTATCAATATATATTTTACTAAACCTCCTTTACTGCTACAACTTTTACCCTGAGTTATAACAGTATAACCATGCAACACTAATTGAGAATAATCATCGCCTTCCGCTTTCCATGACTCTTGTATACATATTATATTAAATTTAAAATTTATACAATCTAGTTCTTCTGTATATGCCTCTAGTTCACTAAATTTGGAATTTAAAGATTGTATATTTGTGCTTAAACATACTAAAATGACCTTTGTTTCTCTTAGCGAAATCATTAAACTTGTCAAAATCATAATAAGACGAGCGACGAATTATTTGTAATTCATTAATCTCAGCATCATTTATATCTAATATGTCACTTAAACTGTTGTTTTGAATACCTCCTAAGTATGATAGGAATAGTTCATCAAAGGCCATTTGATTTGCAGTTTTGCATAATATGGACGGTACTTTCCATTATATTAATATAATTAATCCAATAAATAATATTTAATATGCTTTGGGAGATACATATTAACAATATTGTTATATTAACTTCCACAGTTCTTAATAGCATAATACACAGTATAGTAACTGGTGAGTAAGTAGGGATAGACATCGTGTCATTTTGTATAAAAAAGCATAACAATAAAAAGAAAAGAAAAACGCTAACGAAGATTTGGATCAACTTCGTGAGAAATTCCAAGGAGAAAAAAATAGTTAACTTAGACGTATCTTTGCATAAGTTTAGCTTATTCCGAGTTATAGGGCAATATCACCAACAGCATTCACCAACGTACAAAACTAAAACAATATCGCTATAGTCATGCAACGGCAAGTATAAGCTGGTGATGTGATTCGTATAAGCCAACGTCTCTACATTGGCCAATTTTAACACCATGAAAACTGAAAACTTTTATGCAGTTTATTACGCAAGGCATCCAGTGTAATTAATGTAAAGTAATATGTGAATAACGTGATTAAATAAAAAATAAACTACTGTTATGGTCAAATAACAACATATATGAGCCAAAGTTTCTATATGGGTCTACTATTGACGTCGTAAAAAGGTATGCAAAAGTTTATGCCGTGTAGGTGCACAAAACGTCTGGTATAAAATCATAATCAATAAAAATAAGACAATCACATGAATACAGTAGTTCACAAATAATGTCATACATATAATATATAAATGTCATACATATATGTTCATATATAATGGATAGTATTACTGTAACACAGTATACCTATTCAAATAAAAAAAATAAAAAATAATGTTATGATCATTTAGCGGCATGTCCGACTTCAACACCGTATAAAGGTATGAATAGGTTTATGCGCAAATGCTTATGCATAGTGTAACTGCACAAAGCATCAGACACTTTTCGCACAATTGGTACAGATGGTTTGTGGAGCTTATTTCAACTGCATAAATTATTCAGATAAGAAATGTCTATTCTGGGATGCAAGTCAGAGTACTGGGAACAGTCCTTCCCCCAGCTTAAAGCCATTCTCTTCTATACCAATAAGGTATTTGAAGCCTGTACCATTCATGTCAAGCCTATATCTTTCACTTGAAGCCTGTGTCATTCATGTGAAGCCTGTACCATTCACTTGAAGCCAGTACCATTCGTATATGAAGCCTGTACCATTCTCTTGAAGCCTGTACCATTCGGGTGAAGCCTGTACCATTCACTTGAAGCCTGTACCATTCATGTGAAGCCTGTACCATTCACCTGAAGCCTGTACCATTCACTTGAAACCTGTACCATTCACATGAAGCCTGTACCATTCACTTGAAGCCTGTACCATTCACTTGAAGCCTGTACCATTCGTGTGAAGCCTGTACCATTCGTGTGAAGCCTGTACCATTTACTTGGAGCCTGTACCATTCGTGTAAAGCCTGTACCATTCACTTGAAGCCTGTACCATTCGTGTGAAGCCTGTGCCATTACTGTGAAGCCTGTACCATTCGTGTGAAGCCTGTACCATTTGTATGAAGCCTGTACCATTCACTTGAAGCCTGTACCATTTGTGTGAAGCCTGTACCATGCCAACTGCAATTAGATGTGCATAATTTTTTCTTGACAAACTGTCAGATGATAGAATGTCTTGGTGGCATGCCACTGGCGTCATTGAATGGAGGATATCACCAGTGTGTTTCCTCTGGCACCTCACGTTGTCATGTAGACTTGTTATAACCCATGCATTGTCATGGTGACTAGTTATAGTTCACATGTTGTCATGGTGTGTGTTTCCTCTGGCGCCTCACGTTGTCATGTAAACTTGTTATAACCCATGCATTGTCATGGTGACTAGTTATAGTTCACATGTTGTCATGGCGACTTGTCGTTACTCATGCATTGTCATGGAGACTTGTTATAACTCACGTGTTGTCACGGTGATTGTAGCCACACATGCTCTATTTGACGGCCGACAAGAACCTGCGAGACTGTCTTGAGATTGACGACCACCAAGTGAATGGTTTGGACATGATGAAGGACTACAGGAAGTTGAACAGATACAAACAGGTGCGTGTAACTGCTGCCACTCATGCTCAGTGTGTGTTAACTGCCAGAAAGTATGATACGTTTTTCGGGAGGTGTCTCTTTCCGCACAGGCAGGCAGCAATAATACGGTTATGTTTTCAGCCGTCGTTCCATGCTGACTCATATCTGAATGCCTCACAGTGAACCTTATTTTTGAGCACTGCTCGCTCGGCAGTTTGGAGAAGACCCTAAAACTGTTGGTGAGTGAACGGTCCCTGTTTTCATCAGTGTGATGTTGTGTGTCGTTATGCGATGATATCTTCCACTGGCTCTTGGCGCTGCTGAAACTCACGTCTCTTTTACGATTGTATTTCCCCAATAGGTGTTCGACAGAGGAGGCGCAGGCCTTGTCTCTAGGTAACATGGTTGCCACGGAGACCAAAGCAAAGACGTGGAGCGGGGAGTCACGAGTGACCGAGACAGCGTGAAGACGAATACCGACCTGCCAAGGTTGTTTTACAGTGCTGGATGCCCACTAACAGCCGATGTTCACCGATTGCAGACGCCGAGCAATATCACATGCGTCGCTGTAGCATTGTTCCCGGGGCCAGAGAGGGTTTGGGTGGGTGACATGGGGGGTTTTGGTGCATGGGGGGATTGGTATTTTTCTACATTCAAGCCAGTGCAAGTGACATTTCTCTTCACCTGTGGCTGGACAAAATTTATTATGATGACGAGGTCTCGGATTGTTCGCGCTCTTGGATCATTCATGAGTGAGCACACTGGTTGATCAGTGTAAAATTATCCATGTTTTGGGTTTACTCTTTGGTGACCTTTGGTGCATATTTATGTTTGTATTGTTGTGTTAATTTATATTATTTCAATGAAAGTACGTTAAAGCTACCATAGAGTACCATCAACAAGACAAGGTTATAAAAGTCAGGGTCAGTCATATCGCTGGGAATTAGAAATAAATCTTCCTTGTCCGACATTAAAACTTCAAATTTAAGCAGGACTTTTCTGGTATATTTAGTTTGAATAAACCGACGGTCCCATCAACTGGTGTGCATACACGATGACATTCTAAGAATGCGTTCAATCTGAGACCATGGCAACACCATGGCAACATGGACAATTTCGGGTGTACGCATTTCTAAGTTGTCATTCTTTGAATATTGTTTTAAGTTGCACGGCTATAGCCTTTTCGATTTTTACGAATGCTCTGCTGGCCATAGCTTCAGGTAAGAATGGGATGTTGGTCATATTCACAGATATGAACTTCAATAACGTTTGTAAAATAATATTTGTATGGATGCGTTTAGATGCTTGGCATTGGTCGACATTTTGTGGCTTTATACAAGTTCACCTGTGTCAAATCTAGAGGGCCAGACCAAGGCATTACTGAAAGCGCAACACCTGGATGTAGGGCGGTTCTGCAGTCGAGGCAAGGCACGCTTGATCTAGCGTACGAATCTAACAGTGAAGTTCATCTTATAGGCTTGACAGTTCACAAGATGTTCTCATTCATTCAGTATACATACTCGCAGATATGGTTTTAGATGGCAACTTGTTTGGCGAAAGTATGTCATTCCTTTAAAAGTGTACAGTAGAACCTTGGCAATCTCGACACTGGTCTGCAGTGTATGCGTCTGGATTAATGAGTTTTCTCGATAAACGAATCATGCAGTTAACAGGGTATAATGAAATTTGGAAATTCCATTCTTATGAAATTATGTCCGGATGCTGAGGTTTCTGGATTATTGGCGTCCACTTTAATGAGGTTCTACTGTACTGAAGTCCTTCCAAGTCCAGCTCATGTTCCGGATTGTTCAGTTCATTTTAAATTGATTTGGTATTTTTAAATTAATTTTGGAAGTAACTAAGCAAATCCAGGGCTCATATCTTCCATAGGACTGTATTTCCCTTGTAGTTGTTAAACTAAGATCAAGAATATACTTTATAAGAAAACACACTTTTTTGCAGTAAATAAATCCTTCCAGATCTGCGAGTATATACCATACTGTGTTTGTAGTATTAAAGATGCTGGCTGTGGTAGGATTTAGAGTTGATGAATGAAGTGCTCTGTTACATCCCTGCGTTGGTTGCTTGCTTTCACTGCATGTCTCAGCAGATCTGATTGGCTGCACGCTACCTCTGATTACTACTTGTGCACTTGCGTTTCTTCATAGGACTTTCTATAATGCATACCTTAATTTTAGTTGACATTCGACTTTTGAATTATATATGAGACTTTTATACATGACTGAATCTTGCATTGCGTAGGCAGTTTTGTTCTAAAACAGTCCTGTTGAAGAATAACAAAGTCAAAGATGATTGTCTAATACTGGTTGCTTTGCACGTGGACGTTTTCTTCAGCTCCTTAGTAACTAATAACTTATCTTATCGAATGGTATACCGAGTGTGTGCACATGTCTTCATGCAAGTGTTTGTGTGTATATGTTTGTGTGTGTTTGCTTGCCTATGGGTATGCATGCTTTTGTACGTGTGTGCGTGTGTGTGTTTGCCTACGTATATGTGGGTGTGTGCGTGTGTTTGCAAACGTGTATGCGTGCGTGTTTGTGTGTGTGTTTGTGTGTGTGTGTTTTTGCCTACGTATATGCGTGTATGTGCACATGCATGCATGTTTGTACACGTGTGCATTTGTTTGTTTGTGTGTAGGCTTGTGTGCGTGCGTGCGTGCGTGCTTGCATGTGAGTATAAATGTGTGTGAGTGTGTGTGATTGAATATGTGTTTGTGCGTGTACATGTGTTATGTGCACGTGCAGTTGCTCACACTCATCAGCAGGGCATAACAGGAACGAACTGACACAGACACCTGTGTACAGAACAGTGCTGCCACCTATGATTACTTGATGACTACAACTACTGTGGGGCCCCCTGGCAGCAACTAGAGATGTCAGCAAGTGACGAATACTGCCTCTGCCAACAGCCATGCTTGTTTGTTCGTGCAAAACCACGAATCATTGTCTCTTGTGACAGATGCCTACAAAGGGCAAAGATAAAACGTCGTCAACGTCGTCATTGTCATCTACAACGTCAACGTCGTCTTCGCCGCCACAGCAGGGATGTCTGTCGGGTCACAATGATAAACAACTGGTGCCTCAGCGTGAATGGAAACTCATCGCCACGAGCCAGTGGGGAGGTGAGTTGATTCTAACAAGTGTAATTTTACAACAAAAAAACTCAACTGCGGTGTGTAGAAAACTGATGTTAACTTAGATATGTTCTCGTACAGGAATACTAAAAAGAACCTCTGTGTTCTGTGTGTCTGTGTTCTTTGCTGTCAAATCAGATGTTTCCTTGCAGAAGAACACTGTCAACTAAGACATTTTCTTGTAGAGAAGAACTGCGTCTGTGTGGCGATGCTGGACGATTCTCTTGCCATCATCTCACTGACTTTCCTGCCGTACCCGCTGCGTCCCAACTGCAACGGCCACAGCAATGGAGTGATAGAGGATGAGGAAGAGACTCTGGTTCCTGTTAACCTCCTCACTGAGCGGCTGTGTTCCCTCATTCCCCTCGACCACATGAGCTCAGCCCGCTGTGGGTTTGGCACAGCTGTCATCGACGATATTATGATTGTTCTAGGTACGACAATGTTTTTGTTTTCCATAAAATGTTATTGCTGCATCATGTTACCAATGTCCTGGTTTAACAGTACAAAGTCATGTTATAGATCGCCCAAATATGTTTTAGTGAACTGCATTTTACATATAGTTTGGTCGTTATTTGTTCAGTTTGAATGTTTTGACTTAACTGTCATGTTTACACGACATGCTCAAAGTGCCCAGCATTTATATTTACAAATCGATCTAGACAAATTGGTTAAATGGTCTGAAAAATGGCAGATGTTATTAAATTTTGGGAAATGTAAATGCCTACATACAGGATACGGGAACTTGGATGTAAACTATAAAATGGGAGATACTGTTCTAGGTACTACTGTAAAAGAAAAGGACTTAGAACTAGCAATAAGCGCTGATATGAATGTTTCAGAGTAGTTTGGTATTGCAGCTTCAAAGGGTAGTCAAATTCTTGGGTTGATTAGGAGAAATATAACATACAAGGAAAACAGGCTAATTATACCTATGTATAAAGCAATAGTTAGGCCTCATTTAGAATACTGTATACAAGCATGGAGACCGTATCGTAAGAAGGATATAGATACACTTGAACGACTACAGAGGAGAGCAACTAAATTGATTCCAGAATTGAGATACCTTAGTTATGAGGAACGCCTAAAAGAATATGGTTTGACAACCCTAGAGACAAGGCAGTTGGTAGAGGAAATCAAATTGAATTTTTTAAGATATTAAATGTGTATGAAAATATTGATAGAAATATTTTTTTCTCACTCAAGAAATATAGCAGAACTAGAGGACTTCAGGTAACATTAGTAAAGGATCAGTGTAGATTGAATATAAAGAAGTACTCATTCTCACAGAGGACAATAAATGAATGGAACAAAGTATCTACAGATTGTGTAACTGCTAGCTGTGTGAATATTTTAAAAAACAAGGTTGACACATATTTCAGGAGGGCGGATTACACATAGATAACAAATTTTAGACTCTCGATAAGTCGATGGTTTCCTTGTCCACTTGCCATCTGGGCCTTTGCCTTCGATGGCAATCTTGTTAAATTCCAATATGTTCCTATGTTTTAATTGCAATTCCTAAATTTTCAGAAAATTTATATATTTTCCTAATAATTCTGGAGGTTCGGAGGTTTCTTGCGATGGTGTGAGTAACACAATATCATATTCAGATCGACCAAAAAAAATTTATTGCATGACGTGATGTTGAATGTCAGCAGTTGCTAATTTACATAAACTTGAGTCGGTAGATGGCGCCACCTGAAACAGTGCCAAAGTTTGCCATTTGCTTGTGCAACAATAATATTCCTACATTTTGTTAAAATATTCCTGTAGCATAGCGATGAGAAAATACACCTAGAACATCTAGTGACCACAGAAAAGATATAGGGGGAAAGACGCAGAGGTCGGCAAGGATTGGAGTCCTTGATGGTTTAGCAACCTGGCTAGGAAAGAGCACAACGGAACTATTAAGAGACACCTGCTGCTTTGTAGAAACTTGAGCAATTTCGTTCACTCCTCTTTGCCTGTGTCTTTTGGAAGATACACTAAAAGCCATTGATCCATTTTTCCTGGTGTCTGCCAGTTGAAGGAAAAGATTCCACACAGTGAAATGGAAAAAACCTGTGATGGATTCGCAGAGCCAATAGTTCTGATCTACAGAAACCGATACGGGCGCTACATTAAATGCTACCATAACACTTGATCTGATACTGGGGTACGCACCATGAGTGCCTAGTTATTTACCTTTACCTTAAGACAGGGTTCTTGATGTCATCTGTCTTGACCGTGTGTCGGGTCTTGTAGGAGGCTACGATCGGGGTGAGTGTCTGCAGACGGTCGAGTCCTACGATCTGCAGTTGAACAAGTGGATGCCACTGCAACTGATGCTGTCCCCTAGGGGGCGTTTTGATGCGACTGTCATTGACGACAAGGTGTACGCATGCGGTGGTTCCAATGGCTCTCAGGATCTGATGTCGGCGGAGTGCTATGACCCAGCCACTGACCAATGGTCAGCTCTACCGGACATGCAGATCAGCCGCTGCAGCACAGGTAGCACCTTGCTCTGAGTGTGCATGAACTGTATGATTGCTTCTTGTGTCTGATCGACTGCACAGTTGGTTCTTACCCCAGGTATGGACGCACTATGTAACAACATTAAACTTCTACATCGCCTAAATCCTCAGAAACCCAAGCTCAGAGGGGCAACAATCGAGAATCATTAAGCATGAAATCATCATCACGGATGCGCAAAAGTCATTATCTGGCGACGTGATAGGCTAAATCAGTTGAGGATGGTGTTTTAAGTAATTTACTTTAAAACTGCATACTCAACTGATTTAGCCTATCATGTATACGATTCGTTGATGTCCTAATATGTAGAGTGTGAATAGTTTAAGGAATATCCACAGTTGGTTTAATTAAAAAGTGCGTATTTTTCTTCAAATCATCGAAAGAATTGACTTTAGTCATTATATCTGGGAAGGCTCAAAACAGTGAACACTTTATGGGGTCAAGGCTGATCAAGGGCGTGACCTCCACCCTCTTGCTGATCACATGACAAAGTTATGAAACTTCACCAAGGGCAAAATTTATGAGTTTTCAGCATTTCCATTTTCACCTCAATAAATTATGATTTCACAAAAACTACATAAAATCATAGCACAAACGAGCTGGCATGTCATAGTGGATACTAGGTAGGTTTGAATTTTTGCAAAATCCAGGTGTTGATGCACTGTGTGGTTGGTTTTTATTCAGTGTGTGTGCACTGCACAATTGGTTCCTACTGCAGGGGTTTAGATAGATTGTATAATTGTTTCACATGTCAGGTCCAGATGGACTGAGTGATTTATTCTAACTTGACTAACTACATGTCTTGATGGACTGTATGATTGGTTTTTACTACATGTATTACTGGACTGTATGATTGGTTTTTACTACATGTATTACTGGACTGTATGATTGGTTCTTACTACATGTATTACTGGACTGTATGATTGGTTTTTACTACATGTATTACTGGACTGTATGATTGGTTCTTACTACATGTATTACTGGACTGTATGATTGGTTTTTACTACATGTATTACTGGACTGTATGATTGGTTCTTACTACATGTATTACTGGACTGTATGATTGGTTCTTGCTTCAGGCGTGGCTGGCCTGGGAGGCCGGCTGTACGTGATTGGTGGCTGGAGTGGGTTCAACGGGGTTACCAGCTGTGAGGTGTTCGACCCGGCCACTGCAACCTGGTCATTCATTGCTGACCTACACAGTGGTGAGTTATATAGAGGTCAGAGTACAGTGCAAAATTGCATTGGTGGCCATGTTAATGTTTTGTCTTATTATAAGAAAACGTGACCATAAAAATTCTGAAAATTTTTCACAGCAACTGCCATCATCTCATTGACATGCTGACCACGTCTTGTCAAAATCACGTACTTTGTCGGTGTTTAAAAAATTATCCATGTATTCATTCGCCCATGTGACCCATAGCAGAACGATTCCCATAAATCCCTCCACCTGTTAAAAAAGCACTATTTCACAGCCAACAGCTTCTACAGACAAACCTGTGAATATGCCTGCTCAGTTGCACTTATGTCACATCATATGAATTGCTTAATTTCACACATCACAATTTAATATGCCCTACATTCGTGTGACCGAGTTCACCTACCTTGGGGCCAAGGTGTCAACAGATGGAAACTCGGAGTCTGAGATTAAGGCAAGTATTAGAAAGGCAAGAGGGGCATTTGCGGCACTGAAGAATATCTGGAAGACAAACAAGATCAGCAACAGAACAAAGATCCACCTGTTCAAGAGCAACGTCCTGAGTATGCTACTATATGCGGCGGAATTATGGAAAGTTACCAAAAGCATATGCCAGATGCTGGAAGTTTTCCAAAACAAGTGCCTCAGGAAGATACTGCGAATCTACTGGCCGAACAAAATCTCCAACACGGATCTCCATGAAAGAACAGGTACGAGCCCATCTCTGTCGAGGTTAAACGCCGCAGATGGAAATGGATCGGACACGTCTGCAGAATGCCGCTGACATCCATTCCAAGAGTGGCCATGCGCTGGACCCCTGGTGGCAAGTTAGCGAGGGGGAGACCCAAGGAGACGTGGAGGAGATCAGTAGAGTGGGAGATAAAGGCTCTCGGGTGGAGTTGGGGCCAGGTGACGTAGCTTGCAACGGACAGGCAACATTGGCGTTCTTTGGTGTCGGCCTTATGTGTGATCCCGCACGAAGAGGATTAAGTAAGTAAGTAAGGAACATTCGTGTGAAACAATAAACTGTGGTCTGACCCCTATAGTACCTCTCTCTCTCTCTCTCTCTCTCTCTCTCTCTCTCTCGCTCTCGCTCTCTCTCTCGCTCTCCCTATCTCTCTGATGGGTAATTATTTGCCAGTTTTACAGTTATAAATGTGGGTTTTGTTACTAATATATGAAATATATATAAAGGAAATTTGAGTGGGTAAACCATGGCTTTGAGATAGATGAACAGACAGGCATGGGAACAATGTTTTGCAAACAAACTGTCAATATCGGTACAACATTGGCTTCAAGGTTGTGTTATAACACAGACACATTTATACACGTGCACACTAATGCATCATATTCATCAATGATTTCAGGGAAAGTAAAAATTCTGGTCGGGCAAATGGAATGTCAGGGTGACTTGCCCAGTGGTCAAGTGGCCAAAAACTTAATGCCAAGCAGGGTTGAAAAAAATCATGATTTAAAAAAAAAATTAAATAGGATTTTTTACTTAAATCGGACTTATTTGATTTTTTTATTTTTTTTTATTTATTTATTTTTAAATCTGGTATATAGATATTTATATAGATGTTTAAATTTGTAAACTCTTTCAAACATGTTATATTCAAACCGATTTGGGTTCTTGTCTTAACAGAGGGTACATGATTTTTGCTTATATAAAGACATTAGACTTATATAAGGACATTAGACTGGGCAAGTCACCCTGACATTCCATTTGCCCGACCAGAATTTTTACTTTCCCTGAAATCATGTCCACAAGGCCTCACCCCCTGTAGTTGCATAATGTCTTGGAAAGGAAAGCATGCTGTGTGTTTGTGGCTATATCAGTGGTAATTATTGTTTGCTGAGAGGGTGGATTAGCACCTGTCCAGTGCTCTGTGTACTCTAAGGGTCTCTAACCAGAATACAAACTGGTACAGTATTAAACAATTGAGTCAACATACTGAATTGGTAACAACTAGCACAAGCTATAAGTGGACTTTAACTCAGGGCTTCTGTGTTGAAAAGATACTTCCTCTGGAAGACAAGTTTGTGTGGCTTCACTGCATTCAGAAAGGGAATAGCTGTACACAGTGTCATAAAATATTTGACTATCAGGCTATCTGGTGACAATACAGCTACACAAGTGTGCGCACTTTTGTATTAAAAACATACAAAACTTTGTTGATCTCGATGCCTGTAAACAATTATTTGTGTTAAATTCATATAAATCAGCGATTAAAAAAACCGGAAGTAAAAAAATTTATAAATCAGTGATGTTTTTTTGGAGCGATTTAAATCATGATTTAAATCAAACAACCCTGATGCCAAGTGCTGCATGTTTCTCAGAAATGACACAACCTCATAGATCAATGTGTTGTGTTTGTAGGTCACTCTCAGATCACCGTGTGTTGTGTTTGTAGGTCACTCTCAGATCACCGTGTGTTGTGTTTGTAGGTTGCTCTCAGATCACCGTGTGTTGTGTTTGTAGGTCGCTCTCAGATCACCGTGTGTTGTGTCTGTAGGTCGCTCTCAGATCACTGTGTGTTGTGTTTGTAGGTCGCTCTCAGATCACTGTGTGTTGTGTTTGTAGGTTGCTCTCAGATCACCGTGTGTTGTGTTTGTAGGTCGCTCTCAGATCACCGTGTGTTGTGTTTGTAGGTCGCTCTCAGATCACTGTGTGTTGTGTTTGTAGGTTGCTCTCAGATCACTGTGTGTTGTGTTTGTAGGTCGCTCTCAGATCACCGTGTGTTGTGTTTGTAGGTCGCTCTCAGATCACCGTGTGTTGTGTTTGTAGGTCGCTCTCAGATCACCGTGTGTTGTGTTTGTAGGTCGCTCTCAGATCACCGTGTGTTGTGTTTGTAGGTCGCTCTCAGATCACTGTGTGTTGTGTTTGTAGGTTGCTCTCAGATCACCGTGTGTTGTGTTTGTAGGTCGCTCTCAGATCACCGTGTGTTGTGTTTGTAGGTCGCTCTCAGATCACTGTGTGTTGTGTTTGTAGGTTGCTCTCAGATCACTGTGTGTTGTGTTTGTAGGTCGCTCTCAGATCACCGTGTGTTGTGTTTGTAGGTCGCTCTCAGATCACTGTGTGTTGTGTTTGTAGGTCGCTCTCAGATCACTGTGTGTTGTGTTTGTAGGTCGCTCTCAGATCACCGTGTGTTGTGTTTGTAGGTCGCTCTCAGATCACCGTGTGTTGTGTTTGTAGGTCGCTCTCAGATCACTGTGTGTTGTGTTTGTAGGTTGCTCTCAGATCACCGTGTGTTGTGTTTGTAGGTCGCTCTCAGATCACTGTGTGTTGTGTTTGTAGGTCGCTCTCAGATCACTGTGTGTTGTGTTTGTAGGTCGCTCTCAGATCACCGTGTGTTGTGTTTGTAGGTCGCTCTCAGATCACTGTGTGTTGTGTTTGTAGGTCGCTCTCAGATCACTGTGTGTTGTGTTTGTAGGTCGCTCTCAGATCACCATGTGTTGTGTTTGTAGGTCGCTCTCAGATCACCGTGTGTTGTGTCTGTAGGTCGCTCTCAGATCACCATGTGTTGTGTCTGTAGGTCACTCTCAGATCACCGTGTGTTGTGTCTGTAGGTCGCTCTCAGATCACCGTGTGTTGTGTTTGTAGGTCGCTCTCAGATCACTGTGTGTGTGCTACAAGGGAAGCTTGTGGCAGTGGGCGGGTGTGATGCGTGGGACTGCACCAACTCTGTTGAGGTTTATGACCCAGAAGAAGACAAGTGGAGCTATCTGCCACCCATGGCCAACTGTCGCCGGGGTGCAGGGGCAGCCGTCTTCAGGGGTAGGCATCTATCCCTTTTCTGTCGCGCAGTTATGAATGAATATTCTTAGCCACAAAATGTGTTTTAGTAAACCATACTTTTTATACATAATTTGACCGTTATCTCTTTAGACATTGGCGTTCATAATGCAGTGACATGATATTCGAGTCAAAATATTAAAATTAAACAGATAACATTGTGGTTCATTAAAACACATTTGGATGGTCAGAATAAATGTAGTTTATAGTATGATTTTATGATGAAAACTATCAGACTTTGTACTTTTAACTGTTTATGAGAACAACCTATGGAGAAATCTCCAGGTAGCTGGGGTGGCTATTATATGCTTGTCTTGAATTGATTAGTTTCAGTAGACTTTTTTAAGATAAATTAACCATTTCTTCACAGGTTGTAGTTGAAATACTATATAATATACCAGATTTTAAAAATTGAGTTTTTCATTTATTTGGTTATGTTACAAGGTTTTTAAAACATTTTTGTAAATGTGAAAAAAATAGCCACAGAAAAACAAAGTTATATCGTTTTGAGAAAATCCTCAAATAAATAAATGACATGCATATAAGTATGACAGTGTAACTGATAACTTTATGGCAGATTTTGGTTAACATAAACCAATTATGTCTGCTACACCACCGTGAATGAATTAAGCAAAAGTTGAATGACAGCCTAAAGTGGCAGTGTATTTTTGACACAAACCCTTCACCAATCGTAATTTACTGCCATGTTACGTTGCGTGCATGTAATACGCATTCATATACAAAATTGCAATGTTGTGAGTGTTGTAGTTTTTCTCAAAAATATTTGTAACATCATTTCCTGGTTATTAATGAAAACACAGTCTCAACAAATGCTTGTCTTCGTGTCAAAATTTACGGTTTTTCACTGGCATTTTATGTATTGTTGACAACATAATGGCCATTTGTAATATTGACAATAGCCCTTGAACCTGTATTTGTAATGTGTTGTTGTCTATGGTGTCAGGTTATGCCACCCGTCTAATAAACACGTGGCAGGGCGTGTTTACGGGCATTTTGATTGGCCCATTATCCACCGGGGTCACCAGGTCACATATGCGTTGTCATTTCCAATAGTGTCAAAGGCACGATAAACTACATTAACGCTGACATTTGCTGGTTTAAGTACATGATTTAGTTAGGTAGATATAATACTGATGTGTACTAGCATTACAGTAACCAGACGATGTGTTCCGCACGGCGAATGAATATAGCTGGTTCGAACATCATAGCGCACGCGGTCGTTATATATAGTGTCAACATTTAGTTTAGTATATCCTAGCATGTTATGAAGAAAAATAAAATTAAATTAACTGACGCTAGCTGCTCCAGCCACCTTCATCGTACAGGCAATTTTCATGGCAGTCAACTTGCAATGTTTATTTGCTCCGTAGAAAAACTGTACGTGATTGGTGGCAGTGACGGACACATGTCACTCAACAGCGTCGAAGTGTTCGACCCTAGCACACAGACATGGAGCTTCGGACCAAGCCTGAGTGTAGCGCGGACCAACGTGGGTGTCGCAGTCATGCAGAACCGATTGTTTGCTGTGGGTGGCTTCAGTGGCAAGGCATTTCTTGACTCGGTCGAACACCTGGCGGAGGACGGCTGCGAATGGTGCTCGTCTCTGCCTGTGGTAGAGTGTTGCAATGGGCATGCATAATGCGTGTGATGTGGTCATCAGCTGTGTCTGTGACAAAGGTCATGTGTAGTCAAAGTTGGGGTCAAATGTGTGTTTTCTCGATCACTGCATTTTTTATTTCAAATACAAATCCGCTCTATTTTCAAATTTAAGTATAATCACACAGACAAATTCAAATAATTATGCTATAGGATCAAATACATGTTCTTCAATTGGTGTATCTTGTTCAGGACGTTGCTGCCCAGATATTTTTGTGAAACCAAGGTCTTTCTCCATCTATTCTACCGACTGTTACGAAGACATCTGTGATGTCCTTTTTCCATCATTGTCTGCCTTTTTTTCCTGCCTCTATTCCCTCCAGTATTGTTTATTCCAATCCATCATTCCTCTTAATGTGGCCAAAGTATTTGCTTTTGGCATTTGACAAAATTCCACAACTAGTTTTGCGGTACATGTAAATATGCGGCATGAACTGCCAATTACGTATATTATATTTTGTAAAAAAAAAATGTCAAATGGTATTTGTATTTTAGGTATAAAAAATAGTGTCAGTGTAAATAAATCTTAAAAGGTACATGTTCAACACAAATTGCTGCATTTGGCATATAATTATATATATATATATATATATATATATATATATATTTATTTGACCAAATACTCAAAATGTAATTATGGGCTTCTGAAAAAGTCAACCACAATTAATCAAAATTACCATATTTAAATATGTATTTGGCCCCCAACTCTGACCCATAGTACAGACCCAGATATAGTTGAGCACTGGGCAGTGATTGTCCGCCAGTGAAGATGGCATTATGTGCGGTTTCTGCAGATGGTGGCTCATTTCATATTTTCCACTTGACATCTGCAGATGACGCCACGTGGTAAGAGGGTGAGATGATGAGACATCTATTGATGATTGATTCCATGTGGCGTATTCAACCTATTAAGCGCACATGCCCCCCATATTTTAATCTGCGAAGTATGCCATTAATAAGAATTGTTAAACATCTGGTGTGAAATAGTTACAACATATTGACAAAATAATGTTGATGTATGCTTATTAGAACAGGCTGCAACGTTTTCCCATATAATTTTTTGTCAAGTGGACTGTACGCTTAATAGGTTGAATACGGTAATTTGTCTAGATACTTCAGATAATACTTTGTTGTAAGCGTGTAGATAATACTGTGTATTTTTACTGGATAGTAAAGGACGGTTTACATGAGTGATTTGTTCCCCAGTTGGTCGGGTAACACGATGTCGCACGACAATACTTAGCTAAATTATGTGCGGTTAGGCGTCTAAACACTGACCTAGATCTTGACTCATGCCACTTCCGCCTTTAGCTTTGGTGAAAGGTCATGTTGTGTGCACCGAGCTTGCACCCGCTGATTGGCCACTGCTTCAAAATTTTTCCCCAACTGTCAGTTAGATTGGGATCAGCCACTGACACAATTGTAGCCACAAATTGGCCTTGCTAGTCTGTCTAAACAAGTGTTTATATCACCGATTTCTGCCCCACGATACTGTGCAACACCGCGTCAGCCAACCAATTGGGCAATTATACACTCATGTAAATTAGCGTCAAGAGCATAGCACAAGGGAACAACAAAGATCTGACCTTGCCTGTTGCCACGTGTAATGTTTCTCCTCAGAATTTGGGTGTAGGTATATTGGTCATACAGGGAAGAAGGTGCCAATTGCGTAGGTGCTTAGGTACCAGACTCAGGATGCAGCCAACTTTGTACTAGCTGGTGTGCCAGAAAAGACACTATTTTGAAAAGACAAGGTATCTGGCTACACAACTTTCCACTTATATGCTGCGTTGTGAAAATACCAATGCCAGGAACATTTTGTCTGTACTGCATTTGGAAAATGCTTTATGTGAGAAGGCTTAAAATAAGTTTCATTCGTTTTATGTGCTATTTAGTTAGTATGTTCCAAGGATGAACGGTGAACATATCTTTAAGAGTTTATTTAAATGCCTGATGTAAAATGTGCATAGAACAGCCACTTCATTTGTATGTTTTTATGTTGTAGTTTGAGGAATTGTGTTGTGGTTTTGCCTCTCACGTTGTTGTTTTGTTATTATAACAAAGTTCGACAGGATGGGGACAGCTCTTCGTGTTACTTATCTCAGTCTTTTTAAAGAAATGTATTGTTGATGGGGCCGTAATGCAGACTTTACAAATATAGAAACAGTTTGACGTGTAGAGGCCTTCCAAGTGGACACAAGCAAAGAGCAGAAGTTACCCCGGCACTTGGGATCTCAAGGCAGGAAATTTCCTTCTAGGAAAAAACTAATATTTTTCCACATGCAAAAAAACCATTTCGATGTGAATTGATTTTTCGGATTTTTGCTTTATTAAATTTATTTACATCCATAATTAATTAAATTATATCATACAATCATATGTTAGTAAATTTAAACCAGAAAACCTGAAAATTAATTAATAAAACCAGTAAAATAAAATAGACAAAAGAGGGAGCTTTCTGTTTGAAAGCGGGCGATTAGGAGGATGTTTGAAAAATTACTATAAAAGTGGGAGATCTGCCGTCATTTAAGGAGACTTCGAAGGTCTGGGTGTACATTGCAACTATTTTATGTTGTTTATCAGCAGGAAGGTATTTTTAGTTTGCATTGTCAGCAGTGCTACTCCTGTCCCGCCTGAGCAACAATCCTGTGTTCGCAAAAGTTAACAAATTTGCAAGGTCATTGTGCAAACATTGTACAAACCTTAAGGGGGACCACAAATATACCCTTAAGTATATTTTAATAATACATGTAGGTATTTTTGAAGTGAAACTTTACAACTCTTATTCGATATAGACAAACCTTGCCACGGGCTAAGTGGATTCACTGTACATTCGTACAGGGTGTAGGGTCGAACAGCTCTTTTTGCCAGCAAGATATTTACATAGCACACTTATACATTTTGAAGTGGTATGAGAAGAGCTTGTTTGTTCTTGATTATTATTGCTATTTTGTATGAAAGAGGGTGACAATATCCACGTGGTCCAAATATAACGTTTCTATTAATTAATTAATTGATCATATAATCTGGTTACCCTGTGGCTAGGTTTCTTCAACTGGTTATGAAATCAAAAAACTTTTCCAAGGCCTCTGAAAATTCCATCCAAGTTTAGTTAAGGCTACACAAGCAGTGGTTTGAATTTTATGACAAAAATGTGATATATTATTAGTTTGTTTTGTTGACAATCCTTTGTCTGCCAGGATTGTATGTCAACATGTTTTGTGGGATATATTTTTAGTTTGTCTGGGGGTTTGTGGACACACTCACTGAGGTTTATATTAACTTGTAAAACAAAATTGTAGAAATTTTGTATCTGCAGAAATAAAATGTTTGAAGATGAATTAAATTTGTCATTAATAATTTGTTTTCAAAAACTTTCAGTGGTTTCAGAAATCAAGCACCGATTGGTTGTTAAAAAGTATAGCCAACACTAACAGTTGATGCATCGACAAAACTAACAACTTAATTTGACATATTTAGATATCATTATGATACATGTCGGGGGTCACTCTATAAAAACTTTGTTATGTTGCATTATTGAACGTGTGTGAATTTTAATGATGAAATTAGTTATCTTAGTGAAATGGCCCTGTACTACTTATGATTATATGCTGTGAATAACGGTAGGTATATAGTTGTGTGGCCTGAATCGACAGTTACGTTACAGTTGAATGTGATGTGTGTATGATGCCATGCTTAAACAATGTGATGAAGGGGCTGTTACTCCGATAGTTAGTAGAGAGGGCATGTCTGTACCGTGTATATAAGGAAAGTTACTATAGAACTGTGCATGGTTGACATCTGTTTGTATTGTGTGATAAGAAATCTGTGCAGAACTAACTGATGGGAAATGCTGTTTGCTGTCAATTTCACTTTACATAAATGGTTGTATTTCGTTGATGTTTCACTACTGTGGAAATAAATGTTTCTCCAATGGAGGAAGTATGAATAATTATAGTTCGTCTATCATCAATATTGCCATCCAAAGAATAAAAAAATGTGGAGTCCTGATATTGACCACTGACCTACCAGTCCTCCAAAGGTCCCAATAAGCTGGACCAGCAACTTCCAAAAGGCACTGGTCCTGCAGCAAAGTTACTGGTCCTCGTGAAACATATTAAATATTTTTATCGCTATTGTTCATACATCACGTTTGTTAGTGCAGACCATTGCGGGATGATGCCGTCAATTTGCAAGCATTTGTAATAGGAAGAAACATGAAATATGGATGAACCTCGGAATACAACAGAAACCACAAGTTGACCAGGTGTAAATACAAAACTAATGCATTTATTACTTGTTTAGCATACATGCACTATATCACTTATTTAGTACTGGTCTAATAGAGAGAATATAAAGTTGCGTTCACACAGAGAAGCTGGTACAGGCTAACTCCAAACAAATGTGATGGCACTTGTAATTACTCCTATTTCACTTGTAATTTTACTGAATCTTCATACAACTAGCTGTACATTGTTAAAAATTTGCCATAGACTTGCATGTAAATAAAAAGTACACCAAACACAAACTGTATTATAAATAAACTTATGCATAAATAAAAAGTATATCAGAATAACTACCGTACTGTGGACTGAGTCTGTGTGAACGCAGCATAGGACAGGCGTCCGTTGCATCACACGCACTACATCTGGCAACACACCCACTGGTTTATTGTGAAGCCTTCAAACATGGTGAGACACAATAACACATACATCGCATGGAAGTAACAGCACTACGCCCAGTGACGGCGTACACAGACGCACCCTGCCCATGCATAGCTCTGCTGTGGTGACAAAAACACTATCATTGCAGTGAGTGTATCTGATGACAGCAGAGCCCGCACTAACAACCAACTACTTCTTGAGTCGTTCCTCAAAGAATTCCTCAATTGAGTCCGTGTTCCATTTTTCAATGCTGAGAGTTTCGACAACGGTGCGCTCTTCGTTCATCAGTTTAATGACGGGGTCAGCGCCACGCATGTATCGCACACGCAGGCCAGACCAACGCTGCATCCGGTCACTCTTTACGAACGCTGCACATCAGAAACAACATCATAAAATTTTTAATAAATTTCTAATACAGAACCCCATCCAAATAATTGTTCTAGGGCGCTGTACAATGGTGTATACATTATAAGTAAAATCATATACATTTAAACTACTAATCTGCAATTATTACTAGTCAAACATATTGTCTGCATAAATATCTAAAATTAACCTTTCTAAACACTTTTGTGTCATCCACAAATGTCAGTACATTGCTTGTTATATTATTGTCCAAGTTGCTCATATATATATATATTATTCTTAATATATATATATATATATATATATATATATATATATATATATATATATATATATATATATATATATATATAAAGAATAATAAAGGTCCTAATACTGATCCTTGTGGTACCCTACTCAAAACTGATTTCCAGTTTGAAACCTCCACATCTACTACAAAACGCTGTCTTCTTTGAGTCAGTTGATTATGCCATCTCCAATACCATGGCCTTTTAACTTAAAGTAGTAGTCTTTGATGTGGCACTTTGTTGAAAGCTAAAAATTTAAGTAGATTTTTAAGTTGCCTCTGCAATTAAATTTTTCGCTCATCTTATTTTGCTAAAAACAACTGACTCTATCTAGTATTGATTATATGTTAGCTCATTTATGCAAACATGTTATTTACTAACTTAGTTTTGATGAAATCATCGGACATACCATTAAATTATTTTGGACCAGCTGAAAAAGTGAAAAGGCAAAGATGGCTTTGCCTCTATATAACATAACATGACGTAATGCTATTCACACTTTAGCCTGATCTAACAATCAAAGCCAATTCTTTCCCCGATTTTAAAAAAAGTATGTATTCTTGTATTAACGCTAGATTTGAACTTCAATGAACCTGATTTATGATGGGCTAAATTAGATGCAGGGGGCCGGGGGCACTTAACTGTTGCAGACAAATGTGTTGCTGCACTGTGTGAGAACAGATACAACTATTTGATTATCTTACCTTGGACTTGAGGAAATCTTCCCAACTTTCAGCTACATACCACAATCTCGGCATGTGGCAATAACTGAAAGCAACACATGTCACATTGTACTGAAGTTCTTCCAAAACCAACAGATATATCACCATTTTATGTTTTAATACTCATTGATGCAATCAACAGACCAATTTATAGAACTGGACAGAGACATAAAGCCACGTAGCAATTATCTGGTAGCAGATTGAAATTTATGTATTTTTGTTTTCCGTCTTGGTGAAATTTAGGTTAGACAGTAATATCCAAACGATTTTATGTAGTTGACTGAATGATGACAGTTTTTTTTACCAACAAAGTTATACCAAGTACCCTCATTCATATTTTTATTACAATTATTAGCGGATATGATTTTTTTAAAGGAACTAATGTAAACTTCCCCAAAGTCTACCATTTCATACCAACAATTCCACCATTCCTGCTTATTATAACGGGACAAACTACAACCAGAATTGTAGAGGAGTAGTGGGCATGAAATGGGTCAGTTACACCATACACCACCATACACCATGACCGCAATGTTCAGCACCAATCCGTGCTATGCTTATGCTGCTACACAGGGTGTCTCAGAAATTTACCCATTTTAATGTAACAAAAACATTACAAAAATTTAGCTATGTTGAACATGTGTGAAAGGACTTATGTCCACATATTTCGGTAATCACCAGATTTTTAAACATGGAGCCTACATTGAACATGTTTGAAAGCTGATTATGTCAACACAAACTTTCACTATTGTTCTTAAAATAAATGCATTCCATGTTTAGTTATCACTAGATTTTGTAAATTTTTGGCTATGTTAAAATGGGTACATTTTTGGAACACATATACTAGTTATACTCACAGGGTTAGGAGAACTCAGTGAGCTGTCGTCCTGACAACACTTATAGCAGGGCTCTTTCAGCTTGTGTAGCATAAACTGGTCAAGCTCATTGCAGGAGCTACACATGAGCTTTGTAGAGAAACCACTCGCTTGACATTGCAGTGCACTCAGCTCGTCACAGCAGCTGTGGACAATCTGCAAATTCACACACAACTGTTAGCTCAGTTAGAACATGACAGCACATCAACATCAACAGAGCCAAACACTGAAAAGGTTACAGACTTTCATCAATAGATGCCTGTGCACAATTGTGAATTTAAAATGGTCTGACAAAGTTAGCAACAACTCTCTCTCTGGGATAGGACCTAACAGCTTCTAGTGGAAAGAAATAAAAAAGAGAAAATGGAGGTGGGTTGGTCATACAATATGAAAACCCCCAACCAGCATTACCACACAAGCACTAACATGGTACCCCCAAGGAAGAGGAAGGCCCAGAAACACCTGGCGGCGAGACATGGAAACAGAACTGAAGAAGATGGGCTACACGTGGAATGAAGTAACGATGGAACAGAACAGAACACAGTGGAGAACTATTAACCTGGGTTCCTCAAAGGGGCACTTTTCCAGAATCTGGGCCCACCTCAATTTCACTGTTATAAACATGCTATATGAATAGTAACCGTGTATAATGCATGTATCTACGGAACATGTAAATTATTAAACGTTGTGCATAAAAAACATTTAATCATCTTTTCCGATGCTCGAATTCGCATATTTAACTTGCTTTGAACAAGTAATTTAAGTATGTGAATTCGAGCATCAGAAAATGTGATTAAATGTGTTTTTGTGCACGTTTAATAATGTACATGTTCTGTGGCACTTTTCTAGTATCCGAGCTCACGTCATTGCTGCAATATGTACAGCAATTGCATACAATGGTCAAACACATTCAGTAACATATTAAATAAACAATACTGTTACATCTGCACATTCGAGCTTCGGAAATTTGCTGTTTTTTTTATTCAATATGTTACACATTCAACAGATTACTATGCTTTTGGCCACAACTTGTAAACTAAGTCTAAGACAACAGACAAAAAAGAGACTCGGTGTCACAGTGAGAGATTAATTAGAATAACATTAATGTTAGAATATGCAAATTTAACAAGATTGCCATCCAAGGCAAAGGCCAAGATGGCAAACAGACAAGGACTTGGACTTTCGATAAGCCAATGGCTTATCGAAAGTCCAATAATTTTTAATCTACTTCTAACCCGCCCTACTGAGATATGTGTCAACCTTGTTTTTAAACTTATTCACGCTGCTAGCAGTCACATAATCTGTAGGTAATTTGTTCCATTCATTGATTGTCCTCTGTGAGAAAGAGTACTTCCTGATATCCAATCTACAGTGATCCTTTACCAATGTTACCTCATGTTCTCTAGTTCTATTCTTTCTTGAGTGAGACAAAAATATTTCTATCAATATTTTCATACCCATTCAATATCTTAAAATCTGATCTCTTAACATCCTTGTCTCTAGGGTTGTTAAATAACATTCTTTTAGGCGTTCTTCATAACTAAGGTCTCTCAGTTATGGAAAAATAATTGTTGGTCTCCTCTGTATCCTTTCAGGCATATCTATATCCTTCTTACGATATGGTCTCCAAACTTGTATACAGTACTCTAAATTATGCCTAACTACTGTTTTGTACAGAGGTATAATTAGCTTTTTTCTTGTATTTTATATTTCTCCTAATCGACCCAAGAATTGTATTATGCTTTAAAGCTGCAATACAACACTGCCTTGAAACTTTCATATAAGCACTTATTGTTAACTCCCAAGTCCTTTTTTATAGTATCACCAGAACAGTATTTCCTATTTTATATAATCTACATCCAAGTTCCCATATCCTGTATGTAGGCATTTACACTTCCCATCTGCCATTTCTCAGACCATTCAACTAATTTGTCTAGATCGTTTTGTAAATGTTGTTTATCACCATCATTGTTAACCGTTCTAGTGCTACCAGGGCTGGGTCCAATTATGTAATTGTAATTGATTACAGCAAAATCGTGTCATTGTAATTGATTATGGTTTCAAAATGTTGCTGTAATTGTAATTGTTATATTTGTATAATTGAAATTTTATTTCAATTACAATCAATTACAGTACGTTTCATATCACAAACTACCTGAATGAATTGTCAATAAAAATATAATTTAAGTCTCACATGAGTTGAAAATCAAGACTAATAATAACACCTGCTTATATATTTATATTTAAGTCACAGTATTCACTGTCTAGTGGTTACTGGTCAGTGGTGCTAGTGGTGGGTAGCCTTAGCAATTAGCCTTTTCAGTAAGTTGGTAACAGCCAGGAAGCAATAAACAATGCACAGACATTCAGTGAAACATTGCAGAGTTAGCAAGCCAATTACACCCCTTGTGTTGTGGTGGGTTGGAGACAGGTCAGGTGGCAAGGACCATTTATATGGCCTCTCTTCCCATTCCCAACTCACACAAAGCAAAGGGCAGACCAATTAAGAATGTCAGCTTAGAGCGGGAGCTACAACCTCAAAGTAAACACATCAAACCCTATTATTAGTATTTTCGAAAGAAAAATTTAAGAAATGTGCACGGATAAATGTCTGCATTGGAATATGTCCTGTAGGATTATGTCTGGATATTGCATTGTATTTTTATATAATAAAAATATGTTTTAACGGCTATCTTTTTATTTAGTATAATTCAAAGTCACAATTCAACAAAATGTACAAACATTACCGTTATATTTGTTTATCAATTGTGTACAAAATATTGAAATTCAGCAAAACGCGCAAAAATAAATAATTAACAAATGCTGAATATATTTGGTTCCGCATAATATAATTGTAATTGAAACAGTGTAATTGTAATTGATTTGGAAAATTATGACTGTAATTGTAATTGAAATAAAATATTTAATGTAATTGTAATTGTAATTGATATAATTTTGTGTAATTGGACCCAGCCCTGAGTGCTACGCTAGTAGAAGCATCAACATTTGGCAGGTCAGGATTCCCGATTTTATTAATAATTATCTTCGTCAGCTGGTTGACACTGTTTATTGTTCGAATCCTGATTATTATCTGTGCCCTGAGGCTGGGTTATTTCAAGAGCCAATTATCCATTGTTGTTCAATGAATGAACTAGGTCAGTCACATCAATTAATTTTGATGCACACACATCTCACCAAATCCATAACAGCCGAATAAGCTTGTCTGTGATTCGCTCAGCACCATAGCTTTGTGCGGTACATTCTTCATTTTGCGTTCATTAAAAATACTATATGAAAAAGACTTACAAGACAAAAATTATCTCAATTCTATGAATGTGATGAAACCACGCCGAGGCTGACAGACCCTAAAATCCTCAATTTTCTGGGGCGCCTTTGGCACCCACTGATGAAAAACTTCGCCTTCCATCTCCCCCAAAAAAATTTCTGCCAGAAACCCTGGGTCCTAATACTGATCCTTATGGTACCCCACTCAAAACTGATTTCCAGTTTGAAACCTCCCCATCTACTACAACACGCTGCATGTCTTTTGTCAGTCAGCCAGTTGATTATGATATCCCCGAATCCCGATATCAAGACATGGGCTTTTTATTTAAGTAGTAATCAGGTGGCACTTTGTAAAAAGCTTTCTGAAAATCTAAGTATATAATATCTACTGGTGATCCCTCATCTATCCACTAAGTGATTTCTTCCAAAAACAACATATTTGTTAAGCATAACCTCGCTTTTAGGAATCCATGTTGAGATGGTTTTGATAATTTATGCCTAACAAGGAAGTCCACCATATGGATAGTCGTGCGAAGAATTGTTAGAATAACTTCTCGAAATAGCAAATAATAATAATTTAGCGTATAACATTTCCCAGATAGAATACGCAGTCAAACATTTATCGAAATAGCGATTAGAATAACTGGCACCCGTAGCCTGCTGGCACCACTTGCATAATCAATGGGTTTGGCCCATGCGAACAAAAACGCTTCACCGGTTGCGAAAACGGGCCGAACCCTTCGTGGGCCGAATTGCCAGACACCCGGGCGATGTTGACGTTGACACGTTGTCGTCGTCACACACGAAAGATTATTATTATTGAGTGCACTTTCTCATGAACAGTTTAATGAAATAAATGAATTGTTGTCATTTTAATACTGAGCTAAATGCAATGATAATCGTACACAACTGTCAACAGGAAGAATTACCATAAAACTTACGAAAAACGCAAACGAAATCAGATACAGCCACAGCTCCTTCGCTGCCGCCATATTTGTGAATGCAGTTGACATACGTAACCAATTTCTATTTGTAAAAAATCAGAAAACTCAAATATTAGATAAACTGCATGAAGAGTAAGACCATCAACACAATCCATAAATTGGAAACATTGTATGATTGTAATTTTATAATAATTGTTTCAATGTACGAATATATATTTCAGCCAATCAAATAGGTTCTAACAACAATCCTGCGTCAACTTTGGCTAAGGGCACTTGTTTTGTTCGAGGTTCATGGATGACTAACGATGATCCGAAGAATAAGTCTTAAAATTGCCTATCAACGAAACGTCTGATTGCGAGCTTGTGGGTTGATATCCATTGTGTTCGCAGTCGACATGAAGCACACGGCGAGAACGGAATGGATCTGCTAAATGAATTCCACTTGACAGTTTTTTATAGCAGGTACCTGAAATGAATTATATTAATTTCACTGACACAGGAAATTCATTTCACTTACAGGGTAATATTGCATAAACAGGGCCCTTATTATTACGGCTTTGTGTTTCACTCTTACCTCGCTTTATCTATCCCAAGACGTTCATTATATCATACTACATTATTTTAGATGCCCAAATAGCACATACGATTGTCAAATATTGTGTGGCAGTTTTAGCAATCGGAATTGCTACGAACAGCAGCGTTTGCCATATTTTCACTCGTTCTCAATATGGCGCGTTTACAGAACGAGCACTTTGGCGCCTAAAATGATGTAGTATGATTTAATGAACGTCTTGGGATAGATAAAGCGAGGCAAGTTTTAAAATATTCTATTTAAACAAATTTTGTAGAGGATAAGTGAGCCAAATGGTACGTAACGTTAAACGATTAGATTAGAATGTAGGTATGTGACAAAAAATTCAACCTACAGTCGAGCCTCGTCATAACGCGATGGTCGGGTCCATGACAATCAAACTAGATTACACTGCCCCACCCCTATCCAGGAAACCGTCAGACGCATGCGCTCAATCTGAACTGACGATAAATGCGAGAGCTGGAGTAAGACGCAGTACAGCCTAATAGCCAGAAGAAGACCTGTAAGAACCTGTAAGAATTTCGGACTGTGCTGTACACGAGGCGCATTAGGTGTTCTCATATCTGCCACCAGGGAGCTACTAAACAACAGCGATCGCTGCACCAAACCAAGGAAGCTGTCGAAGTTCCGTGTGCTTGCAGCGCTGTCTTATACGCCAATATATTTATGGAACTTATTAAACGAGTATGCTAGCATCAATGTGTATTATTTTTAAATGTCACACCCTCTTGACTCTTGAACTGAATAAAACACATGTACGTATACTGTTATGGAATAGATCTACTACGATGATGATGTACTGGACCAATAGGCCTATGAATAAAAAATAATAACCTGGATCTGAGCAGCCGAAAACGTATATGATTTGACAAAAGTAGTATGTAAGCTGATGAACCACAGAAAACGACAATAGGTAGAATTAATAATTGTTTCACTTCGTCTTTCAACCGATCTCAACCGAAGTATAAATTTATTATGCACCACTTAACATCAATTCATCGTTTCATATGCGGATGACGAAATCGTATTTTCACGCACCATCTCTTGGGTTAGGAATTTGGCATGTTGGTTTCGCGTCGCGCAAATGATTAAATTTATGATGTAATGGAAGCATGTCATTTCACCCAAGTGTTATGTTGGTATTGCATACTAAATGCATTTAAAACTGTTTATCTGATTCTTACGTGAGGCGTATTTGTGAATATCGATTGCAATTTACAAACTGTCAAAGCGAAGCCAATGACAGCTCTTGAGAATTGTCAAAGCAATCCTAAGTAGGTTTAAGCATTTTCCCCAGGTGGCAGAAATTCGGGGTCCATGACCCACCGCGTTATATCCGAATCCGCGTAATAATGGGGCACGCAATAACGAGGTGTGACTGTACATAGATAGACATCAATTGAGTACTATTGAACGGAGCCTGAAAAAAGCTTTAAAATGCCATTTAGATCTTTGTTCTAGGTTGAATATTAAAACATTTATGACATTTTAAAGAATAGGTGTGCGACCCATTTCTCGGCCTTGTTTTACTAGAAAAACCAAAGAAAAGTTGTGACCTTTTGGGCCAATTATGATGTTTCACTTTTAGAATACAAAGTACTGGAGAAATTCTAATGAAACTTTTAGGAGAGATAGCCCCTTTAAAACACAAACTGTTGGTGCAGTTTTCACTTAGTTCATAATTTAAATCAATCATCAATTAATAATCTTAATTACTTTGATAAACAATATGCATTCATTGATAAAGGAAAGTTTCAGAATGCAATATTCCCCCCCCCAATTTTTATGATATTAATTTTTTTCATTGCATCTACCAAGAAATAACAAATCTTTTTGGTAATAATTTGATGTAATTATTAATTGATAATTAGCTAAACTAGTGAATATCAACCGTTTCAAGGCAGACCTGAAGTCAATAAACATCTGAAGTAAAAATCATGCAAAGTAACGACAAGTAAGGTGCTGCATGTCAAGATATTACAATTACACCCTTAATTAATTGTTTGTTTGCCGTAATCGACTGACCCATTGGCTCATAGGTGATGCCAGACTCTTAGTTTTTATTGATTTTTGAGGGTGTCTTTCGTGTATTTTTTTATTCGATCCCTACCCAGCCTGAAAACCTTGGTAGGGTTACTGCAAGCAAATAATTAATTAAGGGTGGCCTTATAACCGAATCAAACGTACCTACCTATTTATAATATATACACAAAATGTCTCGTTAATTTTACAATACAGTCAAATCCTCACACACAGATCCACCGCATACTTTGAGATGTCATAATCCACAGCGTCGTCCTGGTCAGTCTCCTCCTCACTCCCGTACCCCACAACATAAGTCTCCTCCTCACTCCAGTACCCCACAACATAAGTCTCCTCCTCACTCCAGTACCCCACAACATAAGTTCCACATGCTTTTTTTAACAGTTTTTCAACTTTACTGTTGCACACAGTTTTTGCTTGCAAGTCATCATCTTACCCCATTACCAAACATGACAAATCCTATGTCCAACTAGCTAATGGATATATGCCTTCTGACAAGAATCAGGGATGGATCAAAAGCTTTTGTGGATCAGATACACTGCTTTTTAAAATGTCATCCAAATGGGTGCACTCTATTAATTTTTTTTTCAAATACAATTATGATATATATATACATATACATATATATATATATATATATATATATATATATATATATATATATATATAATATACACATACACTTGATCAAATACAGACATGCTCTATTAAATTAACTTTTTTAGATTATTATTGGTGAATTAAATGGTTAAGAGTGTGTTACGTAGTTATACATTTAAAAGATCTATCCAAAATGTGCATGTTCAAGTTACTGTATTTGCTACGTGTATTTTATCAAATATACCAAATATGAACAATAAATACAAATACGGGCTTCTCGAAAAAGTCATACACAAAATCAGCATATTTAAATATAAATTAATAATATATAAATAAGTACTTGATCCCAACTCTATTAAACTGACCATGACATTCTCAGTTAGAATAAGGTCAGTATATAGATAGGTGTACTTTGGGATTCGTGTTTGTTTGCCAAGTGTCATTGACATTATTTGTACACCCGTGTCCTGGCGTGTATGTCTCCAGGATGATGTGTACTTTTGAATTGTGTCTCTGATTCATTGGTGTAGGTTAGCTATACCTGTGAATTGTAAAAAAACTCACTAATGCATTTCTGTAATCTACTTATATTCCGGTCGGTTCTATGGAATGTCATTACAAATTATCAGCACAATCAAACCAGTTGTGTAGATATAATGGAAATGAGATTTAGTTATATGAATAGACAGTTGTGTTTCACACATGATAGATTTATATGTCAATACATATATTGTATATCTAGTCACATAACTAAATGGAATATATTATTAATAGCAGCCTTTATTTGCAGGCAATTTAGCACTGGCACCGTGACTTTGTAGCTTTTGCATTATCCTTTTAAGTTGTGCTGATAAGTAATGTTCTTTCACTAAATTAACTGGTTTGGCATATTAAGAGGAGTATGATTATATTGCATCATGACAACGTGGTAAACAGTAGGACTTGTTATTCAGTCATGACAATGGTGGAGGTCTACGGACCAATGGTGGAGGTCTACGGACCAATGGTGGAGGTCTACGGACCAATGAAGGTTCAATTGTGAATCAACCAGTTTGGTTGTATGAAAAGACGAATGTTACTAAAACATATTATTTACTCGTATGACCCATTGGGCTACTCGTATGCCCCATTGGGCTACTTGTATGACCCATTGGGCTACTCATATGACCTATTGGGCTACTTGTATGACCCATTGGGCTACTTGTATGACCCACTGAAATACTACTGCAATTGTCCATCACAAAATTAAATAGATTTTTCCTATTTTAATTGTTTGTTTACACAGCATTAGCAATGTATCAAATGCGACATATCTGCATTGCAGGTTGCATAAATAATGTGCAATGAATGATATTATACAGTCAAACTTATACTTTGTTGACATAACCCAAATTGGTTTTGCAGCATCATAGTCCAGTTTAGCATTCATCATTTCATGTAGGAGCTGTATATACGTGTCTGGAGGGATATGTTAGAAGCTTTCTAGTTTACTACAAGTACAATTAGCTATTATTATTTTCTAAACTAATTATTATCACTGTTTTTGTCAGTGCATTATATAGGTGTAACCATGAATTCATTAACAAACCAGGTTATTATTTTTTTAATAAGACAATGTTCTAATGTTTAGATTTTTCTATAAAAAACCACCACTATCCATTATGCCACTAAAAGTTGGTAAGTTTCTGACACAATTCTGACAGGATGTCCTACCATGACATAATTTGTCAGGAAAAAAATTCTGCATAAATCTTAGACAAGAATTACACTTGTAAGTAAATGTTTTATCTTTCAAATATGTTAAATTAAGCTGCATTCAGTGTGACTGTGATAGATCCTGGACTAATTAGTTTGGTATACTTTTTATTTACATGTATTAGTTAATGTATAACGTAGCCTACATTTGACATTTCAGCTATCTGCAGAGGTGGAAGATTTAACTAAAGTAACACTGACATGAATGCAATTCTGAACTAACCATCAAATTTCCTGGCAGCAGGAAGCAAGTAATTACCTCAGTCTTATTTGACAGTGTGGAGCCGCGTGGTCGTGAATCAGAGTTCGGTTCAATTATAATTGTATAATTTGTAATTAATTTCAATTACGTTGTACTTGTAATTGAGTGTTTCAAAACACTCTAATTAATTGTAGGTGAACATTTTATGAAGATATGTAAAAAAAATTATGTATTGACCACTGTAATTGACCATTTGTAATTAACCCCAACCAAGGCAGCATGAATTCACCCCGTCTAAAGATGAACAGTGATGTAATCTTCTTATGTAAAACTACTCAAACTTTGAACTATTGCAACTGACCCTTTACGAAGCATTAGTGTTTTTAAACACCGTTTAGTGCTGTAATTTGAATTGAACTTTGTAATTGAAAGTTGTAATTAAACCCAACCATGGTCAGGATATATTATATTTTTTTTAATTTTCAGATGCTGCAGCTTTGCACACAGCAACATGAAGAACTCTCTGCTCACTGTCGCCCACTCCGTGTTGCTCGTCACTCTAATACCACTGCAACTCCACCAGGTGGCAGCATGCAGTGGTCGCAGCATGCTGAATGCCACGTCAGGGGTGATCACCGACGGCGCAGGAAACTACCCCGCCTCTGCCAACTGTGAATGGCTCATAGACGGTAAGTTGGGGCAATGGTTGTTTTACCTTTCTTGTAGTGATGTCTCTGTTGGTAAGTTGGGGCAATGGTTGTTTTACCTTTCTTGTGTTGCTCTCTCTGTTGGTAAGTTGGGGCAATGGTTGTTTTACCTTTCTTGTAGTGATGTCTCTGTTGGTAAGTTGGGGAAATGGTTGTTTTACCTTTCTTGTAGTGATGTCTATGTTGGTAAGTTGGGGCAATGGTTGTTTTACCTTTCTTGTAGTGATGTCTCTGTTGGTAAGTTGGGGCAGTGGTTGTTTTACCTTTATTGTGTTGCTCTCTCTGTTGGTAAGTTGGGGCAATGGTTGTTTTACCTTTCTTGTATTGCTGTCTCTGTTGGTAAGTTGGGGCAATGGTTGTTTTACCTTTCTTGTAGTGATGTCTCTGTTGGTAAGTTGGGGCAGTGGTTGTTTTACCTTTATTGTGTTGCTCTCTCTGTTGGTAAGTTGGGGCAATGGTTGTTTTACCTTTCTTGTATTGCTGTCTCTGTTGGTAAGTTGGGGCAATGGTTGTTTTACCTTTCTTGTAGTGATGTCTCTGTTGGTAAGTTGGGGCAGTGGTTGTTTTACCTTTATTGTGTTGCTCTCTCTGTTGGTAAGTTGGGGCAATGGTTGTTTTACATTTCTTGTGTTGCTCTCTCTGTTGGTAAGTTGGGGCAATAGTTTTTACCTTTCTTGTGTTGCTCTCTCTGTTGGTAAGTTGGGGCAATGGTTGTTTTACCTTTCTTGTGTTGCTCTCTCTGTTGGTAAGTTGGGGCAATGGTTGTTTTACCTTTCTTGTAGTGATGTCTCTGTTGGTAAGTTGGGGAAATGGTTGTTTTACCTTTCTTGTAGTGATGTCTATGTTGGTAAGTTGGGGCAATGGTTGTTTTACCTTTCTTGTAGTGATGTCTCTGTTGGTAAGTTGGGGCAGTGGTTGTTTTACCTTTATTGTGTTGCTCTCTCTGTTGGTAAGTTGGGGCAATGGTTGTTTTACCTTTCTTGTATTGCTGTCTCTGTTGGTAAGTTGGGGCAATGGTTGTTTTACCTTTCTTGTAGTGATGTCTCTGTTGGTAAGTTGGGGCAGTGGTTGTTTTACCTTTATTGTGTTGCTCTCTCTGTTGGTAAGTTGGGGCAATGGTTGTTTTACCTTTCTTGTATTGCTGTCTCTGTTGGTAAGTTGGGGCAATGGTTGTTTTACCTTTCTTGTAGTGATGTCTCTGTTGGTAAGTTGGGGCAGTGGTTGTTTTACCTTTATTGTGTTGCTCTCTCTGTTGGTAAGTTGGGGCAATGGTTGTTTTACCTTTCTTGTAGTGATGTCTCTGTTGGTAAGTTGGGGAAATGGTTGTTTTACCTTTCTTGTAGTGATGTCTATGTTGGTAAGTTGGGGCAATGGTTGTTTTACCTTTCTTGTATTGCTGTATCTGTTGGTAAGTTGGGGCAATGGTTGTTTTACCTTTCTTGTATTGCTGTCTCTGTTGGTAAGTTGGGGCAATGGTTGTTTTACCTTTCTTGTAGTGATGTCTATGTTGGTAAGTTGGGGCAATGGTTGTTTTACCTTTCTTGTGTTGCTATCTCTGTTGGTAAGTTGGGGCAATAGTTGTTTTACCTTTCTTGTAGTGATGTCTCTGTTGGTAAGTTGGGGCAATGGTTGTTTTACCTTTCTTGTGTTGCTATCTCTGTTGGTAAGTTGGGGCAATAGTTGTTTACCTTTCTTGTATTGCTATCTCTGTTGGTAAGTTGGGGCAATGGTTGTTTTTAGAATAATATTCTTCTGATGTGGTTTCATTCTAATTTGGTGACATTTGCACATTTGTGCATACTGAATGCAGTGAAGCCGCAAAGACTTGTCTTTAATTAAGAGGCAACATCTTTTCAAATCAGAAGTCCTGAGATAAAAGCCACTTTAAAAGCAAACACTTGTACTAGTTGTTGCCAATTCAGTATGTTGACTGAAATGAGACTCTGCATTAGCATAGTGTGGTATCAATTTGCAGTCTGACTAGAGTATACTGAGCCCTGGACGGGTGCTAATTCACCCTCTCAACAACAATGACCACAAAGGTCATTGCCAGCCACAGCATGCTGTCTAATAATAGTTATCTACTCTATATAAGCTTGTAGTCTGTTTTAGAGTGTTCATTTGATTTAAAGTGGTTATTTTGCTAAAGTACTTTTCAAATTGTTTAACGGTCATATTTCTGAGTTTACAGTTAAACATGACAAAGTTGCTATAGATTTAAAGTGATTGTATTTTTCAACATGCAAATGTTAGCACTGGTGACAGTTCTAATACCGTTCTGATACAATATTTTTAAGTGACATTTATGTTGCTGTTTTAACTTTAAGTCAACCTATATTATAATTATACTGCCAATATAATGTTCTTTCAGTCTATAATGTTCTGTCAGTCTAAAATCGTGTACCCTCTGTTAAGACTCAGGTATATATAAGATTTAAAAAAAATTATTGAAATAAAACAATAAAAAATTTTAATCTGATTTTTTTTCCTACCCTGGTTGTTTTACCTTTCTTGTATTGCTCTCTCTCTCTCTCTCTCTCTCTCTCTCTCTCTCTCTCTCTCTCTCTCTCTCTCTCTCTCGCTCTCGCTCTCGCTCTCTCTCTCGCTCTCCCTATCTCTCTCCCTATCTCTGTTGGTAAGTTGGGGCGTTTTACCTTTCTTGTATATTATATTCAGGACTTGCAAAAAATGCATTGTATGCAAATTACTCAGCTGTGAGTTATAAAAGTTAAGTAGTGGAATATTATAAAATGTGCAATTGGTGCGTCATTCGTAGATATACATCAATCATTCCACTATTTGCAAAGAACATTTCTCAGAAACAGTATCTGCCAAATTTCTGTGGATTCATCCAACAACTCAATATATCATCTGATATCTTAACAGCTTTCCCTGTGCATATCAGTTCTGTTACTAAACTGTTAATGTTGAACATCACACATGATGGTATACAACCGTAGTTGTTTACAACCGCAGCCAACATTCCGACTATAAACAGTTTACCATTGCATAACATTTATAATCAACATAAATTACATTATAATGATTCCATAGCATATTTTTATTATTATCATCTTTATTCGAACTCAAGATCCACAAATATGTACATATTAAACAAATTAAAAGTTAGCAGCTAGAAAACTAATTATATTGTGCTGAGATATGAAATCACAGCATTACATTCTTCCTTATTTAAGATGGCGTCAATGTTTAGAATCTTTCATTTCCACCAATTAAAAAATAATTTTTGCATTGTCATAGTATGTAGCATTGACATTGATATTCCACGTTTCTTTACATTTATACTTAATAGGACTCATAGGCATATACAACAGTTCATGGTGGGCCATGTCATATTTGGACATAATGTGTCTTACATTCTCGCTCATAATGGACTTATAAGCTAATGTCATTTTATTTGCTATATAATTAACAACCATGTTGTCTGACAAGGCTACTGTTCTGTAAAACTATAAGCCTATAGACCAAAACAACATCTAAAGGTATACATTCAGCAATTAATGGTATTAAATCTCTGTGGGAACCACATGGTAGCTTCCATACCTTACGCAAAGCATTACGCCACTGTATGCACATCTTGTTAACACTGTCATGCCACAGTGGCCATAGTTGAGATCCTTATAGTGCACAACAATACTGTTTTTGAAGACAGTTTAAAGTGAACCAAACTCAGACATAAATCTATTTATACTATAGTTCAATTTCTTGATACACCATTTCATACTTATCGGTTGTGCTAAGTACATTTCCCAGATGTATAGTTTTCTCACATGTACAAACATCCATACCATTTATTTAAAAATGCGGATAAGCATCCTTCTTGTTGTACACTAATAGTTTGCTTTTTGACCCATTAAACAACACATCATTTGGCATATTTCTCATACACCTCAGTCATTTTTCGCAACCCAGAACTAGTAGGACAGTAATATAATGTCATCTGTATATCCTGCAGCTCCACAGAAATGTTGACCAATATAACAGCCAATACCGAGGTCTTTTAATTCATCCAACAGCCCATACATACTCTAAATATATTATATGCTATTTACTATATAATATTATGTATATTAAGTTGAAGTTGCTCAATTTAATTGTTTTTATGTGATTTTAAGCATTACAGGCAAACACCTAAAACCACACAGAAGTTTGGTGTGAATAGTTTCTTTTACGTGTAGATTTGATCTACACACTCAGTGACCATAAACAGCTTATACTTGATATGTAGCTGTGCTAATCTTGACCTGCCCAGAATCCATTCTGATCACAACACAAAATAGGTTTGTCCTGAAGCAGCATACTAGGCAGTATTTTCATGTAGAACAATATATTTTATAAATATATATATATATATATATATATATATATATAATTTGTATTTCCATAATTTTCACTGAAGGGTCAGAGAAGTAAACCACTTGAGTATTTGGGTAAAAATCTTTGGCGTCATGCTTGAGAGACCACACACTGGTGTTAACCTGATAAGCCCTGAATTTCTGGGGGAGTTGATTTTGTTTCAACCCATGGGATTATGAAATGCACTGTAACATGTAAAGTCTTCATCAAAACCCTTACAATATATACATATTCTGAATCACAGAATATTTATCTTACCAATGGTAGTAACACTATCAATGTTATGATTAACTGAGGCTAATTAGCATATAATTAGCATATGTAAACAATCGCAAAGTGAAAAATTAAATACGAAATCTAGTTTTATTTCGTCACTCATGGACACAATAAAGCACAAAATGAGGCAAGTTTGGTACTGCAAGGTAGGCCTACATGTCCTCTATGACCAGCAACAGAAATTATAATAATATCTGCATTTTCCTGTGAAATATTACAATTAGCATGCAAGTACTATGATTTTCGTTGATCGCATATATACATATAAAGCACACAAAACTGTTCACAAAATGCATAATAATGAAAGTTTCGTAGCGTACATGTAATCTACTGACATATATATCAGAGCACACCACGTATTGTAGTATAATAACTTATGGAAAAGAAAAATTCAAGGAATATAAATGCAGTAATTCTGCAAATGTGAGTCAAATGTTACGTCAAAAGACTATGAATACAGTAATAACACATCATTGACACGTCGATGTCGTTGTCTTGTCCGCTACTAATGTCATTTACATCCGAATTATCGGATGTAAAACCCAAAAGATGCATTGCTCGCTCATAGTCGTCATAACCATGAATCGTAAAACGTTGACGAGATATCGGTCACTTTAAAAAAATTCGCAAAAATACTAATAATTGACGGATCGATTCTAGAAATGGCTCAAAACGTCCGCACATGTGTTGTTTTCATCCGGGCACCAACAGCATAACCAAAGCGAATGAATGTGGCACCACATGGCGATCAATATGAACACTACATCCCAACACTGAAATTTCGGTGTTCAGGGTGCATCAGGTTAAAACGTTCATTGAATAACTTGTGAAAGAAATCGCCAGCATTGTCTCTGAACAAAGTCTACTGAAAGAGCATTTTGAGGCAAGGCTTCATCATGGCTTCACTAAATGGCCTGTTCAGTGTTAAACAGTGAACAGGACTTGGCCATCTTGCAATAGATAATTGTTTATTCTCGGTTCACTGGGTTTAACAGTGAACTAAAACCATGTCTCCACTACCACAAAATGTCCTGATCAGTTTACATAGACCTATCCTTGTGCACTACAAATATGAATACGAAAAAACCTTTATTTCATTTGTCTGTAAAAAGAAATTATTTATTCAGTTGCTGACATGTTTTCTAAGCCCATTTAAATATTCTTCAGGGATGAGAATTTTCTGCGGAAAAACGGAACTCTGTGTTTTTGTTTGTCAAATATATAATTTTTTTAGATCAGTGCAAATCCATTGAGAATTTATTTTAATATATGTGGAGTGTAGAAGTCAATCTATGTGGAAATTGTGACTGTGGCAGTAAATAAAAACTGATATATCCGCCGCCATGTTTAGTTGTACAACTTGGGCTGGGTACTTGAGTTAACCTTGGACTGTTCCTGAATCTCATTGTGTCGAAGCTGTTGATTGGATGAATGGCCTGGGTAGTCCAATCAGGTGATACCGTACAATTGCTTCGATATTTATATGTCGAGCCCATTCGATTGATCTGTGTGATTGACCGAATGCACTGCACAGTGGAGCACTTTTTTTGGCGCGCACATCAATGGATCTTTAGTTCTTCGTTTTATTTTTAGGCCCAATTAATCTGAAAAAACCTTTGTGCAAGATATCCATATTCTAAATCATAAACAGTTATTTCATCGATTGAGGGCAGACAAGTTGTTAGAAAAGTTGTTTTTGAGGGAAATATGAACAATTATACAGTTTCCGATGTGTCCTACTAATAGCGTCTCTAATGCGAGATGAAGTGAAATTTCGTTGGTAGCAATTTTGTGCTGTTAACAAATTTCATTCTGTTGAATATAAAATGAATGTCTTTTCCAGAGCATGGTTAAAACACACATAAACTGATTTACTAGTAAAAATAATATTTAAAAATAAAAAAATAACTGAAAACAATTATTATTTTACTAAAAATCGAATCGTCTCCATAGTGCCATCAATCAATATTGCTGATAATAGATGCTGCAGTAAAAATGTTATTGATAACGTTTGTGTCGATGGGACTGTGAAAATGGCTGTTGTAAACAGGGACAAAGCTAATATGGACGAAATAAAGGAACCAAAATTAGTTTTTTGCTGGAACTGGTTAGAAAGATCAGTTATCGTAGATAATGGCAGGAAAGAGCTCGTGACTGCTGTCCTTGCCGAATGTATACGGAAAGTCGACAAGTGAGGCGAAGTGTTATGCATATTAGAAGAAGATAGAAGATACATAGAAGATCACGTGAAAACAAAGGAACATGTAGCTGTCATGAGTGGTTAACGTGGTTAACAAATTACACATTGCTGTCAACTCACCGTACTGCAAGCAGCAGTGGTGGCCTACGACTACAGCGCTATACAGCACTAACACTGCAGCAACTTACGGCATTCATCCTATGTTTAAAATTGCTGGGGTCGCAACAGTACAGGAGTCTGTTCAGTCAAATACTCCACTGTGGCATTGGTTATCTATGACTATATTCGAAGTTAGCATTAAATAGTGTATTTTTTTGTTTTGTATGTAAGCCTATTCACTTTGAAGGATGTAATGAAAGACTGTTACTGTTTTCATCCTTATGTGTTCCATAATGAAGAAATTAATATTTCTGAGTTCTGAATTATTGTTATACAATTAGACTAAAATATAAAAGTGTATAAAGTTATGTAAATTTTAGCTGTTTAATCAACTAGTTAGTGATTGCTGTACACAGTGTGTGGGGTGCGGTGACACAATGTTTAGAACGTCAGATTCTCAATCGATAGCACCTTGGTTCGAACCCTCTTGCTGCCTTTTCATAACTTTGACAATTTTGTTCACCCCACGTTGCCACAGTTCCCTCAGCTGTATAAATGAGTACCTGGCTACAGACAGGTGGATATGTCAATGAATAGTCTTTGTGTAGTAACTGAATGTTTCCCAGAGAAGTCAAATTGGTGTTAGAATGAACAGGTCTGCCAGGTGGTGAAGTGTAAAGGAACAGGTCTGCCAGGGGGTGAAGTGTAAAGGAACAGGTCTGCCAGGGGGTGAAGTGTAAAGGAACAGGTCTGCCAGGGGGTGAAGTGTAAAGGAACAGGTCTGCCAGGGGGTGAAGTGTAAAGGAACAGGTCTGCCAGGGGATGAAGTGCAAGAAGCTTTGAACAGTCCAAAGGACTGGATACCATACTATATAAAAACTTACCATTATATGAATGTACCTTTTATTACTGACGTGATTCACTTGTGTTTGTTGCAGCTGGCGGTCCAGGAAAGTTCATCAGTCTGCAGTTTGTGTCGATGAAGACAGAGTGTTCCTACGACTATCTGTTTGTCTACGACGGCCAGTCGTACAGCGCACCCCTGCTAGCCAGCTTCAGTGGCAGCACTCTGCCAGACACAGTCCTAGCGTCGTCAAGACACGTACGTCACTATGGCAGTGTCATTTGGATGTTTATGTCACTGTGTCAACCTGCTCACATCATTAGGACTTGTCACTTGTCAATAGGTCATGTTACTCTGTCAGTAGACTTGCTCCATTAGGACATGTCACTCTGCCACAACGGACTTGCTCCATTAGGACATGTCACTCTGTCAGTAGACTTGCTCCATTAGGACGTGTCACTCTGTCAGTAGACTTGCTCCATTAGGACATGTCACTCTGTCAGTAGACTTGCTCGATTAGGACATGTCACTCTGTCAGTAGACTTGCTCCATTAGGACGTGTCACTCTGTCAGTAGACTTGCTCCATTAGGACATGTCACTCTGTCAGTAGACTTGCTCGATTAGGACATGTCACTCTGTCAGTAGACTTGCTCCATTAGGACGTGTCACTCTGTCAGTAGACTTGCTCCATTAGGACATGTCATCTACTCACTTCGTCAGGATATGTAAGTCAATTTGTCAATCTAATCCTGTCATAAGCGTCATTAGGACATATTTAAAGTCAATCTACTCCTGCCATCAGGACATGTGTGTCACTGCTAGCACTGTGTACCTCTACTTGCAGATGTTGATCCACTTCTACAGTGACCGCAACTACGTGCTTCAAGGTTTCTACGCCCTGTACAACATCACTGACTGCCCCCACAACTGTAGCACGCGGGGAGTGTGTGACCCCGTGACCCACACATGTGCATGCCACCCCGGATATCGCGGAGCAGGGTGTGAAACAGCCGTGTGTCCAGACAATTGCAACGAGCATGGCTCCTGCAACAGTTCCCTCAAAAGGTGTGTGTGCAAGGCGGGGTACGCAGGCCACAGCTGCCAGTTGCCGACAAAGGCAAGTGCCGCACATGGAACGTGGTACGAGCTTGCCCCTAAAGGAAGTGGCTTCCAACCGCGCGCTGGCCATACAGGTGTTTTCATTGCCGGCGTAAATTGTCTTTACGTATTCGGTGGCAACACACTGAACTCATTACTGAACGAGTTGATCCGGTTCTGTTTTGACAAGAACACATGGGAGGTGCTGCCACACGGTGGGCTGTGGCCGGAAGCCCGACACGAACACGCCATTGCTGAGACAGATGGAAATTTCTTTGTATTCGGCGGCATCCTTGAGAACAAGACACACAGCAACGAACTGTGGTTCTACAACGTTACCAACCATCACTGGACGTTAATGGCCGCCAGCAGTGATATACGTCCACTAGGTGTCGCCAGTCACACGCTGACATTTGTCGATGGTCGTTGGCTGTATCTATTTGGTGGCAGAACAGTGAACGGACACTTTCTGTCAGACATGTACAGAATCGATTTTCGCAACGCCACTGAATGGGAACGAGTCGAACCACGAGGGGGTAAGATAGCGAACAGGCGCCTCGTGGGCCACTCCGCCGTCTATCACCCCAGTTCGTTGTCCATCCTCTTCTTTGGTGGCTTCCTTCCTGATTACGCCAAGTTTCCAAAGCGCACAAATATTCTGCACACGTATCACATAGTGGAGAACTACTGGTCTCGGCTGTACTTCCACGAGTTAGATGCACCCAAAGACCGCGCATTCCACGGTGCTGCCATCATGGGCAACTACATGGTTATTCATGGCGGCAACGCGCACATACACCACGAAGAGGAGATCTGTTACGACCACCAGATCTACTTCTACCATCTTGGATGTCACACATGGGCCCACTATAAATCACTAGAGGCCAATTCAGCAGGTACCTGCAGTAGTAGTAATATTAATTTTTCAATTCAGAGTCAAATACACATATAATTTAGACTCAAATACACAATGATACATGTATAAAAGTCCATATTCGCAAACACACGCACGCATGCACACATGCACACACATTATGTACATATATAGGAACTATCCATTGTCGCCTTAACCTGCCTCTCCACGAAATGTCAGTAATCATTACAGTTTTCCTTTTTTATTATTTAAAAGTGTCATAAATGTATATGCAATGTTTCAAATGACAGCTTTACACTCCAGAATGTGTCTCTCAGTAAACATGCCTGATGCCCTGCAGTATTTGGGCAATCTAGATAATTAATTAAACACATTTTGGTAGCATACTTGTAATCTGTATTTATGTATAATTGTTGGTAACTAAAATTATTTAGAATATTGCCAGATATGTACAAATTGAACAGTTAGTCATGACTGATTACGCCAACCATGGCCTAACTGTACCAACATATTATGTTTCAGTTTCTAGAAGCGATCCTACTAAAGGAAGGTTTTCACATGTTGCTGTTCCTGCTTTTGGCAACTCTTTGCTAGTTGTTGGTGGTTACCGTGGCAATGTACTCGGTGACCTACTTGCCTTCACCGTACCACAGGCAGTCGCCAGGAATCAGGTATATATGTTCTACTTGCATTTATAGATATCTAAATGTTATATAGCCTATTAAAAAAAATTAAGACACTAGTTAAAACATACCTACCAAACACCACTAGTTTCTTAAGTATTAACAAATGGCACAGTTTGGTAAATATGCAGTCATTATGGGCATAATCTGTTTGCCTCTCTAATATCTCTAAAGCTCTTTGTTAGAATGATTACCTCATTCGGGAATTAAGAATTAGTATGTACAATTGTTGGCATGTTTTCTAGTGTTGTTCCAAGTTATGTACAATTGTTGGCAATGCTATGCATCTTTTCTGTCGTTGTTCCAAGTTATGTACAATTGTTGGCAGTTGGCAATGCTATGCATGTTTTCTACTGTTGTTCCAAGTTATGTACAATCGTTCGCAACGCCATGCATGTTTTCTATTGTTGTTCCAAGTTATGTACAATTGTACGCAACACTGTGCATGTTTTCTATTGTTGTTCCAAGTTACGTAATATTCATCAAACACTTTGTGAAAGTGTGCCTCCTGGCAGATATACTGGTATCACAAAATGGTGCGATCAAAATTAGATGAACCAGCTGCGAGAACACTGTGAATTATCACAATTATTTACAAATATAAAATCTGTATGTGTAAAGTCTTGGATTGTGTTACCATGAAGATATTTTATTTGGCTAAAACTTGCTTTTACAAAACAAATTAGAACTTGCAACAAGAGGAGACATGCCAAGTTAAATGGCTTTTTTATTACTCAAAATGTGCTAACACCATATTCTGATAGGTTTGTATGTTTACTATACATAAAGTTCACTTTTATAACAATTGCATATCTCTAAATAAATTTCATTCATGGATAGAAGCGATCTTGCCAAAGGAAGGTTTTCACATGTTGCTGTTCCTGCCTTTGGCAATACCTTGCTAGTTGTGACTATTTCTAGTAATAAATACTGTTATTCAATCTTTGATGGACATTTTCTCAAAACCATGTTCTGTTAGGAAGAAGGCTATCTCTGGAAGCAATTACGCTGACAAAATAAGGTTTAGAGTGTTGTATTCAGCTTATTTTTGTCTATACAACTATCAGGAAACATTAAATGGTACATAGGTATAGGTATAGGTATTTGTTGCCAAAAAATAAGGTGTTTTTTCGGAAGATACAAATAAATAAATCAAAACTGCTTTTTTATAGTTGTGTTATAGTGTTTACAGAAGATGGTTCTGCAAGAATTATAATGATATCTTTGTTCAATAAAGAATTATATTGATATCTTTGTTCAATAAAGAGTGGCAATGATTCTTCATTTGCCAATATATGTTCAAAATGGTGGCCATTTTGTTTGGGTCTGGCAAAACAGTTAAACATATTGTTTACTCAGTAAGACCCACTCTACAGTTTGGGCAGAAAAAAATTGCACTAACTAAGCAAATAAAAAATATCCGATCGACCTGCCATGTCTCACTTTAATGACATTGTTTGTTTTTAGAATGACACATCGTTTCAACAGTCAGATGTTGATTACTGTGTGCAATACAAAGATGAGGAGTCCTGCAAATTTAACCCAGAATGCGTCTGGTGCAATGAGCTTCCGGAAGTTGTCACCAAAGGTTGCATGCACCGAAGTCGAGCGCAGGTTTCGTATACATTTTACAGGAACCTCATTTCACATACGGATTGTACATAGCCCACCACATGACCTCTTTGAACCCAGTTTTTATTAGTAAACATGTCTCTCTCTAAACATTTTCTATGCTTTTGCAGAATATGTCACTCATTGCAAATGTTTTTCGAGTCTACCTGAGCTTTCATTTCTATTGAAGGCAGATGGGGAGAATAAAACTTTGAGGCGATATAAAGACAACAATTTTACTAACTAGAACCTTTATTTCTCTCTCTGTTAACACCCTGTACCACATATACCAACTGAACATTTGTTTGTAACTGTAGATGGTCACTACAGTGTTTAATGCATCTAAATAACATTGACAAAAATATAAAAAAAAATTCAAAAGTGCTGAATTTACTCATGATCTGATGCAGGACACATTAAAACTAATAACGGAAATTTGTCTTACCTCATTTTTTTGTCTGTCACAGAATTGTGTCAGTTCCGACCGAATGTGTCCTGGAATCTGCGGCGCTCTGCGTGACTGCGGCTCCTGCACAGTGCAGGGTCAGGGAGCAGTCAACACATCACTGACCACTCTGTGGATCAACGAGAAGTGTGCCTGGTGTGTCAAGGAAGCCCAGTGTCAGAAGTTAACAGGTCAGTGCTGCCGTCTGTTGACTGGCGTTTTTTCTAGACTAAGTGGTCTTGAGCCTATTTTATTCACAGGTGGAGAGAAACGGTAATTTTCAGAAGAACTTCAGGTGAAATAGAATGGACCTTACCTGACATTGTGTAATGTGGTAGGGGAAGACAGTGTTAGTTAAGCCACTGGGTTAGTTGAGCCAGTTACATGTTACCACCCAGTGATTGAACATGTAATTAGAACACGATTGACGTATAATAGGTTACATTTGTCACAGCAGCCAGTACATGTGAGTTAAAAGTATGTTTTTTGATGTTTTTTGAAACTTTTGGTAATTGTGATTAAAATCTGCTGGTGTGTAAACTATCAATGCACGTGACCCGACTTTATTGTCTGTGCACTTACAAATGGTTTATTTATGCAATCAACAACACAACACAGATATAGAGATATGAAAAGGCCAAATGAATGACGTTTATTGTGGGGATTAAGGGTAAGCCCACTTTTCAAAGAAATGTAAAACAAAGAAATGTGGGCTCCACAACCCAACGCCAGGCTGACTACGCCCCATGCGAGCCTCCTGGACGTTGGGTTCAATAGAGCCCACATTTCACCACAAAGCAGTAGCAGTATTCCTAGAACAAATAAAAGAAACAATGGCATTACTATTGTTATGGAACACCCTTAAACCAAATAGCATAATGCCCTACATGCTATCACGCAGTCTATGAATACAACTACCTGCTTAAAAATACACTAGCTCTAACTGGAATAACTACAAAGGTGGGGCCAATTCGCTACACGAACAGTTCTAAAATCCAAGGTGGAAGGGAAGCGAGCTGCGTCCCAGCGTTAAAACCCGTGAACACTTCTGGGAAAGCGAAAACTCCCATGTCCACTATCGCAATCAAAAAATGGGAAAGCTTTGAGACATGAACACCCCACTTCCACCAAAGATGTACAATTGCTGCTAACAAGTAAACATACCACAGGGAGAAAGATGGGGAGGAGGGTGGGACAAATTTTCAAAGCGCATCCACTCCGTATGCTTTCACAAAACGAAGTGGCTAGTCCAAGTTTGAAATCTGTAGCATCGCGCAGCTGGTGCGCGCTGATTGGTTCAAAATATGGAGGCAGCAAAGTGGGTCACAGAGCGCGTCACCCAGCTCTGCTGGATTAGCATAATAGAATAAATTAGCAATGGACCAATCATTAATTGTATGTGGTGTTGCTCGCATAAAAACCTATATGCAACATTGGCTGTGCCAATGTTGCATACTCCCATTTATGCAATCAACAACACAACACAGATATAGAGATATGAAAAGGCCAAATGAATGACGTTTATTGTGGGGATTAAGGGTAAGCCCACTTTCCAAAGAAATGTAAAACAAAGAAATGTGGGCTCCACAACCCAACACCAGGCTGACTACGCCCCATGCGAGCCTCCTGGACGTCGGGTTCAATAGAGCCCACATTTCACCACAAAGCAGTAGCAGTATTCCTAGAACAAATAAAAGAAACAATGGCATTACTATTGTTATGGAACACCCTTAAACCAAATAGCATAATGCCCTACATGCTATCACGCAGTCTATGAATACAAATGCACAGAGAAGAAGATTATTTACATCACTTCGCGCATTACTGAAAAGTTAATTAAATAAGCTTAATTGTCAAAATGGGGCTAGTTGAGCCACCCAAGGCCCATGGGAGGGTTAGTTGAACAGCGATTAAAGGACGAAGATGAGTTTTCTTTACCCCAAAATACATTTTTCCGAGCAAATTGTGATATCGGATAGCTACAAGGCAACATTAGCAGTTAGTTACACTGGTTGCGATTGGCCTAAAGTCTATATTAATTAAGTGTGTTGACTTATTAATTAAGCGCGTACACTTGTCAGAAACGTGTTATACCCATTGGGTAGATGTGTTGGCTGAGTTGTTATGAATTTTTTGTACAAGGCCTACGTAAATTAAACAAATAAAGCATTTATGCAACTTACGCTACACTGTGGCTCAACTTACCCCACATCAAGTGTTAGTCGAGCCAGCTTACCAACCCTATTTGAATCAGCTATATATAATTATCTATGCATGTTAGATATATTATCTTGGTATAAAATGGTGTACTAATAATCATAGTTTATGTGAGTAAAAACAACTTTGACTTATGAATATAATTGCACCCTAGACATCAAAAAGAATAAAAAATGGCTCAACTAACACTGCCTTCCACTATATTTATGCTTTGAGGTCATCCGTAGCTCCTGGCTGTCATGTGAAACTGAACTATCATGTTTGTAGAGATGTCAGGTATGTGTAACGTCACTCGAGCCACCCAGGTGTATGGCTGGTGGGGCAAGAACAGCTCTCGACTGACCAGCATTGGTCAGTGCAGTGTGGAGGACTTCCCTGCTGGACTTCACTCTATCAAGTACAGATACCCTCCCAACTGGCTCTACCCCGACGAAGTAATTCACCCTTGTTTTTTCTATATCAAAATGTCAGTCACACACTGACAAATTTATATCATTATCTTCTGTTTACTCTTACTTTCAGTGTTATGAAGATATTGTTAAATTAAAAAGTAAAACAAAATGATCATATGAAAACATGAAGAGAAATTTGACCCTTTCTCCTGAAAAATTATTCCTGTGGAGTTGGGCCCTAATTGAATTCACCGATTCAGAGTTATGTAATGAGACGAGCGAGAAATGATCCAGGATTGTGATAGTGATTGTCAACCATGTGTCGGACAGGTTGAAATTATCCGCACCAGTGGAGTGACCTTCCAGTTTGACTCCCAGTTCGATAAGGAGAACGTACTTGGGGACGGGTATGTGGCAAAGGTGCAGGGTTTTCTCCACCCACTCGGGGCGCCCTCTGGTGATGGCAAGAATCTTCATGTCCTTCTGGTGGTTGTGTCTGCCAAGTGTAAACTTTACATCAGCAGTGATGACACGCCCGCCAACAAAGTAAGTATTGTTTATTTTTTACATCACCCGCCAACAAAGTAAGTATTGTTTATTTTTTTACATCACCCGCCAACAAAGTAAGTGTTGTTTATTCTTTACATCACCCGCCAACAAAGTAAGTGCTGTTTATTTTTTACATCACCCGTCAACAAAGTAAGTGATGTTTATTCCTTACATCACCCGTCAACAAAGTAAGTGTCGTTTATTCTTTACATCACCCGCCAACAAAGTAAGTGTCGTTTATTCTTTACATCAGCACTGCTGACATGCCTACCAACAAAGTAATTGTCATTTATTCTTTGCATCATCCACCAACAAAGTAAGCATTGTTTATTCTTTACATCACCCACCAGCAAAGTAAGTCTTGTTTATTCTTTACATCACCTGCCAACAAAGTAAGTCTTGTTTATTCTTTACATCACCCACCAGCAAAGTAAGTCTTGTGTATTCTTTACATCACCTGCCAACAAAGTAATTGTCATTTATTCTTTACATCACCTGCCAGCAAAGTAAGTCTTGTGTATTCTTTACATCACCTGCCAACAAAGTAATTGTTGTTTATTCTTTACATCACCCTCCAGCAAAGTAAATCTTGTTTATTCTTTACATCACCTGCCAACAAAGTAAGTGTTGTTTATTCTTTACATCACCTGCCAACAAAGTAAGTGTTGTTTATTCTTTACATCACCTGCCAACAAAGTAAGTGTTGTTTATTCTTTACATCACCTGCCAACAAAGTAAGTCTTGTTTATTCTTTACATCACCTGCCAACAAAGTAAGTCTTGTTTATTCTTTACATCACCTGCCAACAAAGTAAGTCTTGTTTATTCTTTACATCACCTGCCAACAAAGTAAGTTTTGTTTATTCTTTACATCACCCGCAAACAAAGTAAATGTTGTTTATTCTTTACATCACCTGCCAACAAAGTAAGTCTTGTTTATTCTTTACATCACCTGCCAACAAAGTAAGTGTTGTTTATTCTTTACATCACCTGCCAACAATGTAAGTGTTGTTTATTCTTTACATCACCCGTCAACAAACTAATTGTTTATTCTTTACATCACCCGCCAACAAAGTAAGTGTTGTTTAGAATCTTCATGTCCTTCTGGTGGTTGCGTCTGCCAAGTGTAAACTTTACATCAGCAGTGATGACACGCCCGCCAACAAAGTAAGTATAGTTTATTTTTTACATCACCCGCCAACAAAGTAAGTATTGTTTATTTTTTTACATCACCCGCCAACAAAGTAAGTGTTGTTTATTCTTTACATCACCCGCCAACAAAGTAAGTGCTGTTTATTTTTTACATCACCCGTCAACAAAGTAAGTGATGTTTATTCCTTACATCACCCGTCAACAAAGTAAGTGTCGTTTATTCTTTACATCACCCGCCAACAAAGTAAGTGTCGTTTATTCTTTACATCAGCACTGCTGACATGCCTACCAACAAAGTAATTGTCATTTATTCTTTGCATCATCCACCAACAAAGTAAGCATTGTTTATTCTTTACATCACCCACCAGCAAAGTAAGTCTTGTTTATTCTTTACATCACCTGCCAACAAAGTAAGTGTTGTTTATTCTTTACATCACCTGCCAGCAAAGTAAGTCTTGTGTATTCTTTACATCACCTGCCAACAAAGTAATTGTTGTTTATTCTTTACATCACCCTCCAGCAAAGTAAGTCTTGTTTATTCTTTACATCACCTGCCGACAAAGTAAGTGTTGTTTATTCTTTACATCACCCACCAGCAAAGTAAATCTTGTTTATTCTTTACATCACCTGCCAACAAAGTAAGTGTTGTTTATTCTTTACATCACCTGCCAACAAAGTAAGTGTTGTTTATTCTTTACATCACCTGCCAACAAAGTAAGTGTTGTTTATTCTTTACATCACCTGCCAACAAAGTAAGTGTTGTTTATTCTTTACATCACCTGCCAACAAAGTAAGTCTTGTTTATTCTTTACATCACCTGCCAACAAAGTAAGTCTTGTTTATTCTTTACATCACCTGCCAACAAAGTAAGTCTTGTTTATTCTTTACATCACCCGCAAACAAAGTAAATGTTGTTTATTCTTTACATCACCTGCCAACAAAGTAAGTCTTGTTTATTCTTTACATCACCTGCCAACAAAGTAAGTCTTGTTTATTCTTTACATCACCTGCCAACAATGTAAGTGTTGTTTATTCTTTACATCACCCGTCAACAAACTAATTGTTTATTCTTTACATCACCCGCCAACAAAGTAAGTGTTGTTTATTCTTTACATCACCCGCCAACAATGTAAGTGCAGTTTATTCTTTACATCACCCGCCAACAAAGTAAGTGTCGTTTATTCTTTACAATAGCACTGATGACATCAACAACAAAGTAAGTATCCGTTTATGATTTCACTAAACCTGATGACAAGATTTTAGAATATTTACAATAATGATTTTAGAATATTTATGATAATAATTTAAGAATATTTACAATAATAATTTATAAGAATATTTACAATAATAATTTTACAACATGCGTGGTAATGATTTTAGATAGTATACTGTAATGATTTTTTTACATAAATTATTTTAATGGACACTGCACTTATCATCTCAACTTATTTAGTAGTCAGATGTGGAGAAAGTGCTATAAATGCCTTATTTGTCAGATACCATCGCTATGTAAGACGTCATTATTATAAATATTATTAACTGTTTACCGACAGGAGCTGGTTGCCGAACTCAACAGTGCCACCTATGACACTAAGCCTGCGAATCGCAAGGATGGCACGCCGATCTTCCCTGATGAATCTCGAGGCCACAAGTACTATGTTAACCAAGTGGCAACTCAGGTAACCGTTGAACCGGGCAAGCCCGCACAGAAGTCCTCGATGCAGATCGAATGGAGTGGAGCCTTGCCAGCCAACACGCACATACGACATGTAGGTCTCACTTTTCTTGTTTCACTAGAAAGCTACTCACTGAATCTCTCTATCCAGTCATTGAATATCTTGCCAGTCACTTCAGCCGAAAGGTGTCCTAATGTAGATGAAATGAAACGACTAGATTGACTGACTATATGTCCATCTGGTGGAATGGATGCTACGTATCTGTCACACTAACTGTTTGCCTCCATCACCACGGCTAACTTGTCTCCAATTTGATTAGTATGGACAGTGCCAGTATTATGACAACAGTATCTTTTTGTCAACGTTTGCGAGATGGACGTTATGCAGTATTATCGGATTGGGTGGCACCACTAACATTGAACAGTGGCACCACGAAGCAGGTGAAATATAACAAACAAATTGCTCAGTTAAATTTGTTTAGTTATCACATTGTGCTCTCCTGTTAAAAGGTACTCCAGAATGAAAAGGCTGATTTATCTAAGTTGATAATATGTGATCTTTATTACTTAGTACCATCATAATTTAGTATTGCATTAATTGTTCAATGTTATTTTTTCAACATAGAGTGCACATGATGGAATGCTTAATGGTAATGTACAGTGAATTTCATTCACAGTGGATTTATTGGCATGCCAATATTAGCAGTGCAGCAGTCTTTATATGTTGTAAAACTTGGTTATTATTTCATAGCCAAATCGTGTATTTTGAATATATAAGGAGATGAAAGATGAAAGGAGTAACACATCTTTCAATGTCACAGTATCTGGCCGTAAAACAGTCGTTGCTCGAATTGAAAAACATGGCGTGATTCGGCGAGTGTGGGGGACTGGTTTTTTTTTTCTTTTTTGAATTCCCATTTATATAATTTCTGATGATAAATATACTATGATAATAAAGATTAAAACATGAAATATAATATTGTTTGTCATTTGAGATCGTTAAGTTAAGAAAATTGAGGAATTTTAGTTCTACAAAACATTATTTAGTTAAACAATGAAAATATTCATACATTGTAACACTGTAAGGCAGCACGTGGGTGTAACGCTGCACATGGGTGTAACGCCGTATGTGGACGTTGTAGATGTTCACAGCCGAGTACCTTGAGCCTTTCTCCGGCAACGGAGTCTGCATCAACTACACCAACTGTTTGATGTGTCTCACTGACCTCAGCTGTGGCTGGTGTCCATCCAGTGGTCAATGTGTCCAGCGGGTGACCTCTGAACCCACTGGCCATGGCCAGTGTGCGAACACAGTGGCCAAAGCTCACCATCTCGTTACCAGTGCTGCTGAGTGTCCGTTGTGTGCCGATTACATTGAGTGTTCTGCATGCGCTGAAGTGAGTGTTCTAGTCATAATCTATATATTAATACGTTAACTTTGGGGGAGTCTGGCAGTATCTCCTCCCAGGAACCGACATCCGCTCGCTTCTTTCTATGTTCAGTTCAGTTCTTCATCTACCCAGTGGTCATGTATCGAAGAAACCACAAACGTTATTGCTTAGATTTATTTACTTTCGACATATCAAGATCCACACAATTTTAATCAGCGTGTGACCCGTCCTGGCTCATATATTATGGTTTCAACGATATTTCATCATCTTATGTCAATGATCAGTTAAGAATACACATAAAAGTTAAGAATATACATATGAGTTAAGAATAGATGTATGAGTTAAGAATATACATATGAGTTAAGAATATACATCTATGAAATAAGCAACACAACTCCAATGTAGCTGTTAGGGAGAATTGAAATAGGACAAATGATGACATGTCATCAAATTATTATTGGAAATTGGACTGCTTATCCTGCAACCACTTCGCGGACAACAATAACTGGAATACAAGCTCTGCAATACAAACCAGATATGATGCTGAACCCATGATATACAGTATGTCCGAAACTTGAGGTTTCTTAGAGCCCACATTCATACAGTAACTCGTATTCATATACGTACACCATGTCATCTTCCCCCATATAAGTTAAGAATATATATATATGAGTTAAGAATGTGTTTAACTGGCTTTTACTATATCTCCCCACAAACAGTACAGTTTTAGGAAGAATAGCAAACATGGCGTGTTGTAGGATGCATTGTGTGAATGGCTGACGTCCGAGGCGCGGTGTCTGCGCCGCGGCAGGTTCAGTGAGTCAGTACACCAACCGACACAATGCCCGCCGCCCTGCCAACAGTGAGTAGACTGCACCACCCTTCTAACGTGGAATTCATAGCTAATGAACTAATCAACCCCATAGTTGTCAACATCCCCACTTTCCCATTTTTTGGACGAAATTTCCCGCTTTTGTGTAATTTTCAAAACCAACAGAATTCACGGTAAAAATCTATCTATTTGTAGCATTGAGGTCATTCTAGGCACTTTTTTTCTTAAGTGATTTCACATTTTCTCGCACATGCATTCACTGTGAACAAGAACAGCACACCAAAATGTTGACCCATAAAACATTACGTAAAAAAATTAAAACCTCTAAAAACAACGAAAGTTGGGCACTTTCCCACTTTTTTGAACACTTTATAGTTTGTATTTTTGTGTGTATATATATATATATATATATATATATATATAAATCAGTTTGTTGGTCACAAACAGCCATAAACATATATTTATATATATATATATATATATTTACGGTTATTCGTGACCATGCTGTATTGACAATAGCCAGTTTTTTCTGCTGTAGCAGATTCTCATGTTTTTACACACTGTGTTGGCTTTAGCTGGTGTTTTTCGATGTGGTCCAGTTTTATATAATATACACATATATATTATATAAATATATATATGTTATATAAAACTGGACCATTGACATTTTGAACCGACAAAAATAATTTAATACTTTGTCTGATGGTTTCATCAAAACTAAATGAGAGTATGCAATCACGGTTGCATACGGGATTTTATGCTAGCAACAGCACAAGCGAAGCAGGGTAATCATGCTAACTTATGCTAATTTAGTCGTAGACAAAGAAATCTGACTAAGCTCTCCAGCGACACCGCTAAACCAATCAAAGCGCAGTGGTCAGTGTGAGTGACACAGTTTGAAATTACGCAGCTTCACTTTGTATGATCGTTGCATGCGGAGTGGACCTGCTTTATTGGTTAAACCTTTTTTTTTACATTTTTGCTTGTTACGTTACTTTGTTCAGCATGGTTATTTGGCGTCCGATTTCTTCGCGAGTTTGACATCGTACATGACAAGATGATTGCCGCCACACTATCAGTTGAGTATCGCATTCGTATTCTTCTTGTCGTGTTTGCCATGTTGTATTGCCTCGTTCGTACATTGGGTAATTTCCTCTAACTTACTCAATATCGTCCATTAAGGTTTTGGGACACATTCATGTTTATTGACTGGGTGCGTTTGCTGGGTCTGCGTCCCCCTCAGGCTTGTTTGCTGATTTCACCGTGCATGGTCACTCTTTCGGTGTCCATTATTTGGGCCTCTGGGGCGCTACGGTGGCGTCGAATCGGTTTGATATCAGATCGCTTTGTGTGGCGCAAATGTTGTCGTGTTGCATGTAGGGGCAATGATTTGGGTGGGAAATTGGCTCCTGACCCACGTGTAGTGGCGTACGATTTACAACAGCTTGCGTTCAAACTGTTGGCTATAGGAGTAAGCCGGTCACTGTGTGTCAGGTGGTCCGTCGGCAGCGGTGGCGAAATTCTAGTTTTGAGTAGGATGCCGCTAGTGTGATCTCGCTTAATGAGAAGTTAGAAACTTTGTATAAAGGGTAGACAGCATGTTTTTCTGGAGACAAGCGTCTTTGAAACACCATCCAGATCATTTTCCATTGGGATGGGGTACATTTTCCCGATATCGGGAATTACTGGTTTTTCAGGAGTATCCGGAGGGGCAATTATGAAGGCCGTTAACCAGTTCATTGGCTAGATGTCTAGCTAGTATTCTCACAACGAGGCAATCAAGGTGTTTTGGCGGTGATTTGTTTGTTAGTAATATTTACCTCGGCAGTATTTGTCTGCTGCATATTTGTCCATATGGCAGTCTTGTGTTCTTTCACACTGTTTTGATTGTCGCTTGGCATTTTGCTGTGATTTTCTTTTCATGCTATGTGCTGTGTGTCATATCATCCGTTGATATCGAGGGCTGTATCAATTCAAAGTAAAGTGTAATGATGTTATGATATTTGGGTTTAGAATGCTGCTTTTGTTATATTGGATTACAGGGTGCCTCCTGCGAAATCTGCTCATGGTCGACCTGCTCGTCAGTAGCAGCAGCTGACAGATTGTCAGATGCGATCCCGCACTGCTGCTAGCTGTCCTGCCACCCAAGCTTCGGCTCATCCATTGGCAGCGTTGAGTGCCCCACTGCCCGAATGTGCGGTACTGCAGCACTTTGACGATGTGCCAGGACTTCAGGCAGTGCTGCTTGATGACACAGCATACATAGAAACCATCCGGAACTTATTTGAGTGGGGGGGGCAACTGACAGGAGTATGACAAGGCATTTCGCTCTCTTCGTCTCATCAGCATGGGTAGGCATGGAATTGGAAGCTTTCGATGAACGTAGAGTTTTTCCATCTGGGGAGTGTCCCTTTCAAGCAGGGGTAAGGCCAGACAATGTTCAGCCAGTCCATGTTTTATCTACAACAGGGGGAAGCCTGTAAGGGAGACACTTGTCGCTTCACGCACAAGTGCCACCATTGCCACGGTTCTCACCCATTGCAGGGACCCTCACAACCAATATGGTTCAACCATCATCACCTGCCCCTGGTCCACCTGCTTGGTCTAGGAAGTAGGGTGCCTTCCCTTGTTTGCCAGCGCTCGCCTCTGTTCTGTGTGTGTAATAGCTATTTAGTTTGATATCTTGTTCATGGATTTCCCTATGGCTTCCAGATAGGCTGTGTGGGTGTGCCGCCACAGATAGGCTGTGTGGGTGTGCCGCCACAGATAGGCTGTGTGGGTGTGCCGCCACAGATAGGCTGTGTGGGTGTGCCGCCACAGATAGGCTGTGTGGGTGTGCCGCCACAGATAGGCTGTGTGGGTGTGCCGCCACAGCCTACTTCTGTGGTATGTAATCTGAAGTCGGCCGACACTTTTTTAGGGGTTACAGTCCGTAAACTAAAGAAGGAATTAGCACTAGGTCAGATATTAGGGTCATATGATTCAGGTTGTAACATTATCATTAATAAATTGTTAGCCGGTGCTAATTTGGGCCCACAGATTTTTCATCACAATACAAGTGCCTGATGCTCGGAGCAATGATGATCCTTGCCTTCAGGGCTTATTTACGGGTTGGGGAGATGGTGCCACATTCCGGGAGTATGATACGCGGTTGTTTGAGTTGGGGTGATGTTTTGTTGTCGGGCGACCTCATCACAATATCATTCCAACAATTTAAGCATAGTGCACAACAGTGTCCCCAATCCCTGCAAATCACAGGTGAGGGCATACCGGGAACAGCGATTTACCCAGCTTGTTTCTTGTGGGAATTTCTGCTCGTTCGGGGTAATGTATCAGCACCGCTCTTCGCATCCCCCTTATGCCCATATATGGTTTACTAATGTAACATTTTGAATTTGATGCGTCACTCAAACAGCTAGTGCATTTCTGTGGGTATGACACCAGTGCATTTAAGAGCCACAACTTCCGTATTGCGGCGGCCACTGCAACAGCCTTGAGAGGAGATTCTGATGCGCAAATAAGAGCAGCAGACAGGTGGACTTCAGATGCATTCAAAACGTATATTAGGTTCTCTTGATTGGGTTAATTCTGTTCCGTTTTGACTTCTCTTAATGGAAGGGCGTATTGGTGGAGTGTTCACAGGTTTCAGTGAACAATGGTGTTATGGCCCCACCTTTTAGGTTACCAAAGTATACAGAGTAGGAATTTTGTGTAGTGTATAGTGTATTCCAATGCTGCAACACAGTAATGTGTCCAGTATCGATGATGATATGTTAATGTTCTACTGTGACGTGCAGGTGGCGATGCCATGAATTGTCTTGTGTTGTAGGAATATTACTACATGTACTGTATTGGTATGTTGAAATGTGGGCTCTGGGAGCATTGTGTCCAGGCGGCTTTGTATGAGGTGCAGCCACAGGCTTGGCATATGTTACAGGGTCCACATTTCATTGTCTTAATCATAATAGTATGCCATTAGGCATACCCTTAATAAACGTCATTCATTTGACCTTTTCATATCTGTATATCTGGCTTGTGTTGTTGATTGCATAGATAACACATTTGCACAAACGAGCTGGCATTTTATAGTGCAAACTAGGTAGGTTTTATTTTTTGCAAAGTGATTCTGAAACGAGACGAGATGAATGGAAAAAGTGAATGGGGAAGGGCCTTTAAGTTTAAGCAGCGATGTTGATTTACAGTTCTGATAATGTAATGTCACAGTTACACTTGTAACTGCAATCTATTACATTTTAAACAAATATATACACCAGCAAAAATACACACCCTCTACACGGAATAACTTGATTGTTCATAAGCGACTGTCACAACAACAACATTAAAAAACGTTATCACAAAAATATCCATTTATGCTATGGTACTTGCTCCTGCCAGTCAACATCTCTCGAAATTGCAACATAACACAGGCCGTTATAGTAAGGTCTAACGACGCCTTGCCCTTGTATTACATACGTTGGAACAATCGAAGAAAAGACACATGATGTCAACAATTGTACGTAAGTGTTCGCGTAGCGTTGCGGACAGTTATATGTAATAACTTGAATGGGTAATTCAGTTGTTCGTAGAAAGAGCAATAGCAGGGTGAATTTTGAAAAAATAAAACACGACCTGACCTGGTGTCATAGATGAACCCCTGAAAGTTTGACTCCCAAGATGCAAAGCATCTAGGAGAAGTAGCCTAACATACAGACACACATACGAACACATACAAACACACATGAACATACAAACACATACAAACATACAAGCACACATACAATCACACATACAAACACACATACAAATGTACACTTGCTGGATATAAGATGATTGTGTATGTTTCAGACGCACCAACTGCTCGTGGTGCGTGAGTGAACAGAGCGAGTGCGCATGGTGTGAGAAGACACACACGTGCTTCCCCTTCGTCGAGTACGTGCTGCGTTTCACCTACGGCAGCTGCACGCAGTGGATCGACAGCACGAGTACGCAGCAGGCGTGTCACGACTGCGCCCAGCACGTGACATGTGCCACATGTCTGGCGGATTACGAGTGTGGATGGTGCGGTAACCGGGACAACCCAACCATTGGCCGCTGCCTTACAGGAGACTTCCTAGGTCAGTGTTGGCTCAGGTCACTGAATCATAATGACGATGCTAATTCAGCACCCCAAGCACAATTAGTGCAGTGTGCGTTAGTGTTGGTGAGTTCATGAACAAGTTATCTACAGATTGTGTAAATGCTAGCAGGGTGAAAATGTTTAAAAACGAAATTTTTAAATATCTCGGAAGCGTGGGTTACACATCGGTGACAATTTTTTTGACTCCCGATAAGCCAATGGCTTCCTTGTCCACTTGCCATCTGGGCCTTTTGCCCTGGATGTTCAACACTTACTGGGATCATTGAATTCATTGGGATCAGTTACTTCCCCAGACATAGGCACCAGGTAGGATGAACCAACAGCTTTTAGTGTCTTTTCCAATAGACACAGGCAATGTGGGGTGAATGAAATTACCCAAGCTTCAAAGCAGTGGCAGGTGGCCTTGACCCTGGTTCTCTCAATCGATAGACCTGCACTCTAACTGCCGAGCTACTGTAAGCACAAGTTCTCTTAAACTTCTCTATTGAGGCCAACCGGTAAAACCTGCCACTGGAGATAAATCAATAAAACCTTTATCTTGAGTCCAAACATTGAAATATATGTATGTATATCGAAACTAACTAATGAAGCCTTTCAGTTGAGACCAAACCATAAACCTTGCTTATAGTTGTTACCCTCGCTGGATCTCATATTACAGCTGCCGAGTCTTTGAGTAACTGCTCCGCCCTGGTGGCTGGGGTCCACAACGTGTCAGTGAGCAAGCCAGCTGATTGGTCGTACGGAGTATGCCCCGACGTTGAAGAATGTCGCCTTGGACTCCATGACTGCCACCCCAACGCCACCTGTCACAACCTGCCAACGTCATACGAATGTGTCTGCAACCGCGGCTTCACAGGCGATGGTCGCCAACACTGCGACCGCACGTAAGTGGCACTAACTGGTCTTTTTTTCTACACTGATTATAGAGGTGAAAAGGCCAAATGAATGACGCTTATTGTTGGGATTAAGTGTAAGTCCACTTTAAAAAAAATTGCAAACAAAGAAATGTAGGCTCCATAACCCAACGCCAGGCTGACTACGCCCGATGCGAACCTCCTGGACGTTGGGTTCATAGAGCCCACAATTCGACACCTAAAGCTGTAGCAGTATATCTAGAACAAATAAAAGAAGCAATGACATTACTATTGTCACAAGCGCCGTCAGTATTATAACTGTTAAGTACTGTATCGTACTAAAACACCCTTAAACCAAGTAGCCTATGCCCTACATGCTGTCACGCAGTCTATGAATACAGCACTACCTGCTTAAAAATACACCAGCTCTAACTCAAATAACTACTAATTCGCCCCTCAAATAACTACCAATTCGCCCCTTTACACAATCTCAAATAACTACCAATTCGCCCCTTTACACAATTCAAAACAGTTCTAAAATTATTATTTTAATTTTATTAATGTATTTAGTGTTATTATATAAAAAATTATTGCTTTTACACGTGTTTATTAATTTATATAATATATATAATATATATATATATATATATATATATATATGGTAAGGAGATCAAGCAAGTGGATGGCTTTGTGTACCTTGGAGGAATGGTTATGGAGGATGGACATTCAGAGGTAGAAGTGCGACGTCGGATACAAGCGGGAGCGAATGCTTGGAGAAAGGTAGAGGGAGTCATGTTGGAAAGAAAAATTTTGAAAAAGCAGACAGGGAAAGTCCTGAGAGCTTGTGTTACCAGCATACCTGTATGGTCTGGAGACAGTGGCGTTGACAGAACAACAACAAAAGAAGCTGCAAGTTTGTGAGAACAACTAGGTTCGTTGAATAACAAGAACAAAGAGAGTGGACAAAAGAAGGATGAACGACCCGAGGAAAGAGGTTGCGATGCAATGCAGCCTAACAGGAAGATTGGTGAGAAGCAGGATGAGATGGGCAGGCCACTTGGTAAGGATGGTTGCAGGCAAACTAGCAAAGAGACCAGAGGTGGAAAAACATCAAGGATGCAGGAAAAGTGGAAGGCCACAGCTGAGATGGGAGGACTGCGTGAGGAGGGACATGAGAAGATCGGGGGAGGATGAAAGATGGAGAGAGGGAGCGGCCAATTGAAAACTATGGAAAGAAAGAACAGAAAGAGAGGCTCGACAATACTTTACCTAACCCTCACCCCTGTACAGCAGGGAACAAGGAGGAAGAACCCAAGAGCACATCATAAAAGGAATACTATACTAGAAAAAAATACACATAAAACAGTGATTAAAATGTAAAGTGGGTAAATATAGTATTATCTGTGCAATTTATTATGCTGCGGCTGTTTGATCTGTTTAAAAAAAATTCACATAACTGTATAAGTCTCCCTTTCAGAGTAACCAACTGCGCCTATGCTACAAAATTAACAATGAAGTCTTCTATAGTGCTGTTTAAGTCCTTTGGTCTGTTCAATGCGCTTTACATTACAACACTGTTCTCTCTTAATAGATGTTCTCAATTTAATTAATGCATGCAGTTTTGAAAAGGTGCATCTTCAGTGGTGTCTTAAAAGAGGTGATGGTATTACATTGTTTAACAAACTAGGGGAAATCATCGCATGCTAATGCCTCGATATAGGGCATACCCAAGTATAATTATAATGTTCATAGCGCATCTTTGCAGTCACTCCAAACCACTGCAGACCCTTTGTGAATGAGGCGGACCATGCATAGTACTGATTGTATGTTTTAGTTGTTACTACGACTGCATGCACGGCCAGTGTTCAGGGCCCCCTAGCTTCCTATGTGTGTGTGACATCGGGTGGACGGGTTTCGCCTGTAGCACAGACTGTGGGTGTCACAATCACAGCACCTGTGTCAACGGCTCCAGTCAGTGTGACAAGTGTCAGCACTGGACGACGGGCAGTCACTGTGAGATGTGTCAACCTGGCAGCTTTGGTGATGCCATGACCAGTCGTAGTAAGTTATAAGCTGTGCTTCCATCATGTAACAGGAATGATTATGAGTACCCACAATAGCGTGCCAGATGGTGAATGTGTAGGATAAATGTAATCAAAGCATTTTTGTGAATACTCAAGGTGTTACCATAACTGCCAACTCTCACTTTGACAACTTTGACCCTCAGTTGTCGCTGCACATACTACTTAAAAAATATCACATTTCTGTGTTTCCGTATTGTACAAATGCTGTTACTGTTTGCACAACAATGTCTTCCAACATTAGGTCAGTGGTTCTCTTAATGCTCAGTGTATCATCAACATTAGGTCAGTGGTTCTCTTGATGCTCAGTGTATCATCAACATTAGGTCAGTGGTTCTCTTGATGCTCAGTGTATCATCAACATTAGGTCAGTGGTTCTCTTGATGCTCAGTGTATCATCAACATTAGGTCAGTGGTTCTCTTGATGCTCAGTGTATCATCATTAGACTTGTATTATGTTACGTTTGCAGATTGCTCACCGTGTGAGTGTAACAGCCACGAAGATGAGAGCTTTGGCTTCTGTAACAACATGACCGGTCAGTGTTACTGCCAGGGCAACACCCAGGGCTACCACTGTGACACCTGCATGGATGGTTACTATGGCAACCCCAAGTAAGTCTTGCTTGGGGTGGGGCGTTATGCTGGCAAACCCAGGCCTGAATCTAGCCTCATTTAGGGCTAAAATGTCATCGGTTGTGGTATATTGTCTGTGTATTTATTAACTTACTTATGTTGTCCATTTAAAATGATGATTTCATATTGATTAAGAATACAATATGTTGGCTGAGGGCATACATGTACAGCCAGTGAAATAAGTGACCAGAATAAAGCAACAGTACATATAACTTGTAGTGCAAATTATAAGTTTGCTACAAGTTATGTAAAATCTTTTAACGAACGCATTTGCTCATCAATACTTAGCCTTTTATGTCGTTTAGAAAGGTCCGATAATCTACTTTTTGTGAATTATTTTCACAGTTTAATTTATTATCGAAGTCCAGTGATTAAACATTGGATTGGTCAATTGTGTGTGTGTGCGATTTGAGTGCTCTTTTCTGACACCAATCGATTGGGTTTTTTTTACAATTAGCTGAAAAGTCTGTTTTAAGTAATTAATTAAATGAGTTTGTTGGACGTAATGCAGTCATGACTATGCTTTTGACATGATCCCCAAGTACTGATTGCATCATTTACATTTACCCTGTCACATGTGTTCAATGGAGTATTTAGGGGGGCATGGGCCATAGCTCATAGCTTTGGGATAATATTTTTTGTTTGAATAACCTGTTGTGCCAGTACGATGGTAGCATGGTAAACTAATGGTTGACTAAGCTTGGCCACCTTTGGCCCCCCTTTCGACCTCCCCCTTTTCCCCCGTTGACCTCCCCCTTTGATCTAAATATGCCACTGCAAATGTCAATGATTGTAGAAACGGCGGTGTGTGCTTCTTGAACTGTGAGGGCCGGACTATCCTCGGCTCCATAACGTCCGGCGCACTCGGGTCATACGCAGGAAGTGGAGTGACCAGCAAGTCCCATGCCTACTGTTTGTGGATACTCACCGTCTACCCAGACTTGACCAATCTACAGCTGCTGGACGTCACTCCATCCATCACGTTCACCATGCACACCGACATCAAGACACTTTGCTCATGGGTGGGTTACTGTGCCCATGGGTGGGTTACTGTGCCCATGGGTGGGTTACTGTGCCCATGGGTGGGTTACTGTGCTCATGGGTGGGTTACTGTGCCCATGGTTGGGTTACTGTGCTCATGGGTGGGTTACTGTGCCCATGGGTGAGTTACTGTGCTCATGGGTGGGTTACTGTGCCCATGGGTGGGTTACTATGCCCATGGGTGGGTTACTGTGCCCATGGGTGGGTTACTGTGCTCATGGGTGGGTTACTGTGCCCATGGGTGGGTTACTGTGCCCATGGGTGGGTTACAGTGCCCATGGGTGAGTTACTGTGCTCATGGGTGGGTTACTGTGCCCATGGGTGAGTTACTGTGCTCATGGGTGGGTTACTGTGCCCATGGGTGGGTTACTGTGCCCATGGGTGGGTTACTGTGCCCATGGGTGGGTTACTGTGCTCATGGGTGGGTTACTGTGCCCATGGGTGGGTTACTGTGCCCATGGGTGGGTTACAGTGCCCATGGGTGGGTTACTGTGCCCATGGGTGGGTTATTGTCCACCTAATTTTTTTATTTATAACGTGCCAAGTGTTAAAAAAGCAAATTAAAAGCAATTAAATAATCTAAATAAGTCAACATAAATTGAGATTAATTATGGTAAGTTAAAGTCAATTAAATAACCGAAATAAATTAAGAAGGCAGGGTATTCCACGGTGTCAACCCAGCCACAGAGAAGGAGCAGAGTTAATGTTGTATAGCGAAGTAGTTAACAAGCTCTGGTCGGCCTTACTGTTCACATCTGTTAGAAATGCTTGATGAATCCTTCATTCATGGCATGGAGTTGCACTTCAGTTTGTGAGGACTAGTTTGTGAATTGAAGTACATTCAACAAAGGCACAATGCTTGTAAAAATTATGAAGTATAAAAATATGTTAAAGTTTGTCATTTGTATATTATAGAATAATATGTTATATATTATCATGATATTATAATAAATTATGGGGAGGGTAGCGGTAGCTTTAATCATTTGAAACCAGTCATTAAAAGACCGGGGATATCATGACAAATCTATCCAAAACTACATGCATGTGAAAAGGCTTTGCGGGACTGACACCAATGGAGAACTATCATGGGATGGACGACTAGATAATGATGATGAAGTTATGGGATGTCATGTCGTCACTAAACACTGTGTTTGTGTTCAGGACTTCGTCTATGTGTATGACGGTATCCCAGGATTCATGACCAGCGAGTTGATGTCACGCGCCACGTTGCTGGCAGCCTACTGCGGCTATGGCCTTGAGTCACCGCTTAGTGTCGAGGCCTACTCTGGGTACCTGACCATCTACTTCGAGGGCGACGTTGGCCCAAGTAAGTGTAAATAACAACAACATTCATGTATATATTGAAAGCTTTCAATGCCCCAAACCCCACGAACACGCAAGAATTGGGGATAAACATGCTTGTTTGGTACAAACATTGGGGATAATGTTACATTTTTAACTTGCCTTCCTACCAGTGATGTACAATAATTTTAACGCTAAGTATGTCAAAGCAAGAAAGGTGGGGTGTATATTTGTATATTATTGTATGGGAAGGAAACTGCTGTAATGCTTTTTCCAATTTTGGCATTGAACACGTCAATTTATCCCCCTTGTTTATTCCTTATATATATTTAATATATTGTTTGTTGCCTTCATAGTAATACTCTTAGACGGGAACCATAGTTTGTGAAATATCACCTTAGTAGATAACATTCTGGAGACGCATTCAAATCTGTTGTAGGTTCAAGCTCCAGAGGGTTCAATGCCAGTTACCATGTCAACCGTTGTCCAAATCATTGCCATAGCAACCATACTTGCATTGGCAACCGCTGCATGTGCCAGGAGGGTTACGGAGGGGTGACATGTCAAACCCTGCTCTGCCCCAACAACTGCTCGTCAAAGCTGTACCAGGGAGTCTGTAACCAGGTGAGACGTGGCACCGCAGTAATCGATTCGTCATGCAGTCCATCTGCTTAATCTTCATCCATGTGGCAGGTTCTTTAAAACTGTGTCAATGATTTAGCCCATGACACATCAGGTTTGTTGATGTTCAGATCTGTAGTGGATGAATGAGTTAAAATATGCGCACTCGGTTGAATAGAAGAGGGCGCACTTTTTTGTTAAAATCATCAAAAGAATTTACTTTGATCGTTAGATTGGGTAACAAGTAAAACTGTGAACATCCTTGAGTCATAGCATGTGCAGCTGGAGCACTTTTGCCATTTTTACGGCGAATTGTGACCTCTTATTACGATAGAATGGTTAGTAATAACATCGCCACATTTACATAGCACTTATTCCAACTTTGTCGATCGATATGTGAAATTTATGGGAGGAAAACAAATGAAGGCAAATTCTTACATAAAAACACTGGCCACATTATACGGATGACCTTCTCAGAGGGATGATTTTAATGACCAATTCCTACATAAAAACACTGGCGACATTATACGGATGACCTTCTCTGAGGGATGGTTTTAATGACCAAGATCATCTATGTCAAGAAATGTAACTTCATCAGATGGGTTGTTGAGGGACATCGTAACAGGGCGACCATTGTACTCTTTAAAAGGTCCAGGTTCTCGGGTGGGGCTTGAAAGATGCACAAATGCTGTACGGTCTAATAAATGTAGGAAGTCTCTTCCGTATAATAGTTGTTGCTTTAGAGACTTGGCAGAATAGAATTGGAAGGTGGAGTTAGGCTGATGATCAAAAAGAAACTCAGATAGGTACGGCATTTCTAGTAAGTTTTCTATAGAAATTAAAGGCTGTTTTTACACTGGTAACCATGTCACGTTTATCGCATGATTTTCGATGAACCATCACAATTATAATGTAGACTTACATTCAGTTAAACAACTTCAGTGAAGCGAGTCAGTGACATGTTACATGTTTACCCTCTGTCTGGGATATTTTAATTTCACCAGCATCTGTAGCAGGGACCAGCAGCTTTTAGTGTCTCTTCCGAAAGACACTTCCAACATCCTTCCCATACACCAGGTGCTTCTACCCAAACCCAATGTCACCTAGTCATAAGTAGGGGTGACTATCAGGGAGTAGCGAATTGCTAGAAAAACAGCCCTAAGGCCTTAATTGATGTGTGGTGCTGTTGCATAGCCTTCACATGACATCATCTCATGATCAATTTTCACTTCACTTTATGCTTGAACAAGCATTAAGTAATTTAATAGTTTGATGATTTCACAACTACGTACAAAAGTTGCAAAAACGAGCTAGCATGTTGCAGTGGATGCTAGGTAGGTTTGTTTTTTGCAAAATTAATTTGAAATGAGAGTAGCAAAAAAATCGAATTGATAAGGGACCTTTAAAAAAGCAAGTGCCATGCATTTATAGTTCGATGTATAATTACCCCCAGTCACAAGGCTTGCCCCACGTCTTGGTGGGTTGTGTATTGTTTTTATATGTGTTGTAGACGTTGGGCCAGTGCATCTGCAGTGCTGGCTTCGGAGGCGAGGACTGCAACCAGACAGTTGGCTTGGACGCAGCCAGCTTCCAGCCTGTGTATGACCCGTGGCGCATGCTCGGCCCCAGGGCCTTTAACAGCAGCCTGTCACGCACTGGGCACTCTCTGGTGACATGCGGCGGAAACCTCATATATGTGTTTGGTGGCTACTCGCTCAGTCACGATATACTCAACGACCTATGGCAATACAACATCACCACTAACCAATGGACGCTGCTGAAGCCAGCGAATGAGGAGGAACCGTCCGCAAGGTCAGTTTGGCATATTTCTACATACATTGTGCGCTGTTTAGCCAGTATATAGTACTGTTGAAAACGGCCAAAACTGCCTCGGGGGTCAGGCCACAATTAATTTTAATTTTCTCGAGACATCGAGTTGGTGTTTGGATGAACAGGACTGCAGAGTGTAAAGTGCTATATAAGAACTTGTTTACCGTTTTATTATTCGTGACTGGTGTTAACATTCTGCCTGATTGTAGAGCGTGATATCATTTAATTTCATGACCTCCTGTGTCATCATGTTAGTGTGGTGTAAACACTTGAAAAAAGTCACTTGTACCTCTTCTTATCCTTTCACAAACTTACTCTCAAACCTGGCCATTTTATAACAATATTAATATGTCTGTGTAAAAAAAAATGGTTTCCTCAAATCCATCTAACAATGCACCATGTCACTGCAAAAGTGACATTTCAAACACACCAACCTTGCTGGCTAGACACAGTTAGTTACATTGTGGTTAATAAAATCACTGAAATTGGGTAGTAGAATCAGAGGGCACAAGTAGCATTAGTAAAGGAACAGTACTTTTATTCCTTCTCACAGAAGACGATAAATGAATGAAATAAATTATCTACTGAGTGCATTGATGCTAGCAGCGCGAATATGTTAGAAATAAAATTGACAGAAGCGCAGGCTATACATAAATGAACAATTTTTGGACTCTCCATAAGCCAATGACTTCCTTGTCATCTGGAATTTATGATGATATTCATATGGCAATCTTGTTAAATTTTGTTGTTGTTGACAGGTACCAACACGCAGCAGTATGCGTGCCAACACTGCATGCCATGTACGTGTTTGGTGGCCTCGGCACATCTGGGGCCGTCGCTGAGATGTGGAAATACAACCTGGACAGTAGTCGCTGGAGCAAGCTGCAGGTAGGGCAGTTGTTGTTGTTGCTGTTGTTGTTGTTGGTGTTGTTGGTGTTGTTAAAAATAAGTGCTCTTTAAAACAAATGAAAAATGCATTCTTTCCACATTGCGACTAGTTATTTAGTGCCTAAGTGTGTTTGACCTATTAATAAAATTGTTGATAAATACTTTGGTGTTCTGTGTGTTGATTTTGTTTGATCAAATGCCAAAGTTTAGTTATTGTAAATGTGTATATATGTTGTGTCACTAGCTTGACAAGTAATGACTTATACAAGTGGCCCACCCTCAAATTCACTCTACTGATTCCAGTTGTACTTGGGTGAATGCATTATTATTATCTGTCATGTTGTAGTGTTCCATAAAACAGTATGAATACTTGTTTTTTGTTTTGTTTTAACCATTGATCTCAATTGTATTATGTGTGTGTATATGTGTATGTGTGTGTATATACCAACGCACACGCACACACACACACACACACACATAGCATATATATTTACATATATTTATTTACTATTAATTTAATTTATTAATGTATTTAGTGTTATTATATAAAAATGTATTGCTTTTACACGTGTTTATTAATTTTAACTCTATGTAGACCAGATATTTTACTGTACTTTACTAGTAATAACTGTACATTTTTTATGTGTATGATTTTATTTTTAATGTATACATCATTGTACAGTGCCCCAGAACTATTATTTAGATACGGTGCTATCTAAGAAATTTATTATTATTATTACTATGTTAGTTCCATTTCTGTGCATCAATCTTCCCATGTGTCGTTGCCCAGATTGCTGAGTTGGACGAGTGGCCAGTGCCCCCAATGGCTGGACACACAATGACCCTAGTGGACAGCACTAAGGTGTGGATTGTCGGTGGGTTCTCCACGACCAACTACTACTCGGAGGTGACGTACGAATACGACACCAGCAACAACAAGTGGCAACATCTCGAGTTGAACGGCTCCAAGCCGACTGGTCAGTGCACTCGTGTGTTCAGTAGTGTCACTACAGTCTGACAATTAACTGATAAATCTGGTTAATGTTTTAGTTAAAGGTACAATGTCTAAAAACCCTCCCCACAGTGTCAATATTTGCCCTCTAGCCCAAGTGGTTAAGAAGTTACAGCTAATAACCACATGTTGCCACAATCTCAGATGCCAGCTTGAATTCTGTGGTAAACTTAACTTGGGATCCATGGCAATTTTTAATATGCTGCACCAGACCCAGACATCTATGGTGCAGAAATCAGCTTTTTGTACTGAATGTTTAGGTTCTGTGATAATTTTGCCTAAAACTCCTGGTCTAGAAGTTCTGATGAAACATTGGTCTCTAAAAGTGCAAAATATGATTGTTTTTATCACAAAATTGTGTTATATTATATAGTATAAACTATATCTGTTCTAGCATCTTCACCACCGAAAATTATAATGTGTTTTAATGATTTACTATTTTAATATAACTTGATCGTTAACTCTATGAATATCGACCTAGATGTCCATTCACTAACAGCTGTCGATAATTTCCAACACCTCTGGACAAAGTTTATCAGGATCTTACGTTCATGGGATCACACGGTGGACAATTAATGAAATTATGTTTCCTCTGCTTGCTATGTAAACATGATATTCACCATTACAACTAAACAGATGACGCACATCCAGGTAACACATAAATCACACCCAGGTAACACATAACACACACCCAGGTAACACATAATGCACATCCAGGTAACACATAATGCACACCCAGGTAACACATAACACACACCCAGGTAACAAATAACACACACCCAGGTAACACATAACGCACACCCAGGTATCATATAACGCACACGCAGTTAACACAACGCACACCCAGGTAACATAATGCACACCCAGGTAACACATAACACACACCAAGGTAACACATAACGCACACCCAGGTAACACATTACGCACACCCAGTTAACACAACGCACACCCAGGTAACACATAATGCACACCCAGGTAACACAACACACACCCAGGTAACACATAATGCACACCCAGGTAACACATAACGCACACCCTGGTAACACATAACACACACCCAGGTAACACATAACACACACCCAGGTAACACATAATGCACACCCAGGTAACACATAACGCACACCCTGGTAACACATAACGCACACCCAGGTAACACATAATGCACACCCAGGTAACACATAATGCACACCCAGGTAACACATAACACACACCCAGGTAACACATAATGCACACCCAGGTAACACATAACGCACACCCAGGTAACACATAATGCACACCCAGGTAACACAATGCACACCCAGGTAACACATAACGTGCACCCAGGTAACACATTACGCACACCCAGGTAACACATAACGCACACCCAGGTAACACATAACGCACACCCAGGTAACACAACGCACACCCAGGTAACACAATGCACACCCAGGTAACACATAACACACACCAAGGTAACACATAATGCACACCCAGGTAACACATTACGCACACCCAGTTAACACAACGCACACCCAGGTAACACAACGCACACCCAGGTAACAAAAACGCACACCCAGGTAACACAACGCACACCCAGGTAACACATAACGCACACCAGGTAACACATAATGCACACCCAGGTAACACAAAACGCACACCCAGGTAACACATAACGCACACCCAGGTAACACATAACGCACACTCAGGTAACGCATAACGCACACCCAGGTAACATAACGCACACCCAGGTAACACATAATGCACACCCAGGTAACACAAAACGCACACCCAGGTAACACATAACGCACACCCAGGTAACACATAACACACACCCAGGTAACACAAAACGGACACCCAGGTAACATAACGCACACCCAGGTAACACATCAACTCGGTGGTCTTTGAGATTGTTGTGAATGATGTATTCTATTCATGTGATTTTCCGTGCATAATATGCATTTTTTCCCTAAATGTATTTGCTTAAAAGTCAAGGTGCGTATGGAAACAAATGAAACAAAATATTTGTAGGACTGAATAAACAGTAATCAAGAACTATAGATTGGTCTCAATTATTTATGCTGCTAAACAACAATTCTTTCCTTGTTTATTTCTGTGCCAGTGCATTCATTCAATCATTGTGTTGTTGTTGTTGTTGCCAGTGCATTCATTCAATCATTCCACGTACAAAAAACATATTCTTAAAAAATATTGTGTTGTTGCGCACTCTTGTCGTCTAAATAGTGCTGCGGAGTGAGTGATAATATAAGCCACTCACACAGAAGACACTGATGCAACACGAAGCTAATTGGACGTGGGTATGGTACACTCTAAACTGTGCTTCGACCAAACTCCGAAGTGGGGAAATCGGGGGTCGATGCTAAAAAATTTATTACACTTGGGGGCGTATCATACACAGAAGATGATGGAATATACAGTTGTGTATGTGTCTGCAGGGATGTACGGCCACAGTGCAGTATATCATAAGGCCAGCGATGCCATCTACGTGTTTGGAGGCTATGAATACCAGACTGACACGAATGTGCCTTCAAGCAATTTATACAGCCTGGACGTTAACCGAAAGCAGTGGAACGTGCTGCCTCCTGAGCCAAATAACCGCGTAAGTAATCTAACCTAACTCCTTCGAACAAATTGAATAATGTCTATCCTATATAAAGTAGTTTGTGTCTGTCAGTTTCGCATGTATTGGGTTGAAATTTTGTAGGCTTGTCCAAAGGCCCATGGAGATGGTTCGTCCCCAATTCCCCCCGGGGGTGAAGATATTACAAAGGAACCTCAGAGTAATAGGAGTTTGTAGTTATGTACCATTGTTAGCAGCGCTGTGTATGTTTTGTATGTATGTTCCATGTTACGTGGTCAAACATCTACATAAGTTCCTTTGTAATGTACGGTAAAAGGACGGTTGTACATGATTTTTGGGCATAGAGTTGGCATTGCTATGGGCATAGCCCTACCAAAACTTGACAGGGCAGTGCAAGGTGTCATACGCTTTTGCAGTGGCTGCCTTTTCTCCCGAGCACATATATGCATAGGGGGGCACCCGTGGCTAAGGTGTTGGACTCTAAATTCGAGGGTTGTGAGTTCAAGACCCACACTGGACATGGTTCATTTTTCGAAGCTTAGGCAATTTAGTTTACCCTACTTTGCCTCAGTCTACTCAGCTGCAAATGAGTACAAACACTGTTTGGAAGGTACCTGCGATGGACTAGTGTTCCGTCCAGGAGAGTCAGTATAACTGCACTCTAAGTTGCTTCGCACTACAGAAACCAGGTTTAAGCACTGGCCATATAAGCCTTCATGGCTTCCTAAGGCGTAATGCCTGGGGGATGACTTTACCTTTACCTTTTTACACATATGCATACTCCTATCCTAGAGTCTACCCCCACTGAAATAATAAGACTCCCCTCCATTCACCCCTTCCAGCTAGCTGTGAGCACCTTCTATCTTGCCCCTCCAGCTCACCTCATCCGTCTATAAGGAGGACATCTGATTTTAATCCAATTTTTTAATTGCACTATTTTGTTCAAAATTTAGTATATGCACCTGTTTCATGCGCACCAAGCACCACACTCCAATGTTAGCCCCCAGAAGGGGCTGTTTGGAGTAAGCAAACCAAATACCTCAGTAAGACCCACTCTACAGTTTGGGCTAAACCATTTGCATCAGTTTGTAATTTAAAAATAAATCCTAACCATGTGTGGTGTCCCCCCCAAGCACATTACAGATTTGAACTTCAACACACCTGATTCGCAATGGGCTAAATCAGTTGTGGAGTTGTAACATTAAACCATCACATAAGTCGTACACCGTGTGACTGGTCAACATCTGTTGCAGCCGCCTGCCCGCTACTTCCACGCAGCGGTCACCACTGACCAATACATGGTGGTGCTTGGAGGCTGGACGAAACAACATGACTTTGACTCAAGTGTCACCATCTACAGATACTGGTGCAACAGGTGGATGAACATCTCCATAACAGGTAGGTGACACTGGTCATTTTATTTATGGTCATTCGCAAACACTCAAAAGCTTAGTACCCCTAACCCCTGTCATAGTAGCCCCCCGGGACTAACACAGGGCTAGTGCGACTCATTGCTTTAAGGACAGGTCCTGGGTGTCTCACACATTGTTCTGCACCACTATTATTTGAAATAAGAAAATAGTCATATACGTGATGTGCAGAAAGAATGTAAGACTTTTAGCAGAGGGAAACCGTAACTTAAAAAGGAATTTAGCTTTTCATTCAATGTGTGAAAGTTAAGTTAGGTTTTCGCTCACTTCACACAAGCTTTAAGTATAGGACTTCATTTAAATTTTTGTAGGAAACTATTTTCTTCATATAAAAATCTATAGTTACCTTTTCCTTTCAAAAGAAATATAAAAAAATTGATGAATGTTTTAGCCTTAGTTAACGACTGAGCCTTATTTTGTTAGATTATTGTCATATTTCTGAAGAGCTACTCCAAAAACATTTTGTCAACATAAATAATGGAAGCGATAGAGCGAGCGTGTTAAATCAATAGCATACCGACACAGGGGGGGGGCTACTGGTTCTCAATGCTCAGACCTCGGGGGGGGAGGGGGGCTGCTGGGATGGTGTCCACTGAAAATATAAACAGAACATAGACATTTTCCCTCTGACCAAAATAAAAGATCTTCAAAAGTAACCATTTTAAATAGGTGGGCAGGAAATTATCATAGGTATGAAGTTGTAAGCCACTTATTGCATAAAGAACATTGACACCTTATTTAAACTAAATAAAATAATTCAACTAATAATACTCCATGTGAGAATGAACGATACCCAGAACAATTAATAGTACAAACTGGTAATTTTAGATAAAACAAGTACCTTTTAAAGTTTTCATTATTACCATGTTGTCTTTTCTGTTTTATAAGACTGTGACTGGACTGGGATTATGTCCATTTATGAGATTTTTGTTCAGTGGGATTTTGCCAACCCTGAGATTTTGTTTGCAGGGATTTTATCCTATGCCCATTTGGGCTAGCTCTGACGTTGTAAACTGTTTTAGCCATTTTGGTTAAAGCCACCAATTTTTTGGCCAAATATGAATTGCTTTAGCCAATTTTTTTACATGCAACAACAAATGCTCATATATTCTGCATGCTTTTCAACGTAAATGCTAGTGGCCAAATTGGCTCAGGATGAGTAACTTTTGCTTAGCCAAATCCGATGCCTAGCCCATTGATTTAACATGAATTGTTGCCATGATTTCATGTTAATGCGGATCTTTATGATGAGCATAATTTATTCTAAATATTGTGTTTTACAAGCTGTGAAACACACCAGTGAAATATACGTTGCAGATCCGAAGGTGTTTGGAGATGGAATTCCAGCAGTGGTTGGGGGAGCAGCAATTGTGTCAACGACCGGGAATGTCTACTTTGTGGCCGGCTTCAATAGCCTCTCCCACGGCACTGTCACTCGACTCTCGTTACCCACCGACATCTGTCGGCTGCAGATGAGCACACATAGTTGCCTCAACCAATCAGGATGTGCGGCCTGCATCGATAACTCTAACAACACCTACTGTTACACAATCAATACATCACTCCCTAATGAGTGAGTGTTTCTTTAAAAAATAAAAAAATTCTATTGGTAGATCATTTTTAAGTTCAGCATAGGCTTTCAATCAAGAATGTCATTTATTGTGTAGACCGGAATCAGTTATTTTATTGATGAGAATTTGCCATTTTTTTGTCATCAGAATTTGCAGTTTATTATAATATTTTGTAGGAATTCATTGTTGAAATATCATATGATACTGAACCTTTTCTTGAGGACATTGTTCTGATGTTGTCACCATGTCATGACAGGTGTCTGCAGTCAAACATGGCAGTGACAGTGCTACAAGGGGCCCTGTGTGACGTCCAGCGCATGCAGCGTCACGACTGCACCCAGCGCCCGACCTGCAGCGAATGTCTGGCTGAATGGCCTGTCCTTGACCTGCACACCAAGGTCTGTGGCAGTCAGTTGTAGTCATGTAAGATAGATAAATAACCAGGGTTGGGTTTACTTGTAACTGCAGCAATTGTAATTAATTACATTATATTATGTAATTGTAATTGATTTTTGTAAACACTAATTGTAATTTATTTTTTAATGAGGCTTTGTAATTCTTATAGTGTTACTGTGATGCTTTGTAATTGACAGTTGTAATTGAATCCAACCAGTGGTGGTACACAGTAAGAACATCGGACTCTCAGTCGAGAGAACCCGTGTTCGAATCCTCTTGCTGCCGTTTCAAAGCTTTTGTAATTTTGTTCACTCCACGTTGCCTCATTTCAAAGTATAAATGAGTGCCCAGATATAGACAGTGGTGGATATTTGAACAAATAATCTTCGCGCAGTAATTGCAGCATGGCTGAGTGCTTCCCAGAGAAGTCGAGATGGTGTTGGAATGAAAAGGTCTGCCAGGGGTGAAGTGTAAAGCATTCTGAGCAATCCCAAGTACTGGATACTACGCTATATAAGAATGACCACATACACTATAACAAGTACAAAGCCTCATTAAAAAATTATTTTATAAATAATATATATAAAATATGAATTCTGTGGTGCCAGTACACAACCAGACATAGTGATCACATTAACTTGTCTCGAATATAATAATGATTATCTTCTAAAAGTAGTTCTTGTGGTTCAGGCCTGCCAGTGGTGCAGTAACTGTCTCCATGGCAAGTGTATCAGTGTGACAGAGACTTGCGAGAAGGTCAACCAGTGTCAGCGTCAACAGCGTGTCATCAAGGAGCTGGACAACTGTGTCGAGCGTCTGTGTCAGGCATCAGACTGTGACAAGTGCAAAGTTCAGAAACAGAAGAATCCTTGTATCTGGACACGACAGTTTAAGCGATCAAGTAAGTCTTATGTAGAAACGTGCTGTGTTGTATGTTTGTTCATTGTATATTGTCAAGTAATTAACACCTTAAATGTATAAATTGTGATTGTTTTAGCATAAATCATGTTATATAATGTAAACTATATATATTCTAACATCATGACCATCGAAATGTGTTTTAATTTTTACAAAATGCTTTGACCGTTATCTGCTTAATTTGAATGTTTCGAGATGAACATCATGTTTATATCACATGCGTAGAGAAAGACAGGTGTTAAAGATATGTGCATCACGTGATCCCATGAATGCCTGACCCGCAGGTATTGGATATTGTCAATAGCTGTTTGTGAGTACACTGAGCATAAAGGTTGATATTAAAAAACAAATAATGGTGAAATTATACTTAACAATTGTGGCTCAATAAAACTGTTTCATTTAATGTCTTGTTGATGTATTTAAAAAAATTATTATTATTTTTCGATTACAGTTGAAGTGGGTGGTGCCTTCGAGTGCCACCTCTATGAAGTAGCACACAGGCCAATGTAATTCAAAGTTGGATGGGCTTTGTGGGGAGGGAGTCTAAGGGGGTCTGAGGGTAATTGACATTTGTGGGGGAGGGAGTCTGAGGGGGTCTGAGGGTAAATGACATTTGTGGGGGAGGGAATCTGAGGGGGTCTGAGGGTAAATGACATTAGTTTCATGTAATATCAGACAGTTTCTTGAGACCACTCCTTAAGTGTGATGATATGTATATATTTATATATAATTATATATATTTATATATAATTAGGTAGTTTATTTCACTTTTTATGTCTCACCACAGGTGAAATTGGACGCACGCTCAGCCTCATCCCCATCTACAACTGGAACTGTGTCACGCGATCGCTGCTTGATGCGACGCCCTACAAGATTGAGTCTAGTCCGCCCAACGCATGTCCCATGCGGTGCTACCAGTACACCACTTGCGCCGCCTGCCTTAGCTCCCTGGGGGGCGAGGGTGGTGCCCAGGAGTGTCTTTGGAGTGTGCTTATGCAACAGGTAAAACACAAAATGACTGGTCGCCTTATCATATCGAAGTATGTAACCAGTGTCAATTTGCTGTCGTTTGGTTACTGGAAGGTTTCTTATTTTATATTCACAAATTTTCACTAATTTTTGACACCAGGGCACAGTTTCTGTTCCATTTTATCACTTATTTTATATTCACAGATTGGGCTAATTTTGGTTTCTGGGTCATAATTTGTGTTCCATTCTGTCACTTATTTTATATTCACAACCTAAAATGATGTGACACATCACAAATGTCATAGCAACAAGATATCCCAAGACTACAGTTTGACCATGATCATGGGATTTTGCTGCTCTCCACCGATCAGTAAATAAAATAGGTTAACTGACACTTCAGATTGCATGACATCACACGTCACTGTTGTGTTGCAGTGTTAGTTGCAATTAATTGACACGTCATCTCACAGCAAGACACGTCACTGTTCTGTTGCAGTGTTAGTTGCAATTAATTGACACATCATCTCACAACAAGACACGTCACTGTTCTGTTGCAGTGTTAGTTGCAATTAATTGATGCGTCATCTCACACAAGACATGTCACTGTTCTGTTGCAGTGTTAGTTAGAATTAATTGACGCATCATCTCACACAACAAGACATGTTACTGTTCTGTTGCAGTGTTAGTTAGAATTAATTGACGCATCATCTCACACAACAAGACATGTCACTGTTCTGTTGCAGTGTTAGTTAGAATTAATTGACACGTCATCTCACACAGTAAAACATGTCACTGTTCTGTTGCAGTGTTAATTGCAATTAATTGACACGTCATCTCACACAATAAGACATGTCACTGTTCTGTTGCAGTGTTAGTTGCAATTAAGTGACGCATCATCTCACACAACAAGACATGTCACTGTTCTGTTGCAGTGTTAGTTAGAATTAATTGACACGTCATCTCACACAACAAGACATGTCACTGTTCTGTTGCAGTGTTAGTTAGAATTAATTGACACGTCATCTCACACAACAAGACATGTCACTGTTCTGTTGCAGTGTCTGCCTTTGGCATCCGTCCAGCTGTTATGTGCGAGTGGTAAATGTGGTCACATCCTCAGTGGTTCCGCTGACCGCTGTCCACTGCCCTGCAACATCCATGACCAGTGCTCCACATGTCTAGCCACCCCTGGCTGTGGCTGGTGTGCCTTCTCAGGACTCAATGGCCGCGGGGTGTGCATGAAGGGTGGGCTTCGTGGACCCGTCAACGGCGAATGTTCGGCCAGTGGTGTCAGTCTCGAGGATGAAGCACTCTCAGGTCAGTCATTGTCACTATTATATTCATTATATTGTTTACTGTGTCATCATTATTTTTCTGTCATATTCTTATTCTGCCATTATATATCATTATATCATTATCTTGTTCTCAAGCCAGTCTCATTGTGAAATTATCTTAAAAGGAATATACAATGATATTCATTGGTTAAACTGATACTGGGTTTCATATAATTAAAATACTCCAAATCTGCGAATTAATTTGGGTGTAACATGAATGGTGTGTTAACTGGAGTGTTGGGTGTAACACCAGTGGTGTGTTGGGCATAACATGAGTGGTGTGTTGGGCGTAACACAAGTGGTGTGTTGGGCGTAAAATTAGTGGTGTGTATGGCATAACATTAGTGGTGTGTTGGGTGTAACTTGAGTAGTGTGTTGGGTGTAACATTAGTGGTGTGTTGGGTGTAGCATGAGTGGTGTGTTAGGTGTAGCATGATTGGTGGGTTGGGTGCAGTATGAGTGGTGTGTTGGGTGTAACATGAGTGGCATGTTGGGTATAACATGAGTGGTGTGTTGGGTGACATGAGTGGTGTATTGGGTGTAACATGAGTGGCGTGTTGAGTGTAACATGTGGTGTGTTGCCTGTGGACAGAGCAAGCAGCCAACTGGAGTGCAGCAGCCACGGGCGCCCCGCACTGGGCCTTCAGCAAGTGTCTGCCGGAGAACGAGTGTCTAAACCTGCATCACTCGTGTGAAGACAGTGAGAACTGCACAGACCTCCTGGTTGGCTTCCGCTGCATCTGTAAAACAGGCTACTTCAGGGACAAGAGGTGAGGACCGTATTTGCACCCAGTCGTTTGTTAAAGCAAAACAAAAGTCATGGTTTTGGGGCTTTGCACGTAAAAGAGTTAACAAAAAATACCCATTTGTAAATATAATCAATACTATCACGCTACTACTGAAGTGGTTTTCTCAGAGTTTGTTCTAAAGGTTGGAGGTTCGGGTCAAATCTCAGTTTTCATGGCATGTTGGCCAGAATGACAAATAAGCACCTGTCAGTTCTAGGAAATCGTTGCAGGTAGACCTCTGTATAAGTGCTTTTGACGTCGATCGAAGGGTCATTGGTTATAAACAGGAGCAACGCACTATCAGTCATGAGAGCTGCTAATTCATAACAAAGTTTACTTATAGGGGTATAATCCCAACACCATGACTTTTATTTCTGTTTAAGATTTAATGCGGGATGTAATACTGACAAAGAAATTTATATTTTTGTTATGTGAATATGCCACCAAGTAAGGATAGTTTACATGATTAAACCACATTTTTTTACTATTTCTTCAATAATGCAATATTACTTTAATAGTCAATAAAAATTCATACAAAAAGACTATAAAAAAATAGAGTACCATAATTTTCCATGTATAATATGCCTCCAAGTATAGAACGCACACCTGACTTTTTGCTCAAAACTGACAGAATATAAATTTTACCATGTATAACATGCCCCCCAACTTTTTAGCATCAACCTCCGATTTGCTCACTTCTGCTAGTTTGGCTGCAGTACGGTTTAGAGTGTGTTGACCTGGTGTACCTTTATATAGAATATCTGCTTTTTGTACATGGAATGATTGAATGAATGCATTGGCATAGAAAAAAATAGGTAAGAATTGTCATTTAGTGGCGTAAACAAAATACGTCGATCTATAGTTCCAGATTACCTCTTATTCGGTCCGACAGACACTCAATCTTTTAATTGTATGGTCTCATTTGTTTGCAGCATTGGCAGTTGCCGTCCAGTTTGCCACCAGGGCTGTGAGCCGTACGGTGTGTGCGTGGCGCCTGATGTATGTCACTGTAACTTTAGTTACGTCGGTCACAACTGCAGTACTGAGTGTCACTGCAACAAGCACAGCAACTGTCACAGTGTCGAAGAGCCCAACGTGTGTCTACAGTGTCGCCATCACACACAGGTGTGCCCTCTATTGGCATAGCAATGCACTTCACTCAGCCTTTAATGGGCGCAACACGTTTCATTGGTTAGCTCATACGGGGTTTCGTATAATTGAAATGCTCCAATTGTCTGAATTTTTTATTTATTGAGTCTTAATGCGGTACAGTTGGCTCTACATGTCATAAAAACTAGCATCTTTGATTTCATCGCCAAATCATGTATTTTTGAAGATATTAAGAGATGAAATACCACCATAGTGACACGTCTTTTGTGGATTTTATTGATTTTCATGGGAAATTAGTTTGACCCACCAGACTTCACTCTGCTCCTATTTTAGGAGTCCGTACTTTTTTAACAACCTAGGCCACCATGTAGCGCCACTGTTGTGTCAACTTCTGCGATTTATGTGTATTTATCGTCTTCTATAGTAGAGTCGTGTGGGTCCAACCAAGGGCTGTATAAGGAGGATGAAACAAGGAGTCTCCAACTCCCGGGAAAATCAAAACCTGGAGATGTTATAAATGCTAATAAATTCTGTGTCAAAGTGTCATTCGTTTAACCAATTAAAATCATTGCACATTCCTTCTAAAGCCGGCTTACACAAATGATTTTTGTCAGACAATGTGGTCTATTTGGGAATTTGGACTGGTTCTAATAGTTAGTTCTATATGATCTAGTTATGTCCAATTAGCAACTGACAGCAGGTGAACCCGTCATGACCATCAAAGCAGGAGTGGCGAGAGTCAAGATCTAAGTCTCAAAACGCATTAGACACTTCCCATTATATCACCATGCTACCATTGTGAGCATTCCATATTATGTGCAAGCACACCGCATGTTGTTTGTGTGTCCAGGGTGCGCAGTGTAACGAGTGCAAGCCGTTGTTCATCGGTAACCCGACAGATGGAGGCACTTGCGAGTCATGCAGTCAGTTCTGTCACCACCACGCATCCGTCTGCCTGACACGCAGCCAGTTCAACATGTCTGTCGGTCATCCCAGTCTTCCTCTTGATCCTGGCAACGTACGTATCAAGACGTTTATTTCACACGCAGTTAGTATGCTCCGTCCAATACAGTTATGATTATGAAATCAGATGTGTCCGATTACGACAGAACAAGTTATTTACTCGCGTACAACATGACGGACAAATTTTTAATTGTTTTTAAATGGAATGACAACCGACTGCGACAGTAGAGAACATAGCACCCAACTTTGAATTTGAAATCATTAGGCATGTGAAATAAATATAAATGGTACATTTTGCGATCTGCGTCCCACTATAATTGCCCTCGACGGCCTTTTCCGAATATTTGTGCTACTCTGCCACTCGGATGATTGAAGCAGGATGTAATTCGCAAATGTACTGGCAGCTATCCAGTTAGAGCGCTGGACAGTCAGTCGAGAGGGCTAGGGTTTGAGTCCACCTACTGACGTATCAAAACTTGGGCAGTTTTGTTCATCCCTCTCTGTCTGTGTCATTTGGAAGAGACACTAAAACCCCCTGGTCCCTTCTACTTATGCCAGGGGAAGTAAAAGATCCCACACAGGGAAATGGCAAAAACCTGAAATTGGTGGGAGATGAGTTTGGCGAGAGGTGGGAGGTGAGTTTGGCGAGAGGTGGGAGGTGAACTCTCAAAAGAGTAGCAGTAAATCAGAACATTTAGGGCAGTTATTTGTAAATTACTCGAAACATTAATTGGAGACGACATGATGGAATTCCTTGTAAAACATAAATTAATAAACACATCTCAACATGGGTTCCTAAAAGCAAGGTCATGTCTAATCAATCTCTTATGTTTTTTGGAAGAAATTACAAATTGGGTAGATGACGGGCCACCAGTGGATGTTGTCTACTTAGATTTTCAGAAAGCTTTCGATAAATTACCACATCAAATATTGTTACTTAAACTAAAAGCCCATGGTATAGGTAATGATGTAATCAACTGGATAGAAGAGTGGCTTACACACAGAAGACAAAAAAAGTTTCATAGCAATATGGGATTGCTGCTTCAAAAGGAAATCAATTTCTATGGCTAATTAGGAGAACTATCACGTATAAAGAGAAACAGCTAATTGTACCCCTGTACAAAGCAATAGTTAGATCACATTTGGAATATTGTATTCAAGCATGGAGGCTGTATCGTAAGAAGGACATAGACAAGTTAGAAACAATACAATGAAGAGCAACTAAGATTCTTCCAGAATTGAGAGACCTTAGTTACAAAAGCCGCTTATTACAATGTGGTTTGACAACACTAGAGACCAGGAGACTAAGAGGAGACCAAATAGAAGTATTTAAAATAGTGAACGTTTATGAGGATGTTGATAGGAATATGTTCAAACTTAAAGAAGGCATTAGAACCAGAGGACACAAAGCAGGATTAGTTAAGGAGCAGTGTAGATTGGACATGAGAAAGTACTCTTTCTCACAGAGGGTGACAAATTAATGGAACAAACTGCAAAATGATTGTGTTGATGCTAGTACATGTAGTGTGAATATGTTTAAGAATAGAATTGACAGATATCTGATAAGGGGGGATACACATAGATGAGAAAATTGTTGGACTCTCGATAAGCCAATGGCTTCCTTGTCCACGTGCCATCTGGAACTTGTTGTTTGGGATGGCAATCTTGTTAAAATCTTGTTAAAATTGGTGGGAGTTGAGAGGTTGGCCTCAAAAACAGGTGGGAGAGGGGACGTTGACCCCACAAACAGGTGGGAGATGGGACGTTGACCCCACAAACAGGTGGGAGATGGGACGTTGACCCCACAAACAGGTGGGAGATGGGAAGTTGGCCCCAAAAACATGTGGAAGATTTGAGGTTGAGACTCCTGCCACACCCCCTCATATAAGACGACACATTGATACTATGTGCAGGTGACGGCGTGGATCAGGAGAGGACCCCAGGACAAGGCACAGGCCGTCTGTGTACAGTGTGGCAACAACACCCAGAGTGAACGCTGCTCCAAGTGTAAACGTGGTTTCTTTCGTCTGGCGGAGAAACTCCCCACAGAGCCATGCCAACCGTAAGTTGACAGTAGGGTAGTAGTCGCAATCGCTGTAAATCTGTGTCAGTCAATGCATAGATCTGTGAAAGGCAGTGATGCTGTGACAAAACTGGTGTTTGGTTTAATAAAAACCATGTACGAACTTAGATCTATTTAATACTATTAATGCACGCACGCACGCACGCACGCACGCACGCACGACCTCGAGGACCGCGGTTTGAATCATCTTGCTGTCATTTCAAAGCCTGGACACCAGTGCCTCTGCTTGAAGCTATTTGCTGTCAGACGTAGAATGTTTCACCGTGAACTTGGGGATTGTTTCGACAGGTGCCAATGTCAAGGTCACAGTGACTACTGTCACAATAACACGGGCATCAACTGTGACTGTCACAACAACACCAAGTCTCCCCGCTGTGAGACGACCAAGTCCTCGCACTGTTATGAGAAACAGGTGATATGTCATGCCTACCTGTATTCCTTATGTCGTAGGGCACACAGACCACAAATATCTGGACTAGGCAGTATTCCTAGACTTACTGTCAGTGCCATGCCTTTGGGCTCACTCCCGGCCCATGCCCTCTACTAAATTTCTCAGGCATGATGGACCGGGCCTGGGCGTACATTCTTGTTTCTGGACCGGGCTGGGCTTTAGCGACCGTGGGATTCTAGCTGCTAATTTTGGGCCAGGTCAGTGGGTACAGAGACCACTAGTGCAAGATAGTCATTGTTGATGCTAAAGTTAACACTGGGGTATCACATCTTTAGAAAACACCAACTTACATTCAACAGCATCCAGATTCTTCAAGGTTTTGCAGATAATAAATTTGTCTGTGGTGGTAATAATTTATTCTTCTGGCCTGGTTGAAGATTATGTTTACCTGTCGTGCGCATTATTGTGGAAGATGGGCAATTTTGTTCTCTCCACACTGCCTCAGTTCACTCGGCTGAATAAATGAGTACCTGGCTACAGACAGTGGTGGATTCATATGAATGAATGGTCCAGATTCTTTAAGATGTTGACAACATCCTAAGATTTTTGCATGTGACAAATTTTTCTGGTGGTAATAATTTATTGACGATTATGTTCTGCGTATAGGGGAAGTTCATGTTATCTATCATGCATGTTATTATGTTCTGCGTGTAGGGGAAGTTCATGTTACCTATCATGCATGTTATTATGTTCTGCGTGTAGGGGAAGTTCATGTTACCTATCATGCATGTTATTACGGTATATGATGATTAGTCTTTGTAAGTTACCTTTGTAAGTTACCTTTGTAAGTTACCTGTACGTCTGTCCTACAGTGCACAGAGTGTGTGGAAAACTTCCTGGGCACGCCCACTGACGGACATCACTGCTACCGACAAATGAGTGTAGATCGTGACTACTGCTTCGACCCGACGACACAGATGCAGTGTGAGAACCACGCCCAGTTGCCCCAGGCCCTGCCTTGGGGTCGCACTGTCTTCTTCGCTGTCCAACCCAAGTACCTCAACGTTGACATCCGCATCACTCTGGATGTGACAGCTGGAGGTTAGTGACACTCAGTAGTGACACAGTGACACAGTGACACATTCACTATTGCAACTCTCCATTTCCACCCTAAACCCTATGTGTACAAAATTGCCTAAAACTACACTCAACATGGGTAAGCGTGCTCTCGCCGTGGCGTTGGTAAGCTTGCTCTTGCCATGGCCTGGGTAAGCTTGCTCTCACCATGGCGTGGGCAACCTAGCTCTCACCGTGGCGTGGGTAAGCTTGCTTTCACCGTGGCATGGGAAGCTTGATTTCACCGTGGCGTGGGTAAGCTAGCTCTCACCATGGCATGGATAAGCGTGCTCTCACCGTGGCGTGGGTAAGCATGCTCTCACCATGGCATGGGTAAGCTTGCTCTCACCGTGGCGTGGGTAAGCATGCTTTCACTGTGGCGTGGGTAAGCATGCTCTCACAGTGGCGTGGGTAAGCATGCTCTCACTGTGGCGTGGGTAAGCATGCTCTCACCGTGGCGTGGGTAAGCTTGCTCTCACCGTGGCGTGGCTAAGCATGCTGTCAGTGTAGCAGTGCCCAAAACGTGGAATGAATCACCCTAAAATCATCTGAAACTATAGCAAGCAACCTTCCACAAAAATCTGAAGAAAAATTATTTTTAATTGCTTTTCCTCCCTAACTCCAACGTGTGCAAGATGGCCTTGCACGTTTTTTACTCAGGGCCTCATTTCTCATCGTCAAATGTCCCCAGGAAGTTCAGGTAATTTGTCTCACAACTTCTCTGTAGCTGCCAAAATCTGGAACAGTTTCTACTATAGTTGCTTTCCGCAAAACTCTCGGGACATATTTTTTTCGAAATTGTACTTCTCTAAATCCTTGGTGGTCCCTCAGCAGTCCCTTGGCGGTCCCTCGGCAGTCCCTCAGCAGTCCCTCGGCGGTCCCTCGGCAGTCCCTCAGCAGTCCCTCGGCAGTCCCTTGGCAGTCCCTTGGTGGTCCCTCAGCAGTCCCTCAGCGGTCCCTCGGCAGTCCCTCAGCAGTCCCTCGGCGGTCTCTCAGCAGTCCCTCGGCGGTCCCTCGGCAGTCCCTCGGCGGTCCCTCGGCAGTCCCTTGCTCTGGTAATGACTCATCCGTGTTCATGATATCGCACTTAATAATTCTCTGTTGTTGCACCTCTGAGCTGGGATCCCTGAATATTCAGGCACCATATATTATTATTATTAAAGGTACTTAATCAGTTCGATTTTTTTGCTAGTCTCATGTCAAATTCATTTTGCAAAAAAAACAAACCTACCTAGTATCCACTTCAACATGCTAGCTCGTTTGTGCAATTTTTTATGCAGTTTTTGTGACATCATCAGACAAGTTATTAAATTATTTAATGTTTGTTCAAGCGTTTACTGAAATGAAAATCAAAATGTGGAAAAATCTCGATTTTGTTCCTTGGTGAAATTTTTTTACTTTGTCATGCGATCGGTGAGAGGATGGAGGTCACACCCATGATCAGCATTAACTCACACAGTGTTTACCATTTTTTGATATCCACTATTTTGATCCTTACCAGATCTAAAGACTAAAGTCAATTCTTTCGATGATTTGAATAGAAATAGGCATTTTTTATTAAACTGTCTGCAGATGTTACATAAACTGTTCACACACTACATACAGCAGCCTGTATTTGGACACCAATGAACCAGATTTGTGATAGGCTAAATCAGTCGAGGGAACAGTTTTAACTGTACGAACGATGACAAATACATTTGTTCTACTTGGTATTTATTCTAAAGTGAAAGCTGCAATGAGTTAAAGTGAAACTAACGTGATTCTTGTTACAGGTGTGGATGTCTATTTCACCCCACGTGATGACACATACCAGGTTAACACAGACCGCCACATGGGCATACACCATGTGACGGTTGACCCGAAGTATGAGGAGCAGACGCGTCGACGCAGGGCTACCGACGTGTCAAGGACACGACACCGACGCGACTCCGACAGCAGCCAGACCAGCGGCAACGTGTCTGTCGCTTACATCAACCAAGTCATCAACGCGGCTGACGTGAACACGTTCGTGACGGTGGCAGAACCGCACACATTCCTCGTGGTGCGCGGCGTGCAGCACCGTCTCGTCATCACGCTACCAAATAAGGTGCACAACCTGAAGGAGTTGCGCTTCTACCTGATTCTCTATGGCGTCGGCAGCAGCAAGCAGAACAACACGTTCGGCAATCTGTTCTTCCGACAGGACCAGCCTCACATCGACCTGTTTGTCTTCTTCTCAGTCTTCTTCTCCTGTTTCTTCCTCTTCCTCGCCATCTGTGTGATGCTGTGGAAGACGAAGCAGGCGTACGACACGCGGCAGTCGCGGCATCAACGCAAGCTCGAGATGAAGAATATGGCGTCGCGGCCGTTCGCGCGCGTCCTCATAGTCGTCGATCCACCGATGAACTTTGAGCTGCCGGCGGGTGCTGTGCCCTCACCAAAACTCGCACGCAGGATGAAGACGTTGTGGCGGCCCAGTCGGGCTCACACAACAAGCAACCCGACCGACGAGCTGCAGTTCCACGTAAATCCATTGACGCTCGAACCAACGGATGACGGTGTTGCCGTCGTTGGCACTATGTTCATTCAGTTGCCAGGCGACAGCAGTCTGACAGTGCGAGCTAGTCTCGGCTCAACGCTCATGACTATGCGGGTCCTGTATCCCACAACGCACCACTTTCAAAAAGCAACGCTGCGTCACAATACCAACAGCAGCATAGCTTAGTTATGACAGGCTGTTTACGATATATTCAGTCACACTACGTCCCTATATGCAGTTGATGGCTCCTATGACAAAGCTAGCGTCATATATACAAGGTGATGTAATATGTTAATTAGTTGTTGTATAAATGTACGTAACGTTAATCAAGTAATCCATGAAATTAACTGTTCTATGTGGTTATATAATGTGGAATTGCGGTCTTATTCTAACGGGGTGGTATTAGAAAGGTGATTATTTGTTAGCCATCTACCAATGCTAGGAATACATATTATATATTATTAACTACAAACATAGCCATTATCTTATTTGTGTCATTGTAAGTGAAATGTTCATAGTTGTCATCTACACTTGACTTAGTATGTTACCCGTGTGAGAGTTTGATGGATGTGTACTCGTGTGGCATGAAACTTATTTATTGTCCAGTCTAATTGAGTGTCACATGCACAGTGTCACTGTCATAAAGGGTGACATAGCATTGTCGACTATGTCACATCTAAAGGCCATATGATGCAAAATGTTAAAGTGTGTGTGCGTGAGTGCGTGCCTGCTTGTGTGTGTGTATGCATGCATGTCTGCAAGAGAAAGTGTTATTTATATGGAATTTATGCATTGCACATAACTTATATAGTAGAGCTATTGATGAAATTGAGAAGGTGATTACAGCCTTATATGATAATAAGCTGGATTTGTTGGTATGAAATTTTTTTTTCGACAACCAATGTAAAAGTGAGTGCAAACAGGTTTGTCAGAATCATCAGTTTGTATACATAAAGAAATGTTTACTTAGTGGAATTATAGAACAGTAACTTTTATTTTGATAAATGCTTTGGAAATGGAAATTTATGCCATGATAGTGAAGAAAGAGCAAGTGTTTTAAAACCTAACAAATAAGCATAAACCAAAATACTTTGGAGGAATAGAAAGGTAAATATTGGAAAAGAATAAAATTCCAGTGATTAACTACAGGCACCCATCACCATGTTGATGTTGAACGGTATATGTATCGCAGAAAGTGACAAATCTTTTCTAAGATTATAAACAGTGGCGTATCTAGGACTTGCCAAAGGGGGTCATGGCCCACTGCGTCTCCTAGACACACCACTGATTATAACATACTTCATAGAAAATAGTTTCAAATTTTTACTTAATATGTAAGTTTTAAATGTGTGTAAGTTTGCACTGATTGTTTTGTTACTGATACACATATCTGCTTCACCATATGCAAAATTAAGTTTTAACAAGAAAATGGAAGGTATAATCTATCTGTTTGGTTATAGTTCGTACTCTGCATTCATTCTATTTTCAGAACAAACTTCTTGTTGCGTTTATGTAAAATTAATTACAAATTGTTTGTAGGCTTTAGGCTGTCTCATTTGTTTTATTGAAGATTGTACAATTCGTACATGCAAAGTTAAAGGCAGCTTTTGAACACTTTTAAAGGGCTTGTTTTAGAAGCATGAAACTATTAATAGTTTTCCCATCAACAGTTGTCACCATCATCATCAATACGTCTTTTTAATTGTTTGGTGTAAATATGTGATCAAAAGTATTAACTACTTTCTAAACATGCGTAAATATTGTAGGCCAACATACTCTTTTCCAATCCTTTACCATCGTCAGCCATGATGCATTTTAGAAAATCATCAAGATTTTTGCTGTTTTAAATGTTGCACCAAGGCAATATTTTTTCAAATGTCTTTATTGTTGCTGTCTAGGTCAAACTGTAGAATTATTGTTCAAAACCAATTATGTACTAGTGATGCTATTCTAGGTTTTATCTCACTATACCAGTTCAATAACAAAAATGAACTGATGTTTTGGAAACTCTAGCAGATATTTGGAATAAAAATGTTTACCTGCAGCTATAGGACCTGGTAGAATTGTGGTTTGTATTTGGGAAGCAACATACACGTTTGTTATCTCTTTAAATTGTACCAGTTTGGTGGAGATTAAATGTACATGTAATATTGATCTTGTTTGAAGTGCTTTATTTCTCTATCCCTACGACCCCTTACGGAGTATGAGAGAACTTTATCTCACTACAATACAGTGTAGTAGTGCATAATACAGTAGTTACAATACAAGACAAAACAATAAGCCCTATCTATATAAGTATATCAAGTTTGTACAAAGGATGCACACAAATAAGGTAATTCAAACTAAATACAATAGTGTGCTTCTAAACGATGCACTATTTCAAAATTAAGGACTCAAACTTTGACAATATTACGTTTATAAATCTGGAAAGATTTGACAACTGTTTCACAGTGTACATTGAATAACATATTAATTTTTGGAGTACTGGATCTAACTCTGTGGTATGTTTTAATATATTCAAATCTTTCTTCCATCTAGGATGGACAAACAAGAACATAATGAAATTCATCACCGGTGTCCCATAATGGGCAAGGTTTCGGTGCATATCATTGGAGATAACGTCCAACAGAGATGGGTAATTTGTGATTCCCACAACGAAATCTACATAAATGTATTCTCTCAGTTGGATTCAAGTGAATTAAATATTTTTCAAAATCGACTTCGTTTTGTAATGTTAAGTTATTTGAGCACAGCCTGTTTGCATCGATTTCACTCTGCCATGCATGTGTACTAAACTGTTGGAGATAAACAACATTTACAAAACGATCAAGACAATTTTAGTAAAATGGTCTTAAAAACCAGATGTTATTCAATTTTGGAAAATATAAATGTCTACACACGGAACATGGGATCTTGGATGTAAAGTATAACACGGAAGATACTGTTCTTGGTACTACTAGAAAGGGTAGCAATACGAATTTCAGAGCAGTGTGGCATTGCAACCTCAAATAGTCTGGTAGGACATTCAGTAGGTGGCGCCACCAACGGAAATATTCGTTAAATTAAACCTTGAAAAACCTCCGCCCACGAGATCCCATAGGGGGAATCTCCCGCTATTCGTTTGTGCCAACTTGGGAGGTCTGTATTTCAGTTGATTTAGTTTCGTTTGTTCAGTCAGATGTTGCCGTTTACTGGATAGGCAGAATTGCTGGCCCTAGATACCGTTAATGCGTGACTAAGCCACTGCAACTTCCAAGCTTGCTTCCACGCCTTAGCCGCAGTGCCAGTGGTGGCGACAGGCGGACACCGGGATAGTGCCGTGGCTTTCTCACAATTTGTTCTAAAAGTGGGATATTCCGTTCAAATCTCCGTTTAACCATAGTCTAGTAACGGATTAACTGGGCGTTGAAAGGCGTTTCGCAGTTCTCAGAACGGCGCTAACTTAGACTACTGCTGTGACGTATTAACGGCGGCGGGTATATACACAAATTACGAAAACCCTTCAATCAAGTGGGCCGCTATGTCAGAAAAGGGCTAATTTCGTCAACAAAGGCTAATTAACATTATGATGGGTGAAGGTTAGGACCTATGAACCACTTTTCACATTGTATCTATAAAACGAAAAACGTATGCATGTTTTAACATGAAAATTGCTCTGTCCTACACATACGAATGTCCTCTAAGAGGGCCTAGAAAATGATCGGGCTGGGATTTGTCCCTTGAGCCACCATGTGGGGTTCCTTGAGCCACCATGTGGGGTCCCTTGAGCCACCATGTGGGGTCCCTTGAGCCACCATGTGGGGTCCCTTGAGCCACCATGTGGGGTCCCTTGAGCCACCATGTGGGGTCCCTTGAGCCACCATGTGGGGTCCCTTGAGCCACCATGTGGGGTCCCTTGAGCCACCATGTGGGGTCCCTTGAGCCACCATGTGGGGTCCCTTGAGCCACCATGTGGGGTCCCTTGAGCCATCATGTGGGGTCCCTTGAGCCACCATGTGGGGTCCCTTGAGCCACCATGTGGGGTCCCTTGAGCCACCATGTGGGGTTCCTTGTCCTTAGCCAGAATACCAATTTTACTTTTAAAACAGAACAATGAATTGACCATGTAATTTTCATTACCATAAACGTGTGGTACATATTCTGCACGTTATTCCGCTTCTTGAGAAAAATCTGTTTCAAAGAATGTTTGCAATTATTGGCAAGTATGCAAGACAATTATTGCCAAGTATGTAAAACTAAGTTATATGTTTTATTACCACCAGCCTACCTACGACATATTTATTATCAAGTATCTTCCTAGTTTTATTGTAGCTTTTCAGGTTTACGCCTACTTGGAATCGCTTAATTCCTGTAATTCTCACCGGTTTTGGAAACACTATATTGCCACTACTGGCACAGAAAAGATGATCTCGACACCAGGCTTGCCACCCATAACTCCTCATTCTGGGGGGGGATAACAAATGTTTGCAATTAATACCAATTGTTAGTTTTGTTTAATTACCCCAAGCTACCTGCAAACTATGTATTAGCCTATCGTCACATCTCTTCCTACTTGATATGGTAGTGTTCCAGGTTGACAGGAAACAGCTTAATTCATGTGTTTCTCTTGGTAGGACATTGGTAAGACATTGCTCATTTCCGGTCTGGGAAGCAATACCTTTACTACCGTTACAGGCACAGCATTGATATCCTCGACAACTACATAAGCATTGTCTGTGTTGTGTGCCTTCCGTAAGAAGCGAACTTCGATGTGTCTGCCTTCATCTTCCTCATCCAACACCAAGCCGATGTAACGAACGACTGTTTTTTTTTGTCCAGCGTATGACATAACTACAAAGTCGTCTTTGTGGATGTGGAGGTCCGCATGACGTTCATTTAGTTTGTTATCTTCCTCTTTGGTTTTGTGACAATGTTTACCTTTCTTCTGTTTAGTAACTCTTCATTCTCGCGACTGTCGGTGATGATGGCCGATTTTCCTTTGCCTCGTCTTGTTGCAGTTGCTTTTCGAGGAGCTGCCTTCGGGTATGGCCATAGGTCCTCAGGCGTGTGCCTCTCAGATGATCCTTTATGGGTTGATGGTGCTGGTGATCCTTGACTAGTAGATGCTGCTGGTGATCGTTGACCGGTCGATGGTGCTGGTGATCCTTGACTAGTAAATGCTGCTGGTGATCCTTGACCGGTCGATGGTGCTGGTGATCCTTGACTAGCAGATGCTGCTGGTGATCCTTGACCGGTAGATGGTGCTGGTGATCCTTGACTAGTAGATGCTGCTGGTGATCCTTGACTAGTAGATGCTGCTGGTGATCCTTGACCGGTCGATGGTGCTGGTGATCCTTGACTAGTAGATGCTGCTGGTGATCCTTGACCGGTCGGTGGAGCTGGTGATCCTTGACTGGTCGATGCTGCTGATGATCCGTAACTGGTCGATGGTGCTGGTGAGCCTTGACTAGTACATGCTGCTGGTGATCCTTGACCGGTCGATGGTGCTGGTGATCCTTGACTGGTCGATGCTGCTGATGATCCGTGACTGGTCGATGGTGCTGGTGAGCCTTGACTAGTACATGCTGCTGGTGATCCTTGACCGGTCGATGGAGCTGGTGATCCTTGACTAGTAAATGCTGCTGGTGATCCTTGACCGGTCGATGGTGCTGGTGATCCTTGACTAGCAGATGCTGCTGGTGATCCTTGACCGGTAGATGGTGCTGGTGATCCTTGACTAGTAGATGCTGCTGGTGATCCTTGACCGGTCGATGGTGCTGGTGATCCTTGACTAGTAGATGCTGCTGGTGATCCTTGACCGGTCGATGGTGCTGGTGATCCTTGACTAGTAGATGCTGCTGGTGATCCTTGACCGGTCGATGGTGCTGGTGATCCTTGACTGGTCGATGCTGCTGATGATCCGTGACTGGTCGATGGTGCTGGTGAGCCTTGACTAGTACATGCTGCTGGTGATCCTTGACCGGTCGATGGTGCTGGTGATCCTTGACTGGTCGATGCTGCTGATGATCCGTGACTGGTCGATGGTGCTGGTGAGCCTTGACTAGTACATGCTGCTGGTGATCCTTGACCGGTCGATGGAGCTGGTGATCCTTGACTAGTAGATGCTGCTGGTGATCCTTGACCGGTCGATGGTGCTGGTGATCCTTGACTAGTAGATGCTGCTGGTGATCCTTGACCGGTCGATGGTGCTGGTGATCCTTGACTAGTAGATGCTGCTGGTGATCCTTGACCGGTCGATGGTGCTGGTGATCCTTGACTAGTAAATGCTGCTGGTGATCCTTGACCGGTCGATGGTGCTGGTGATCCTTGACCGGTCGATGGTGCTGGTTCTATCGCAGGTTTATTCACATCAACGCATATGTCGGTGACAGTCGCCGACACGAACGCATCGTCGGCTATTTTCCTATATAGATGCCGTTTACTTTGAATGATGACGTTATGTGCAGTGTGAGAACGCTTTACCAAACGCTTGCCAACTCAGTTCTGCAACATCATAAATGGTTATTGTCTGGATGTGAGAGCACCCAAGAGTCGCATGCCGTGTTGAAGTACCGTTTAAATGGCCCCTATACTCCCACATATAAGAGCTGCATTCGATGACTGCAGTATGGGGGGAACGTGACAATAAACAACCCCTTTTCTCGAGCCATTTCCACCACCTCTACAGAAATGTGACTTTCATGGTTATCCACGACTAGAACTCCGCGTTTCGTCACATATACATCCCTGTGCTCAATGAAGTGCTTTAGTAGCTTAGGGAACCATTCAGAATTCACCCATCCAGACTGGGTGGCAAGACCCAGACTTCCATTTGGTGCCCCGTTTATATGTGATCGCGGAAGTTTACACGTGGAAATATATAGGCAGGGGGCAAAGCATGACCAACAACACTTATGCAGAAACAAAGGGTGACAAGAGTGACAAGAGTGACAAGGGTGCCGCGTCCAGCGGAAGCTATGTGACCAACCTGTTTCAGTCCCTTTTGGGTCAACACTTTGTCAGATTTGTGAAAGGTTGTCAAACCAGTGTCATCTAAGTTCCATATCTGGCGCTGTTCATATGCGTGCCTACAGATAACGGTTTAAAAATGATCAAATAACTGAGACACATTTGTTACGTTGAATCTAAGGAAACCATACAGGAAACCAATAAACTCCCGCCATTTTATTGACATGCCATGAAGATGGGCATGTCTTTCCATTTCGCTCCGCGTGTTCGTATGGTAGTCGCCTAGTAGACCATCGAGTTAGACCTTGAAACATCTTCGATGATGTGATCAGGTACGTCGACAAGCCTCAACACCGGTAAACACATGGAAGCCGTAGACGTGCAGAACATTAAATCAATGGATAGACGAAGAGACACGCGTGCGTAAGTACGTACACGTGCACGTACACATGTACGCACACACGTACGTATACATGTAAACCCTACATACGTAGGGTTATATAAATATCCAAACACAAAATGTATACACTCTAAATTTATACCTACACCTACCTGTTCCAAAATAGGTTTCAGGCATTGACGGAGCTATTATCCGACATTGACAATATGTTAGTATTGATAACATTGCACTAAGTATAGTAGATGTAGAACGAAAACAACAAAACACGCTAGATTTACTCAAAAATATTTTATAGATAAAACACATTTGTCATCCGCCATTAGTCAAAAGGCCGTGACGTCATAGGTAGCAGGACGTGACGTCTTAGGTAGCAGGACGTGACGTCGTAGGTAGCAGGACGTGACGTCGTAGGTAGCAGGACGTGACGTCGTAGGTAGCAGGACATGCCGTTGTAGGTAGCAGGACGTGACGTCGTAGGTAGCAGGACGTGACATCGTAGGTAGCATGACGAGACGTCGTAGGTAGCATGACGTGCATCTATAGAACTCGTCAGATGGAGCAACTGATCGCTATTGACAAAGTTACAGGGGGTGGCTCAAAGTTCCCTATGATCATGGGTCCCAGCCTTCCCCTACATAAGTTGAGATTGGACGCAAACAACATGGCCATATCATATTGGCAAGTATAAATTGATGTGCTTACAAATAGATTTTCATTTTGTCAGCTAATATTGCCAGAGTGCCGCACTCGTGACGTAGGGTTATAGAACAGCTCTTATAGGTCCATAGGTCCTAAACCATGACGTTTGTTTCCTTTTAATTATTAATTCCGAGTTTTTTATTGTGTGAATTGTTTCTGTGTGAGTCAAGTTTAGAATTATTTCTTATGCAATGTACACGCCTATAGAATGTTACTCTTAAGTAATAACTAATGAGTTTGGATAAGAGTCCCTGCATGTTTGCCCAGATTCTAGGCAAACATCCGGGTTCCGTCACAACTAGAAGCGTAAGGGAGGCCTTGGCTAGTTGTATACAGGGGCGTTTTAAGAAAATATATCACACATATGAAGACATACTGTCCAAAAATCGGGAATCACCCTTCGATCCAAAATCAGACTGATGCGATCACTTGTCGTGTAAATATTTCTATAAGCATGCGAGACATGGACTCTTACAGCCGAACTACAAAGAAGAGTACAAGCCATGGAAATGAGGTGCTATCGAAAGATCCTTTTCATCTCTTACAAGGACCATGTAATCAACGAAGAGGTCCACAACAGAATGTAATAAACCACTGGGCCCTGTGAAGATCTCCTGGCCACAATAAAAAGACGGAAGCTGAAATGATACGGGCACGTCTCGTGAATACCCGGCTTTACAAAGACCATCCTGCAAGGCACCGTCAGGGGAGCAAGAAGAAGAGGGAGACAGAGGCAGAGGTTGGAGGACAACATCAGAGAGTGGACAGGCCTGGACTGAGACACAAAGGGCAGCAGACTACTGACAGAGGTGGAAACAGCTGGTTGCGAGGTCATCGGTAGTGCCCCAACGACACTCCGGGTTAAGGGATTGATGATGATGATGATGATGATGATGCTGATGATGAATCCAATTAATGTAATAACAGTAGCATGCACGAGTGACACTTGCTTTGCGATCCATACGTTATTTGCTGTAACAACGTGCCCGCATGATGTAACAACTAGTCCCGCTCACGGGGCTAGTTGTTACAGTAACCGCGCCTGGGAAATCTTACATATCTACCTAACTACAATGTGGAATATCAATGGTACGGTATATTTTATTAACACGAATACTACATTTAATGTACGTGTTCACAGAAATAATGCAGCTAACATACTTTTCACAAAAAAAAGTTATTTTAACTGAAAATTTTAACAACTAGCCCCGGTCTCACCTACCAGGCCTACCGGCTGTTGTGAGGCGACAAACGGTGACGGCCCATCACGGAGCCTGGTTAATCGAGGCTATGGAAGAATTAGCAGGAAAACGCGCCATTTTGATCCCGCACACCGACACCGCTGTCCGGCTTTGGACATATGGTGATCTCAATTGTACCGCGTTTCTCGGACAGCAGCAAGCAGTCGTTGGACGCCGTCGTCTCGGGTGCTCGCACACATGCGGCGCACACATGCGGAGCACGCTCGCCGACCGGTAGGGGAAGTGGTGAATCTATTACGGCAGAAAGTGCTCTCAATTTGCCTTCGTTATCGCGACCCATTATGGCAATCAGCGCCGATCAAACGGCCGCTCATTAACGCACACTAGATAATAGTGATCTGATTTCGGCGTCGCGCACGTATCCATGTCGGACGAAACCGAGTTACTCGACTCAAGGTTAACGGCGACGGGAATTGCGCGCTGTCGAAAGCAGCGAATTGTCGGTTGAAGTAATCGAAAGAGGCGACACAATCAGCAACGCCTGACGACCATTTGATGCACGTGTCTCGTTTGACAATGATCGCCGTTCCTTCGTCTAATAGCATTTTATCAGCCTTCCCGAGACTAATCTGTTTTGGACGATAGACGTTTCCAATCGAATTGTCGACTGAAAGCCTCGTTTCTTTACAGGGTACAAACTGTTGTCCTTAAATTAGGCGTGTATCGATGTGACTGCCTCTGTTTCGTTAGCAACGAAGATGTTCGGCACAACACTGACGACATACTTATGATGGCGACTGACAGCGCCAACTAGTGGACTTCTTGTTCAATGTTAGTGCACTTACTGATCGAGTCGACGCCAGCATTGGTTCGTGTCACGGACTGCGCGTCAACAGCTAGATTATTGCCCCTCACGATAAAGATAGACAAGACTTTCGTCGAAAGAGTGAACACATGTAACTATTTAGGTTTAACAATGAATGAACATCTAAACTGGAAAAATCGTGTAGATAACATTTAAAATAAATACTCAAAAACGTTAGGTGTAATTAATAAATTTTAAAATGTTCTGCCTATAAATGTTAAAAGTATATTATATAACTACTTAATATTGCTACATTTCAACTACGTATACCACACACAATAAACAACACCCCAGCAATACTGACAAATAAAATCCATACTCATAGTCAACGTGGTTTTGTGGCATATGCCAAAATATTACATATATAAACACATAATGGCAAATGTGAAATTCTAAATTGTCGTTTTTGTCAAAATATGTTGTAATTATTAATCCCTATAATAATGTCTAGCTATTTGTAATATAAAATAATTATAATTTGAAGAGGACAAACAATTCATAGTTTGGTGTATGTTTTTTTTATAAAAACATAACACTTTTTACAAAGGTTATTGTAAAATTCATTGTAGAACGTAAAATGCGGATGGCTCTCATGATAGCGACCAATGTGGGTCTTAATAGGAGTCTCCTATACATTAACCTGTACTTTTATTTCTCATACTACACAGTGCATTGTAAACAGTTCGTTTAACTGACTGTGTTTGTCTTTGTTATTGATATGATGTATCGGTAATAACTGTATTATATGTTGGTATGTATAATTGGGACAAATAAATATATGATTCTGATAGGCAGGAAAACGTCATTTGGTTAAAAATATTTTTTTTTATACAATAAAACATCGAAACTCCACTCAAGTATTGACCAGTACGAACCTTGTAGGAAAGACTGCAAATTAAAGCTATTGCTGTGGCAGCGTACAACTAATTATTGTATTGTGCGAACAATTTAATTAAACCTACTCTACCATCATCATATTTACAAATAAAGAGGGAATGTAGATTTACAAATAAAGAGGGAATGTAGGCCCTACAACGATTTTCAATCGACATTAAATGTATTAGTATTAATACCATATCGATTGTGTAAAAATTATATCTATGCAAAACGTGTGACTATCGTGATCGTTCATGTCGAATGTTCATACATGTTCACACATGTTACACACAAAAAGTTAAATGTGCTAACAAAAGGCAAATGAAGACGTCATGAACAGCTGTCCTATTATACTACAGCAGGTTAGCAACAATGTCTTGTCTAGTCGTTGTAAACGATATATACTGTCATAGGAACACTATTGCCATCAAGAAGCAGAAATAAAAATAAGCTCCAAATAATTGATTACGAGTAAGTTTATCGTTTAATATTGGGCGACATTGTGACAAATCAACGCGCGAATGAAGTCGCGTGATGTTACGGTTTTGAAATGGACACTACGTGGGAAAAGGAGAACTGTGGAAGAAGAATTGAAGCTGGCCCGGAAGACCAGGAATGAACTCAGCTGGTTCGCCCAAGACCGTGCTGGCTGGAGGAGATCTGTTGTCGCAATGTGCTCCGGGGGGAGGGAACAGGTTTGAGTGAATATGGGATATTTAACAAGATTAAACAAAATTACCATCCACTACAAATGCCCAGATGGCAAGTGGACATATATATATATATATATATATATATATATATATATATATATATATATATATATATATATATATATATATATATATATATATATATATATATATATATATATATATATATATATAATATATATATATACATAAATATATACATATACATGTAAATATATATATTTATATATATATATATATATATATATATATATATATATATATATATATATATATATATATATATATATATATATATATATATATATATATATATATATATATATATATATATATATATATATATATATATCTCTTCACTTCACTTTCCCATAACCTGTAAGGACCGTTGGGGCACCATTGATGACTTTCTAACCAGCTCTCTCCACGTTTCCCTGTTCTCTACAGCCCTCTGGGAGTCAGCGAACTCCATTCCTGTCCACTCTTTGATGTTGTCTTCCCACCTCTTCTTCTGTCTACCTCTTCGTCTCCCCCCTCTTACGGTACCTTGCAAGATAATCTTTGCAAGGCCAGATGATCGTGATACATGACCGTACCACTTCAGTTTACGCTTCTTAACTGTTGTAAGAAGGTCGTCATATGGTCCGTTGGCTTGTTTGATCTTGTTACGGACAGCATCGTTAGTAACATGGTCTTTGTATGATATGTGCAAGATCTTCCGGAAGCATCTCATTTCCATGGCTTGTATCCTCTTCTGTAGATCTGCTGAAAGGGTCCATGTTTCACAAGCGTACAGAAAGATGGACATGACAAGGGAGCGCATCAGCCTTATTTTCGAACTGACCGTAATGTTTCTGTCGTTCCATAAGGGTTTCAACCTTGTTAGTGCTGCTGTTGTCTGTGTAATCCTGGCAAGTATCTCCGGTTTGGAACCCTCATCTGTGATAATTGATCCCAAGTACCTGAAGCTTGTTACTGCCTCAAGTCTCTGTCCATTAACTTTGACCTCTGTGCTGATGCCTTGTGTGCTGTTTGTCATCAGTTTGGTCTTTTCGGTACTGATCTCCATGCCGTATGATGCAGATGTTTTCTCAAGGCGCTCCACTAAATTGACTAGTTCTTGTTCATCTCCTGCTAAGCCGTCGATGTCGTCAGCAAAACGAAGGTTGGTGATTGTCCTGCCTCCAATGCTGAGAGTGCCTTGATGGTTTTCTAAAGCATCAGTCATTATCCTTTCCAGAAAAATGTTGAAGAGCGTTGGTGATAGTAGGCATCCTTGTCGAACTCCAACAGTTGTTCGAAACCAGTCTCCTATGCTGCTGTTGAAGGTTACTGCACTGGTGGCATTGTCATATAGGTGTTCAATGGTTCGGACAAGCTTGGAGCCAATGTTGTACTTCCTCATGGTTGCCCATAGGGCCGCATGCCATACCTTATCAAAGGCCTTCTTGAAATCTATAAAGACATGATACAGGCTTTGCTGATGTTGAAGGTGTTTCTCGCAAAGGATTCTAAGGTTGAAGATCTGTTCAATGGTGCTCCGTCCTGCTCGAAAACCCGCTTGTTCTTCAGCGATAATCTCTTCTGCCTGGGGTTTGAGTCTGATGAGTAGTATCTTCAACATGACTTTGCTCGGGTGGCTGATGAGGCTGATTGTTCTGTAGTTTTGGCACATCTGTAGGTTGCCTTTCTTGGGAAGTGTGATGATCAGTGACTGAGTCCATGGGGTGGGCCATTCTCCTGTCTGCCAGATCTTGTTGCAAATTGTTGTAAATGTGGTAAACAAGTCTTCTCCCCAGCTTGAACCAGTTCTGCTGGTATGTTATCAATTCGTCCTTCAGTAGCTGACTTTCTACTTTTGGTGTGTGGCAGAGACTTTACTGCAGTAGTAGTAGTTATCCCTTTCTTCACTGATGTCAGGTCTTTCACTATTTGATAAGCCTTCTTGCTGTTGTTCTTGCTCTTATATATATATATATATATATATATATATATATATATATATATATATATATATATATATATATATATATATATATATATATATATATATATATATATATATATATATATATATATATATATATATTTATGTATATATATATATATATTTATATATATATGTATATATATATATATATATTTATATATATATATATATATATTATATATATATATATATTTTATATATATATATATATATATATATAACACATATATATATATATAATATAGATACACACACACACACACACACACACACACACACACACACACACACACACACACACACACACACACACACACACACACACACACACACACACACACACACACACACACACACACACACACACACACACACACACACACACACACACACACACACACACACACACACACGCACGCACGCACGCACACACACACACACACACACACACACACACACACACACACACATACACACACACTCATATGCCTGGTACTAGACGAGTGCGTGGGCTGTACCCATTTTTTAATGAAACCAAAGTGGAGTCCGCCGTATGTAGACTGACACCGAGACTCCGGGTACAAGCACCCGTCACAGTTGACGGTTAACGACAACGACATTCACGCAGCCGTGGCGGTATGTGTGGTTAGACAGAACTCGCCGCCCGGACAGTCTATTTACTCGCACAATGACCGCGACATGTTTAATTTTCCAGTAAATTTAATTTCAAAAGCTGCTGTCGTGTTGTCGCCGTCTTGACGACTGTTCGCCCGCCAAGCGAGCACAGTAGGTGTAACATTTAGCGGGAGGAAGCAGTCTATACGCTTCCTCGGCTGCCATCATAAAGTTGTTTCGACTCGCTCATTTAACACGTGCCGACGACTAGAGAACTTTAAAGAATTAACATGATAAATAAAATAACGTTGTACCATCTGCCTGTTTCAATAATGGTCTTAAATTCGTGACAAATATATCCAAGCATGGTTATCAAATGTATTTTCCAATGACAAATGTATTACCTATAAAATAGGCGGGTTTGTGCTACCCATTAACTATCAATTATGGGTCAAACTCGAATACTTCTTTAAATATTTTATAGGTAATACATTTGTCATTGGAAAATACATTTGATAACCATGCTTGGATATATTTGTCACGAATTTAAGACCATTATTTAGTCCTTCGTTTAGTTCATCGTCCTTCAAGTGGTTCCCAAAACAAAATGGCCTTTAGTAGAGCTTAGTTACAACTAGCAAATATTGTTGACGTTCGCTGTGACTAACTTCATTCTACATTAAACCAAATGTTAATAGTACATATGCATTAGATCGTATTGGTTGATGCGCAGTTACTTTGGATATAAAGAAATTAATCCGCCACGAACAGAACAGAACTATCAAGCTGTTGCTTTTTTTAAATATTACGTGACTACTCCACACTGCCCTACGATAAACCGACAGAACCGGTTTATTACGAAACACTATTTGTCGAAGTGTGTAGAAGTAGGAAAGATGTTGGTTGATATTAGCGATGATTGTTATCCTCTTCGGCCTTTTTACAACCCTTTTGGTGCAGTCCTCCCGTATAATAATATAAGTCCCCCTAGTCAGACGAAACCGCGGATTAGTCTTCCATTTTGACGCATGTAATCAAATAAGGAGAATCGGTGTTTCACAAGGATGTAGAATTTTCATTACTAACTATATTATGGGGACATGAAGGGAGAAAATACTCCAATATAAGCTGGATATAGAGTAAATCCAGTTCGACTAGTCTCTACATGACCCGCTAGGTGGGGTGACTGTCTTGACTCACGAGAGTCCAGCGGAGTGTTTGGTAATTATTGGACCCAATTTCTATGCTCACCTGATTATCACACTCCAGTTAGGTAGTCAAGTGACACTCCTGTCCACCGTAACCCGGGCCTTCCTCTCTGTCTCTTTCCCTCCAGGTGGCTGTTGATGTTGTTGATCCACCGTAACCCGGGCCTTCCTCTCGGTCTCTTTCCCTCCAGGTGGCTGCTGATGTTGTTGATCCACCGTAACCCGGGCCTTCCTCTCTGTCTCTTTCCCTCCAGGCGGCTGTTGATGTTGTTGATCCACCTTAACCCGGGCCTTCCTCTCGGTCTCTTTCCCTCCAGGCGGCTGTTGATGTTGTTGATCCATCGTAACCCGGGCCTTCCTCTCGGTCTCTTTCCCTCCAGGCGGCTGTTGATGTTGTTGATCCACCGTAACCCGGGCCTTCCTCTCTGTCTCTTTCCCTCCAGATGGCTGTTGATGTTGTTGATCCACCGTAACCCGGGCCTTCCTCTCTGTCTCTTTCCTCCAGATGGCTGTTGATGTTGTTGATCCACCGTAACCCGGCCTTCCTCTCTGTCTCTTTCCCTCCAGGTGGCTGTTGATGTTGTTGATCCACCGTAACCCGGGCCTTCCTCTCTGTCTCTTTCCCTCCAGGTGGCTGTTGACGTTGTTGATCCACCGTAACCCGGGCCTTCCTCTCGGTCTCTTTCCCTCCAGGTGGCTACTGATGTTGTTGATCCACCGTAACCCGGGCCTTCCTCTCTGTCTCTTTCCCTCCAGGTGGCTGTTGATGTTGTTGATCCACCGTAACCTGGGCCTTCCTCTCTGTCTCTTTCCCTCCAGGTGGCTGCTGATGTTGTTGATCCACCGTAACCCGGGCCTTCCTCTCTGTCTCTTTCCCTCCAGGTGGCTGCTGATGTTGTTGATCCACCGTAACCCGGGCCTTCCTCTCGGTCTCTTTCCCTCCAGGTGGCTGCTGATGTTGTTGATCCACCGTAACCCGGGCCTTCCTCTCTGTCTCTTTCCCTCCAGGTGGCTGCTGATGTTGTTGATCCACCGTAACCCGGGCCTTCCTCTCGGTCTCTTTCCCTCCAGGTGGCTGCTGATGTTGTTGATCCATCGTAACCTGGGCCTTCCTCTCTGTCTCTTTCCCTCCAGGTGGCTGCTGATGTTGTTGATCCACCGTAACCCGGGCCTTCCTCTCGGTCTCTTTCCCTCCAGGTGGCTGCTGATGTTGTTGATCCACCGTAACCCGGGGCCTTCCGTTCAGTCTCTTTCCCTCCAGGTGGCTGCTGATGTTGTTGATATACCGTAACCTAGGCCTTCATCTCAGTCTCTTTCCCTCCAGGTGGCTGCTGGTGTTGTTGATCCACCGTAACCCGGGTCTTCCTCTCCGTCTCTTTCCCGTCATCTTCACGCTTAGGGCCACTTTTATGAAAGAATCACCTCTTCTCATCACATGATAATACCATCTCAAAGTATTCATCTTGATGGCTTTCATGTCTGCTGCAGTCATTCGACTTTCAGGTCTCTTTATTTCTGTATAACCTACAATAAAAAAAATCATTCCACTCAAGTAATAACCTTAAGATCAAATCCATTCTAACTACCAATATACGAGAAAAAAAGCAGTGAAATATGACGATTTCTACGCGGTCGAAAACAGCGTCTAAAAATGTCATTAACAGCCCGGAATATATCCAGTTAAAGTTCGTATTTGATGAATTCGCGTGGAAGATAAACGAGCAAAACTTGTGCTATGGTGCACCGATGATCTTGTGCTGTGATACACCGATGATCTTGTGTTGTGATACACTGATGATCTTGTGTTGTGATACACCGATGATCTTGTGCTGTGATACACCGATGATATTGCGCTGTGATACACCGATGATCTTGCGTACAGTGAGTGTCGTTTCAACTTGTATATAGGCAAGAATGTCCAAATATGTACCAGTGAACAGATAGGTTGTCTTCACACTTTGAAATGCATATCATTACATTTTAATCCAATATTAATAGTTATTTGAATATATATATATATATATATATAACATATATATATATATATATATATATATATATATATATATATATATATATATATATATATATATATATATATATATATATATATATATAATATAATAATAAAGCATATATAATCCACTATCCATCATACCTGCCCAAAATCAAGCTCGTTGGTTATATTGTATATATATATATATATATATATATATATATATATATATATATATATATATATATATATATATATATATATATATATATATATATATATATATATATATATATATATATATATATCAAAAACTGGAGCGACCTAAGAAGTGTTTATTACCACAGCCGTTTTCTCACAAACTACCAGAGTATAACCAACACACGACACACGTAGACCATCTCAACAATACCAAACTTATACCACTGTTCCTACATAATTACTGTAATTCTAGCCACACTGTCCAAGAGAAGTAACACTTATTTATTTAGACACCGCTTCAAAATGCTTATTACGACATTTGTCTAAAAAAAGTCTTGTAAAACAAGACATCACAAAACACATTTTCACTATTTCTCCCCAAAGCCAATACACCTTCCCACATGAACCGTGTTATTCCGGCTGTCGATTGTACTAGATTTACCCAGGTATATCTTTGGATATCGTAATAAACATGGTTGTATACATGGGAAGTGGCAATTCAAAGAGTGTTTCCAGGAAATGTCTATCATAACCCGTCTGACCAGCGATGACGGATCAACAACCAATCAAAATTAAGCCCCAGAATGTAGGCCTCGAACATTTTAGCTCGCAGTATCATTGGTTCACATAACAATATAACAACATAAAAATCAGCGTTTCAACAGGACGATCTGTCAGGGGTACCGAAGTGGTCAGAGCCCCTGGCGACGAGGTGGACGAGAAGGGGAAGGAGAAGTGGAGGGAGAAGTGGAGGGAGCAGTGGAGGGAGAAGGCTGGCGATATGAAAAAGTGGAAGTGGTTAACAGATGGGGCGTATCATCTTTAGTTGCACATGTTATTGTAGCATGTCATAGTTTGTACTAGCAGGTTAAATGTTTCGCTAAATGAAACGGGCGAAAACACCGAACCGATGAGGGACGTTTATCAGCGTTCTGTCCGTGCGGTCTTGCCCTGGCGACTTCGTTCTGTCCGTGCGGTCTTGCCCTGGCAACGGCGTTCTGTCCGTGCGGTCTTGCCCCGGCGACTGCGTTCTGTCCGTGCGGTCTTGCCCTGGCGACTTCGTTCTGTCCGTGCGGTCTTGCCCCGGCGACTGCGTTCTGTCCGTGCGGTCTTGCCCCGGCGACGGCGTTCTGTCCGTGCGGTCTTGCTCCGGCGACCGCGTTCTGTCCGTGCGGTCTTGCCCTGGCGACTGCGTTCTGTCCGTGCGGTCTTGCCCCGGTTCGCCGCGTTCTGTCCGTGCGGTCTTGCCCCGGTTCGCCGCGTTCTGTCCGTGCGGTCTTGCCCCGGCGACGGCGTTCTGTCCGTGCGGTCTTGCCCTGACGACCGCGTTCTGTCCGTGCGGTCTTGCCCTGGTGACTGCGTTCTGTCCGTGCGGTCTTGCCCCGGCGACTGCGTTCTGTCCGTGCGGTCTTGCCCCGGCGACGGCGTTCTGTCCGTGCGGTCTTGCCCCGGCGACGGCGTTCTGTCCGTGCGGTCTTGCCCCGGCGACTACGTTCTGTCCGTGCGGTCTTGCCCCGGCGACTGCGTTCTGTCCGTGCGGTCTTGCCCCGGCGACTGCGTTCTGTCCGTGCGGTCTTGCCCCGGCGACGGCGTTCTGTCCGTGCGGTCTTGCCCCGGCGACTGCGTTCTGTCCGTGCGGTCTTGCCCCGGTTCGCCGCGTTCTGTCCGTGCGGTGTTGCCCCGGCGACGGCGTTCTGTCTGTGCGGTCTTGCCCCGGCGACCGCGTTCTGTCCGTGCGGTCTTGCCCCGGCGACGGCGTTCTGTCCGTGCGGTCTTGCCCCGGCGACCGCGTTCTGTCCGTGCGGTCTTGCCCCGGCGACCGCGCGCTTTCGACAAACGTGTCGTTTTCTTAGAGCGTGTCTTGAGTGTTCTCGTTCTTTGTCACCGCGTGTGACCCCTTTTGCGTCGCAGGAAGCTTGACATGTGGGCAATGTTAAATACGTTTAACCCCACCATTACGAAGCACCGACCCACTCTGTCATACAAACCGTTTTAGTTGTCGGCTAATTACAGTGTATCGCTCTCTACTGACAGTATCGCGACAAAATTATACATCATGTCGCGCGCTGTCTGTGGCTGGCGTCTACTGCCAACAGTTGAGGCTCGGCCGGGCGGTCTCGTGGTCTCAGCAGTCGGGGCTCGGTCGGGCGATCTCGTGGTCTCAGCAGTTGGGGCTTGGCCGGGCGGTCTCGTGGTCTCAGCAATCGGTGCTCGAACGGGCGTTCTCGTGGTAGTGATCCCAGGATGGAGCGCCTTCTGGGAATACACCGTTTTCGCAAAGGATCCGGTGTGATATCTTATTTCACCTTTCACCTAGGCCATGTCCACCAAATGAAAGCAGGATGTAGATTTGTTTACACATGTTAACGCATTAACGGTACTCTTAATCCAGTGCGTATTTACGGCATTTAATTCACATACCATTGAATTCTCTCCCATCTAGGATACAGCGGGGGAAACTTACCATATGGTGTGTTTATGTGCATTAGATTCTCGCAAGAAGAACAGCGAAGAGAATCCGCCGCGACATCGGACCGATTGCCAAACGTTGCGTGTCCCTTCGCTGGAGCGAGCGAGAACAGCCGACGAAGGCCCTGGTAAACACCAGCACGGCTAAACCAACCGGCGGCTATGCGTCAAGATTAAATAATCCGAACCAACCCATAAACAAAACGGAAACAAGGCAACTAGTGCTTATCGCGAATTGCTTTAATTAAAAACCGTTCACTCTCCGCTCAATTAATTATTCGCGCGAGACGAATTGGATATCTAGCGAATGAGCCACGCACCTGTCACGGGCGCGTTTTTGTGAAAGGCCTAATTAAACATGCATGTGTCGAACATTCTCATTCGCCGACAATTTGTCGGGCCAGAAAACTTTGATGTCATGTGACGCGCTTTGATGTCGCGTTTTTATATTGTACGACCGAGCATGCACGCGCGCAGACGTGAGCGCTTGGCTTGAAATCGATTGTCTCCGCATTTGACGTTTTACTTAATTTACTAGCATAAGATAATACGAGATACGACCGTACGGCCCACTTCGCAGATTGCGACCCCGTATAGGGTTATGTGTCGTAGTATCACCGGACTAACCGCTCTGGTGGACACCACAGAATATAATATTATGTATGTATCTACGATTCTATAGACCTTTCCATTAAATCGCGCCCTTTGCGAATGATAAACCATTGCCATGTGACGTCAGGTGAGGGCGGAAGTGGGGCTGTTTATCGATTTAGCATGCTGCTGATACGCTCGAAAGGACATAATTCTCGTTTTTTTCTGTAATCCGCACGTGGTTTTCACACGGACTATGCGCAAGTATCCTGGACCAAGTGACCATGGATGTCCTGGACCAAGTAACCATGGATGTCCTGGACCAAGTAACCATGGATGTCCTGGACCAAGTGACCATGGATGTCCTGGACCAAGTAACCATGGATGTCCTGGACAAAGTGACCATGGATGTCCTGGACCAAGTAACCATGAATGTCCTGGACAAAGTGACCATGGCTGTCCTGGACAAAGTAACCATGGATGTCCTGGACCAAGTAACCATGGATGTCCTGGACAAAGTAACCATGAATGTCCTGGACCAAGTGACCATGGATGTCCTGGACCAAGTAACCATGAATGTCCTGGACAAAGTGACCATGAATGTCCTGGACCAAGTAACCATGGATGTCCTGGACCAAGTAACCATGAATGTCCTGGACCAAGTAACCATGGATGTCCTGGACCAAGTGACCATGGATGTCCTGGACCAAGTAACCATGAATGTCCTGGACCAAGTAACCATGGATGTCCTGGACCAAGTAACCATGAATGTCCTGGACCAAGTAACCATGGATGTCCTGGACCAAGTGACCATGGATGTCCTGGACCAAGTAACCATGAATGTCCTGGACCAAGTGGCCATGGATGTCCTGGACCAAGTAACCATGGATGTCCTGGACCAAGTAACCATGGATGTCCTGGACCAAGTAACCATGGATGTCCTGGACCAAGTGACCATGGATGTCCTGGACCAAGTGACCATGGATGTCCTGGACCAAGTGACCATGGATGTCCTGGACCAAGTGACCATGGATGTCCTGGACCAAGTGACCATGGATGTCCTGGACCAAGTGACCATGGATGTCCTGGACCAAGTAACCATGGATGTCCTGGACCAAGTGACCATGGATGTCCTGGACCAAGTAACCATGGATGTCCTGGACCAAGTAACCATGGATGTCCTGGACCAAGTAACCATGGATGTCCTGGACCAAGTGACCATGGATGTCCTGGACCAAGTAACCATGGATGTCCTGGACCAAGTGACCATGGATGTCCTGGACCAAGTAACCATGGATGTCCTGGACCAAGTGACCATGGATGTCCTGGACCAAGTGACCATGGATGTCCTGGACAAAGTAACCATGGATGTCCTGGACCAAGTAACCATGGATGTCCTGGACCAAGTGACCATGGATGTCCTGGACCAAGTAACCATGGATGTCCTGGACCAAGTAACCATGGATGTCTTACGCACAAATTTATGTCGTCAGGACTATAAAAAATATGGTTTAAATAGTTTATAAAACACCCACATTTGTTCTGCGTTCACAACGAGCTGCATGTATGTATGTATGTATGTATGTATGTATGTATGTATGTATGTATGTATGTATGTGTGTATGTGTGTGCGTGTGTGCGTGTGTGCGTGTGTGCGTGTGTGCGTGTGTGCGTGCGTGCGTGCGTGCGTGCGTGTGTGCGTGTGTGCGTGTGTTCGTGTATGCGTGTATGCGTGTATGCATGTATGCATGTATGTATGTATGTATGTATGTTTTATTTTTGTATTCTGCAGCAACTGTTAATATTTTAACACAATAGACTATTCAATTAATTGAATATAATTATTATTTTATGCATGTATATATTTATACAAGACGTTGTATGTTGCCTATGCAGACCTTCGACAGTTTCAACAATAGGGCTATATATTTTGTTACCAACGTATCTCAACGTTGCCATAATGCAGTGTCAGTTATAAATTCGAAGCAGTGAATTTGCCCGTCAAGCGCTAGTGTGACGGTGGGTTGGCAAGCTAGGGTGGGGTGGCAGGCTAGGGTGGGGTGGCAGGCTAGGGTGGGGTGGCAGGCTAGGGTGGGTTGGCAGGCTAGGGTGGGGTCCAGGACATCCATGGTTACTTGGTCCAGGACATCCATGGCTAGGGTGGGGTGGCAGGCTAGGGTGGGGTGGCAGGCTAGGGTGGGGTGGCAGGCTAGGGTGGGTTGGCAGGCTATGGTGGGGTGGCAGGCTAGGGTGGGGTGGCAGGCTAGGGTGGGGTGGCAGGAAGTGGGAGGTGAAGGTTTGCCTCAAAATAGGTGGGATTGGTGGGAGGTGGACCCTCAAAATTGGTGGGCGGTGGGAGGTTGGCCCCAAGACAGGTGGGCCTGAGGTTGAGACCCCTGCCACACACCCCTGCCACTCACCCCTCTAGTGTATTTCTCAAAGCAAATTACTGGTGTTTTCGCTGTCCTGGTAAGTTATATATAACTTGTCTTAGACATCTAGATTATATCGCATATAAAACTTAATTACGTCTAAAAAATACCGTCTAAAAACTTAGTAGTAGTTTGAAATAATATATAAAAACTTATAAGTAACGTATTCATTAATGGACGCCATTCAGTCGGTATTTACGTACCTGTATCTCGGCGCGACACTTGTGGAGAACACGTGACCGGCAAATTCAGCTGACGTCAGTTACGGAACCAGTAATAAGTAGAGCGAAAACCTTATATTGCTGGAATTGTCTATTGTTTGAACTTATCGTTATTGGTTCGAGTTAAAGGCTTTCCTGCTAACTTTTTCGGTTGTTATGTAACAAAACTCTAAGCGTATCATGCAATATAAAAATGTAGATCATAAACAAGAATATATCATCGCAGGCAACGTTGCATCACTGAGTTGGAACTCAAGTCACATTCACACATCATAGTTTGACAAACATAATAAATGACATGACACATATCAAAGGTGACGTATACATATACATGTATATAGTTTACATAAAGAGCACTTGTGTTGTATAAACACCTACAACTCCAAGAGCGCTATTGTTCAACGAGCTCGGTGGAGCATGACTGTCCTTCTCGGGGGGGGGAGGGCAACGGGCTCTATGTGGAGATCAATTGGTTGTACGAGGCGGCCGATGGGCTCTGCTACGCATTAACGGGTAGTAGCCTCGAGCGGCTTGTAACTACATATGGTGCTACGTAAGTGTAATATTTATTTATTTACAATTTAGGTTGTCTTCTCTTAGGCATAGCCGACGATTTCTCATTTATGACATCGTGAAGTAAAAAATAGTGTAGCAATCTGTTTTGTTCACGCAAAAAACAATAATTCTGCAAGAGCTAAGATAAAAAGAAACGCATTGAGCAGATCGGTCTTTGCATAACACAGGTCTATAATTATCTCGAAGGCAAAAAGGATCAAAGCAGTTTAGCCAAACCATAATTATCAGCGTGGTATCTATTAGTAGACAAGTTTCGTCAGTGCGTTTTAATATATGTATATAACATGATTATACCTACATCTGCTTATAGGCTATTTGTCGTGTTTTTTTTAATATGGTATTTTTTTTTGTATTTGAATGCCATATATGACAATAATGACAATACATATTTAGGGGGTTGCCTAGCTCCCTGTGAATCTTCCCGGAATGTGAAAATGAACGTTGTCTATGAAGAGCACGGAGAGGCGAATCTATATAACCCGGCGAACCTTTTATACGATTTGTTTTACCAATATACGACAGCTAAAAAATTTATATCTTTGCTTTTTTGGGAGTATCGCCATATATGTGTAACTAGAACCAAGAATACTATTAAACGTTGCGTCTTTTGGATGCATTCGAAAGAATTGTATCAGAAAACGCCTAATTAAATTATCCTCACTTTCGACTTCCGTTTAACAGGCGACATATACATTAGTATCTATGACAACCACCAGGGACAAGTCACATAAACATTAAGTATCATATGGTGGTAAACAGCTTCGTTAAGCTTCATATAGATAATAGCAAGCGGGTTATAGCGCAAGTTATAGGTATGTGCAGAGAGAGTTGAACCCTCCTTTTTGGAGTCTGAAAATTCAGTGTGATTGATGCTCCCCCCACCCCCATACTAATATTCCACGAATGATGTGTGTTGGAAGAATTAGAGAATTGTGCATCTTAGATCAACTATCCCAGAAGCAGAACACGAAAAGCCAGTCCCTCGTGTGCACAGGAAGACACGTATATCCTGAAGAAAATAGTGTTTTGGCCAAAGAAAGTAAAACAAATTCTAAAGAAGCTTGACATCGAAAAGACAAATGGACCCGATTCAACCCCAGCTAGAGTCTTGAAAGAAGCTGCTCCAGAACTGGCCAAACCATTGGCCAAATTATTCCAGCTATGCTTTAACAGGGGAATGACGCCTAAGCAATGGAAGGTAGCCCATGTTATCACTGTTCAGTACCGTCAGCAAGGTGATGGAAAGACTTTTAAACTCAACAATCTGGAAGTATATGTGTAGACACAGTCTGATTTCAGACAAATAATTTGGATTCAGATCCGGTCACTCATACATTGAACAACATCTACACAATGCCATTGGCGAAAAGCAAGAAGCTAGAATAATATGCCTTGACATCAGCCGAGCATTCGATAGAGTATGGCACGAAAGCCTGACGGCCAAACTGGAGACAGAGAATGACTACCAGAAGGACAGAGTTCTGAAAGGTGTCGTCAATGGATTATGCTCTGGTGCCAAGTCTGTTAAAGCAGGAATTCCCCAAGCATCCATCCTTTTGTATTCATTATATTCACCGATGATATGCCAGACAAAATACAGATCCATGTCGCCCTCTATGCCGATGACTCGTCAGTTTTTAGCACAGTCAGTGATAGACAACTTCGGGCAACTATGGCTTGTTCACTTAACGAAGATCTGCTGCACATTCAAACATTGGCAGATAATTGGAAGGTGATATTTGGTGCAGCCAAATGGTAGAACCTAACTGTATGAAGGCTGAAATATGCAGAGACCAGCCACCAGTTCACTCACATTTATGTCAGATATGGAAGAATTGCAACTCTTGGGCATCTCTATCCGGAAAGAATTGTTCTGGACACACTTAGTAGACAAGAGGGTGCTGGAAAACGGCTTGGCCCCTGAAAAGAGTTTCACCTTACTTGAGCCCAAACCAGCAGGCTATGATCTACAAGAGCATGGTGAGTTCTCAGATGGAATATGTCTCATATATATGGATGGCCGCCTCCGAAACATCGCTAGGCAGACTTGATGCCATCTAGAGGCGACCTGTCAAAATTATAGCTATACCAGAGGTTTCTCTGAGCGGGAATGTCATACAACCACTAGTACAAAGAAGACAAATTGTTGTTCCACCGGATCCACAATGGAGATGCATCAGTACTACTCAGTAGCATGTTACTCCATCCTTAAAGAGCCACCAGGCATCAACATCTCACCACACAGCTGCTGTGGTAATTCCACCCTCGAATACTGCTGTCCACAAGAGGACATTCTTACCGACTGCCTCCCACCTCTGGAGTGAACTCCCAGAGGAAATAGTTGCAACCAGTGAAAGAGACAATGAGGACGCACACATTGAAAGAAGAAAGATAATATATTTAGTTGTAATAAAAGTGTTAAGTCTACTTAAAATTCCATTTCTTTTACTCCGTTTATTAGATGTTTTAGTTGTACGACTGTTCCAGTTTAAATGTCTATTTACTTTGCTTCTTAATGAATAAAATAATGTACACATTCGGAGTCTTTCCCATCTATTTCACAGGAGACAGACAAAAGATAGAATATCGAAATTCGCCACAAACAGCGAGAATGTTTTATATACCCGAAGTACTTTGCGCAGAACCCAAATGAGTGGCGCCCCGAACAGGTCAGTGTTGTAGATGTCCAACGTCGCTGCAGGCCTCGTACTGCCGCGGGACACACTTTAACTAGCCTTGTTTAATTAGTAGAATGACCAGTTTGTTGGCATTTGATTTAGCGCGGATTGAGCCGTCGCCCTAGGCTGAACGTAGGGCGTGGTCACACGATGCGAGATCGCTGCAATAAAAACTGTACTCAAGAGAGGTATCGTCTCATTCTCAGTGTCATTGTCGTCTCGTTAGTGGAAATTTAAATCAGGCCACCGTCTATTAAGACATTTTCCGTAGGTACAAGCGTAATGCATAACATTAATGGCGTTTTGTATCCGATCCTTTAAAACTCCACCTAAGCTGATTTAGCCTGTCGCAAATCCGGTTAATTGATGTCCAAATATGTAGTGTGTGAATAGTTTACATGTCATCCGGCGTCGATTTTATAATGTTTTTAAAAATAATTTTTTGTCAAACCATCGAAAGAATTTACTTTTCACAAAATTAATTTGAAATGAGATCTACGTAAAAAAATCCAGTTGAGAAGGAACCTTTAAATGGCAGTGTAAACATGCCCGGTGTGTGTAAACATGCCCAGTGTGTGTAAACATGCCCAATGTGTGTAAACATGCCCAGTGTGTGTAAACATGCCAAGTGTGTGTAAACATGCCCAGTGTGTGTAAACATGCCCAGTGTGTGTAAACATGCCCAGTGTGTGTAAACATGCCTGGTGTATGCGGTCTAACATATCCGGCGTGTGCGGTCTATCGTGCCCGGGGTGTGTGTAACCATGCCCGGTGTGTGTAAACATGTCCGGTGTGTGCGGTCTATCATGCCCAGGGTGTGTGTAAGCATGCCCGGTGTGTGTAAACATGTCCGGTGTGTGCGGTCTATCATGCCAGGGGTGTGTGTAAACATGCCCGGGGTTTGTAAACATGCCCGGTGTATGCGGTCTAACATGCCCGGTGTGTGCGGTCTAACATGCCCGGTGTGTGCGGTCTAACATGCCCGGTGTGTGCGGTCTATCATGCGGATAAATCTGTGATTTTTTGGCGGGATTTCTGTTTATTTATTTATTTATTTAAGTTCTAACAGGCCCGAAGATCCAATAACAGGAATGAAGGTTTATTTCAGAGTGTCTTTCTATACAGTTAGTGAGTCCACGACATATTTTCCATTTATTTGCGTGTGATATTTTATTTCCCTTGACATAGACGCCAGGTGGACAGATCCAACGACTGTTATTGGCTCTTCCGGGAGACACGGGCAAAGTGGAATGAACAAAATTGCCCAAGTTTCGAAAAGGCAGCAGATGGTTTCGCAATATGTTGTACCAAATTCCTGTAATCGCAGAAAGTGCCTTCAATGCGCATGATATAGTAACCAGCATCGATCTATTTCAAACAGTTCTTGCATTTTATCCGGGAATACGTGTGCAGAGATTGTTCTTTGTTAAAACGGTCGCAGAGTATGGAGCGATTATTGTCTAAAAACGGTGACGTGTCAGGAGCGTATGCAGTAACCGTTCTGCTAATAACGGTGAAGAATGTTTAATGTTTAACGGTGAAATTATGGTTTGTATAGTAAGACGAAGACGGAATTACCCGAAAACGTGGTGCACGACTTGGATGTTTTAACGGTGCTTTCATTCTGACGTCATCGTCTTGCATCTAAGTGTCTGGGACGTATCTTGTGCCAAGGTGGTTGCACAATTACTAGAACGAGAAATGAATCCAACAGATCGTACATAGAGAGACAAACCAATGTGCTTGCGATATATTGTGCATTGTTATTCGACACAAAGTTGGACGTTTGACTTCATAAGTTGCACATAGTTGAGTATGCACGTTGGCGTAGAGAAGTCATCATAACTGTGCCATGAATTTTACAACACGACGGTGCCACATTGCGATGAAGCGTTGGTGGGATGCGACGAAACCATGTTGCGATGCGACGACGCGACGACGCGACAAAGCGCACGACACAACCTGTGATGTAACCAATATCCACGGAGGCGTTGATCTGATAGTGGTATGTTGACCTTCAACTTTTATAAGGTTTCATTGAAAAGGATTAATTCAAATCTGCTTACCAAGATTTACTCAAAATGTGAGAAACCCTTCTTTCAGATCCTTTGGAATAGGAAAACAACCTTTGATGGCATCAATATCCAGGGAGGAATTATTTCAATTAAGCTGTAAAGCAAATAAGTATAGCAATCAGTCAGTTTGGCTAATTGACCAAAAGAATCATTTAATGTTCATGTTGACATCTTAATTGACTCATTATAAGTGCGTAAATAAAATTATGTTATTATATTATGTGTTATTTTGGATCGTGCCATTTTCAGATGTTTCTTTATGTAGGAGACCCATTAAACATCAATCAACTGATATCTTGTTTGAAATTCGTGAAAATGACCCCGCGTTTCATAAATGGCGCAACCAAAGCTGTTGCCCTTCAGTTTCGACCCTGCCCTGTGATTGATTTTGAAATGTTGGTGCGTTTGGCATAACAACCACTGCGTTGATACTAACGCAATAGTAAAAAAAGATATATATTTGACTCACTTATCCATTGAAAAATCCTCGGAAAAAGCACAAATCACACTCAATCCAATGTCCTGCATACTACAGACTCTTTCGACAACATCGGATGAATAATAAATGTGGTTTGTGCCGAAATAACGTATAGCAGCGATGAGTTTAATCACATTGTAATTGTAACGGCGACGTTTTAAGGAGGCCGTTGTCTAATTAGACGCCGACTGTCTCTGCTTCGAGCCAACCTGCAATTGTCCCGAGCTCCCTGTTCCTGACGGTCAAGTCGCGTGTCTAGCAGAGGCCATTAAACTTACAGTAGCGCTTGCACACACAAGGCGACGTGATTACAGTAGAGCGGTAATCATCGCAGAAGAGAGAGAACATGATTGTAGTAGCTCCCCCCCCCCCGTCCCAGGGGTCCGACAACCCCTAGTTTACTCCACGGGGTTTACACCAATTCGATTTTTTTCCACCACCTGTAACGCAAAACTGCCTGCACGCGCTCGAAGTCAGCACCCTTATGAACTGTGACCGGAAAATAAACGATGTTTTATTGGGGGAAATACATCAATATATGACGCTGAGCAAAACGGGACCCAAGCAAAACAGCTGCTTAATTTCGTTTAGTATCAAGCACCGATGTTTTATTTGAGATGGCGTCTTAAACGCGAAAATGCATTATAGTTTCAGTTCACAGATTGTTCGGCATAAATCATTTGTGTAAATCCTTAAAGTTGCTCCACAAAAAAGCCAACAGGGTAAATATGGGGCCGGTGCTTAGAGGAGCAGCCTCACACCCTGTATAAATATGGGGTGGGAGTCTCCCGCGGTTTCGTCTCCGTCAGTGACGGCGCCAGCGGCAAGTTAACGTTAAGCATCGATTCACGCCTGTCGCTTCACTCTCTCATTACCAGGCGTCGGATGCTGCTCGGTCGTTCTCGGCTCAGTATAATTACCGTGTCTCGCAGCCATGTTCACGCACACTGTCTGTCGGAGACAACGGTGAAAGACGGAAGACAGCCGGCGGGGCGGGGCTTCGGCTCGTGTCTTCTCGCGCGCGTCTCGTCAGTTTTGATACGGTGACGTGAACGAGGTGAAAGCACCGGGGTGGTCAGATTGGGATCAGGACATTTGGTCACATGACTTTAGGTCACTGGCACGTAATGCAGGGCAAGACATTTGGTCACAGTTTTATTATAGTAATCACAGCAGAGAAGTCGAGATGGTGTTGGAATAAACAGGTCTGCCAGGAGGTGAAGTGTAAAGCACTTTGAGCGGTCTCGAGGACTGGATACTGCGTTATATAAGAACGTACACTTTAACATAACATTTTAATAACATAATTTATTACTGAATTCAAGACTCAGTGCGTGCTGTTAATGTTAAATGTTGCTGCAGCTGCCGCCGCGGCGTCCGCTGAGATGACAACAGGAACTTACACCAGGTTGTGTGATGAGGTTTGGAGAAGGGTTTCTGTCGTCAGCTGGGACACCGCTCTTCGTAATTCCCCTCCCAACGAAAGGCAATGTGCAGTATTTACCGTACACAAATCAAATCAAATCAAAACCATATTATTATACAAAACATACTCCGTTATCAGGCAGAAAAGATCATTGCCGAGAGCAGTTTGGCTTTAGAGAGAGAAGACGCCGCACAGCGGGGTACATCTTTAATCTCCGCATTCTGACTGAGATACCACCTGCAGCTTCGTCGATTTCAAGAAGGAGTTTGATTGTGTTTGGCAGGATGAATAGTGTGTTGTGCTTACGAAATTCTAACACCGTATAAAGCATCACAATCAGGTCCGTGAGTGGCTCCATACACAAGTATAGTAGGAGTCCGGCAAGATCGACTACATTCGCCAACAGTATTCGTCTTCCTTGAGAAGAACGTCAGATGCTTTATATGGTTTCGAGCGGTGGTCGAACGGAGAACTATTACCAACTTGAGATTCGCTGACGACGTTGATCTTGTTGCACAAGGGCGAAAAACCAGCAGTAACAATACATGGGTGAAAACTGGAGAGCGTTTCCCTTTCAAATAGCTTGGCTCAACATTGATGAAAGCTGCAAGATTCGTAACGGAAATCAAAATATGAATTGCCGCTACCATATCTGCACTTAACATGCTTAACATATAGGATTCTCAGAATGAGACAGCCGTGCATTATTTGGATGGATGTATCACGGTAATGCGACTACCTGATTGGCATAGAGTATTTTACCGTGATATATCAACACACGACTGCCTCGTTCTGAGAATCTAGTTGACGTTTGAATCATTTCGAACGCCATCGAGTAAGCGTGTTGGCTCAGACACGCGATTGTTCGAACGCTTTGCGTGTTTTCTGTGATTGTTCTGATTTACGTAATCAGCATCAAACGACCACACCAGTTCCTTCGTAATAATAATAATGTTTATTCGGTTGCAGCAATACATACATTTTCTTGGGTATAAAGAAGTGTAACGCAACAGGTGATCCCTGAGAAACCCGCGAAGATTTACAGCGGCACCACCTGTAATGATCAGTAGATAATCACATTTCTGAAACTATAAGACTGATCTCTTAATATACATAAAATTTGCTCATTATTACAGACATAAACATATATACAATGATTACAGATAGTGCAGATAGATTATTAAATCGACTACGGATGTTACATAAACTATTCAGACACTACACATTTAGAGACAAATGAACCGGATTTGCGACAGGCTAAATCAGTTGAGGATGGAATTTTGACAAACGTTGTTGTCACGAGACGCTATCTCGTGGGGCGGGGGGGGGGTACCACGATAGTTCGGCGACCGGGATGTTCGGTCCCGGTCCACTGAAGGACCGGTTAAAACAAAAAAAGACGGGTGTGAGAGTCAATCGCTTTATTTACTTGTCAGAATGAAAACCAGGCCGATTCTTCTATTTTTCTCCGTCACAACAAGACAAAACAAGACAAAACCAAACAGAAACAAAAAACCTTGCAAAGATACAAACTAGTAACAAAATAATTTGCATCCATTATATAAAACATTATATAAAACACTTTCGAGTATAGTATCTTGCATCTAACAAGAACACATTCACGTATACAATAGCCTAATACAAGCACACATGTATATCTTGATACATGTATTGTATACGATAATAAAGTATGTAATAATTTCAAATTTACATGTCAACACATCATTTATTGATCAACTGCAAAGAACTACTAATATTGTTGCAAACAACACTTTTAGAAATATTACGCAATACTCATATATAGTTGATACTTCTCTGTTTCACACAACATGCACATAAATGACAACAATGTCAAAGACAAATGTTAATATTACCTCAACGTTCTTTCCGACAGCTCGCTGCACTGGTCATCACTGGTCATCACTGGTCATCATTTGAGTATAACACAATAAGCTCAGTTCATCTGTCTAATGTATACTGATTAAATGCAGTGCATGTCACACCTCACCTTGTGTCACTAGCTAGCACATGCATATTTCACATGTCACAACAGTTTGCCATATACTAGACAAATAACGCATGATATTACATATAATTTTGGTAAAATGAGCACTTTCAAAACAGGTTTTTGAGAGGCATGTCTCATACTATAAACCTACGTTTATACAGCACAGGTAAGTCACATCACGAAAACATACTTTGGTGGCGCCATATATCATTAATCATTGTGATCATACAACACACTACGCCAAACGTTCCAAGAACGTGGTCGAAACTCGAAATACAAAATATACACTATTCGTTAAAAAGTGTGCGTCAAAACAATCACCGGATGAATCTTCATTCTGTTACTAAAACTGTTCTTTCCTGTCACACATACTTAATATAAAGTGCTGTATTTTGTCAAAGATTATTACTCAATTAATTTTACACTTATTTGAAAACGAATTCTCCGTCATATTTTTATCATTATGTATACCAAGTGACTGTTGTGGATGCATCAAAGGAGATGATTAGTTTAAATTTTAATTAATAAAATTCGTGATACACTAGTATTATAAACTAATTCTCAAGGCGCCCGTTTATTTAATTAAAGTAGGTTTCTTTTCGTATTCTAGCCTCTTTCCATCTTCTATGACAACGTTCATTGTTAGGTAATTTGAAATGTGCGTGAACTGGCGAATGCCACGTAGAGACTAAAAGTGACTGACGGTCAAATGTAAATGTGGCTTTTATTAAAGCTGCATTCTCAGTCATTAATTTGATCCATCGAGATCAAAGTGTTCGTTGATTTTCCAATTTGTGGTTGCGAATAATTTAAGTCATATGCGCAGTCGGTTTAAAAAGGGCCCGTACCTTGGCTAAAATGATCAAAACAAATGACCTTGGTCGTTAGATCGGGTAACTCACAATAGTTATTGCGTATTAAGCCGACATATTTAAACACAAACTGCGTCACTACTTTTGCCCTGTTTTCGCTTCGAATAATATACAGGTCCCATGTTTTCTTCAAAAGTATATAATAATTTGCACAAACGAGCTGGAATGTCGTAGTGGATACTAGATGGGTTCGATTTTTCTCAAAATGTGTCTGAAACGAGACGAGAGAAACATCGACTTGAGAATGCAACTTTAACAGATGTTGCACCGGTCCACAATATTTACGTGACGCTTTTGTTGATACACAGCTTGGAACAAGAGGTGTACAGTCTCTGTGATAACTGTATCAATACAAACAACTACATAATGAGTAGCCTTGTAACAAATAAAAGGATAAATGACATGTTGCCGCTGGTAATACTGCGGTCGTTTTTATGATAACAGAATTCCTTTGTTACCAAAACGGCGTGTCCCTAGCCAATGTATGTAAAACAGTGTAATTTGTTTTATTAAACAGAGAAGTGGCTTACAGCTTATTAATTATAAATACCGTGTTTGTTTGATTTCTGTCCTTGCCCATAGCAGAGCCAGAACGGCCCACAGATGTCAACAAAGGGTACCGCCTGCGCTGACTACACGTGTGATTGGGCAGTCGGCGAGGCGCTTTCATCAGTGACAGTTGGCAATCGGGAATCTCATCAGCGTTGTGAAAGGCGTCACGTTTTGACTCACAGGTCAACTGATAAAGATCTAGGCACTTATACGCGCGCTTCCCAGCGTTCGACTACCGATAAAGTACTTCAAAGCTTACGTACCAATCATCCTATAGTCGAACGCTATTTAACCGCGCTTATCGCTATGATTACATCTCGAATAACGGTGGTTATGTAAAAACATAACCAAGCCTGCGTCAACGTAACTACTAATCGTGACAAGCCAGAACGCGTTGCATGCAGAAGATTGGGATAAAGTTGACAAGACAAGCTGTGCCGAACTGTTGCGGCTTCTGTACGTGAATACATTTTGGAACGATGAAGGAAAGCAACACCTATATATAGTAACAGAACCGTAAAACGGTATATATGATAACACCAAACTCGCCAGATGGCGCTAAATGGTTCAAGGCTCAAGTCTGAAGTGGTTTACTCCAAACAGCCCATTATTCGGCTGATGCAAAGGTTCTGTGGTTTGTGCGCATTTGCTGGGGCAATTTCTGTAATAATTATCCATTTAGTGTAACACTTAGTGTTGGTCAAAGGTTGAGGCTTGTCCTCTATTATATAACGCCAATTATAAGTACGCTTTGCCTATTGTTAGCGTACATCGCGGAAGTCGATAGTTTAGCCTTGACGCAGATTGCAGTGTAAGGTGCAAGAACCTGCTTCAATGACACAGTATTGTTTATTCACATTTTAGTTTCCAAACAATCTAGACAGTGTCCAGTACATTGTGCTGCCTAACTTGGGTGGTTAATTCCACCTGATTTCGTTATCACGTTTAAGCTGCACACCGTTACACGGTGGTCCATAATTAAATAATCTAAGTTATATGCAGATTCCTTTAAAAGCTAAACAAATTCTTGTATGCAGAAAAAACGTATCGCTGTTATAGTCGAATCCTAATGTAATCAAATATACATCACGTTGTTATTGGAGAGGCAACACACTATTTAGGACAGCAATATTGAAACAAGCAATTCCTACGACAAACAATTGCATACAGGGAAAACTCTCACAACCACAAATGACACGTATGACAAAACAACGCTAAAAACGAAACGCTACAATGACACGTATGACAAAACAATACAAAACCGCAATACTGCAAATGACACGTATGACAAAACAATACAAAATCACAACACGGCAAATGACTCGTATGGCAAACAATACAAAACCACAACACTACAAATGACACGTATGACTAAACAATACAAAATCACCACACGGCAAATTACACGTATGGCAAACAATACAAAACCACAACACTGTAAATGACACGTATGACTAAACAATACAAAATCACAACACGGCAAATGACACGTATGGCAAACAATATAAAACCGCAACACTGTAAATGACGCGTATGACTAAACAATACAAAATCACAGCACGGCAAATGACACGTATGACAAAACAGCATAAAAAATTACATGTGGCAATTGTTTGCATATATATATTATATGTGTGTGTGTATGCACACACACGCACGCGCACGCGCACGCACGCACGCACGCACGCACGCACACACACACACACACACACACACACACACATTCCTATCGATAAAGACACTGTTCAATTAATACAAAATAAATTATTACATATAATTAATTAATTAATATTTTTTTCCAACGAAACGTCACATGCATATATATTTAATAAGTCTTATTAAATATAACAAATGCCTATATAACATGCACGATATTGTGTTAGTGTTGCACAGTGCCCCTCGCAAAACAAACCACTGATTGTACTCGTTGGTGTTAGTGTTAGAAGCATTACGATTATGAATGTGTGTTAATTGACGATGTATGTACCGTTCATTTGCGGTTCGAAACAACGGAGAAAGCAACATTTGTCGAACAGAGCAATTTCTTAGCAAGAATTCTTTGGTTGACGCGGCAATTGGGACACAGTTCATGTCGACGTTGTTCTGGCTCTGCCTTAGGTAATAACCATACGACGAATGGTTCACGAGGTTCTTTTGCTGTATGTCATAGCATTTCAATTTTTTATGTGTCATTGGTGTGTCATTCGCTAAGGATTTAGTTCATTTTATTTGCAAAAGTTTTACTTAGTTTTGGTGAAACCATCGGATAAACTATTAAATAAGAAACTATCAAATAATTTTTGACCGGTTCCAGACAAAATTTGGCGAAGCAAGTTATCAGATCTAACGATCAAAATCAACAAGGATGCAGTCTTTTATACACCAGCTGCGCGTATTACGTAAACTATATTCACGCACTACAGTCTAGAGATGTGAACATCAACGAACCTAATTCGCGATAGGCTAAATACGTTCAGAAGAGAGTTGTACGTGATGGTATCGTATACAGTGGGTTTTTTGCATGTTATTTTAGTTATTTGCGTTTTGTTCTTCGAGATATTGTCTGTACTGAATTTAGGAAAGAAAGTAAATGTAACGGGGGGAAATAAAGGAAAAATAACAGGAAATAAACTAACGAACAAAAAGCATCAGGTTATTTTGATTGGTATATTACCTTTTTATCATTATAAAAGTACTTATTTTTACAATATAGTTTGTTTTGAAAGTTATGTGTATAATATGTATTGATCAAAATGTTATTTGCTCCATTGATTTACATTATAATCTAAAGGCGTTTCATGATTAAAAAAAAAATAATTAGTAGAATGACATCTGCTGCGATGGCATCATAATGACCAAGGTGGTGTTGTTGATTTCTCTGGTACGTGTTCTAACAATGATCCCAGTGGCTTCCTTGATTGCGAACAGAATGATTTATTTCTCTTACCCCACAAATCAGGTGTGTTTCTTTCGGGTGTATATTTCTTTCAAGGTTTCTTTCTTTCCGTTTCTTTTCTCGTGTTACTTTCTTTCTGGTTGTCGTCTGAACTAGACAACTTCCATGACAAATCGGCGCGCCATTGATAAACCACTATACTGTTTTTGTGTGTGTTTCGTGCTACGCCGACAAGACAAGCTGGAGACGAAGCGGGGACATAACTAAAGCGCTGAAAACAATGTGAGAAACGTGCACGGTAAAAACAATGGAAATTAAACAATCACGATCAATGACGGTATAGCGTGATGACGAATCTAGCAATGGTTTCCAAATGCACCGTCCTAATGGATGTCCCCGTCACCAACTGTCCGCGCGCAGGTCGCACTAGCCAGACAGCCAACCGGGCCCCTGTCGTCTGCTCGCTTTCTTTTCGCTTCCCTTTTTTCTATGCAGATTGTTGCCAATTTGCATATCATTACAACAGTTCCGGTTAAATGGTTACGACCTGGTCGAAAAAGGGCGCTAATCATAGGCTACGCTTGCTGATTTAGAAAGTGGAGTCATGTAACGCGTGTGCTTTTTTCAAAGGGCATTGCATATTAGTTAATGCTGGCAAATATCGACACTCCTTTTGTGCGGAAAGAACACTATTGCGTGCAGCATTGATTCGAAATTAAGATTGTCAAAATATGCATTGCAAAGTCAATAAGCGCCTGAGAGAGAAGGAGAGAGAGAGAGAGAGAGAGAGAGAGAGAGAGAGAGAGAGAGAGAGAGAGAGAGAGATATAGATATAGAGATATATATATATATATATATATATATATATATATATATATATATATATATATATATATATATATATATATATATATATATATATAATAGAGAGAGAGAGAGAGAGAGAGAGAGAGAGAGAGAGAGAGAGAGAGAGAGAGAGAGAGAGAGAGAGAGAGAGAGAGAGAGAGAGAGAGAGGGGGAGGGAGAGACACAAGCGAGTTAACTGTTTGCTTGGCGAGAGCCCGCGATTGTGTTTGTAACAAGATTTCAACAGGCGAGTCAGTAGCAATGTAACTTAGTTGCTCCGTTTCAAACAAGCGTTCGCGCGCAGACGACAACTTTGCCATGTTGGTGTAACCGCCTACGACAGATGCGCTGCACTACTACTAAAGTTGTTAAATTCAATATATCCTTCAGTTTATGAACTTTTTGTGTAAACTATTTCGTCCACTGCAGTGTCTGTGTCTCAGTGTAATGATTTATGCAAATGTTGTAACGCATGCGTGTCAGTGGATTAAGCAGTCCCAGCGGACAAAATAAGTACCGGCGAAGAGGGCGCCATAATACAGTTGCAGGTGTCTTTGTTACGACCGCGTGAAGCGTTACTTTTCTTTAATTAAATCGCCGCTGATTCCATTCAGAGGCAGATCTGCAGTAAAATCAAATAATCAGCAGCAAGTAACGTTGTTTTTACGCGCAGTGTTACCGATAATGCAATATTGTCTGCCGTTTCGGATCGAACCGGCACAACACAATTAAGTGATTTCGCGCCAAGAATTTGTGCTGAATTTCCGCTTCATTATGTGAGCCTAATTGTCGCAATGGCGGCTCGACGCACATTTGAATAAGCTTGCGTGGCCTCTAATGGCGTTCTCGGCCACACTGACTGACCCGGTGTCGACTCAATCGACTTGTTTGCATCTACAATTACGGTTTATTGAAGGGTTCGGATTGGTGACTGGTTTAGGTAGAACGGGGATCACGCAACAACGGTGCTTTGTTTATCGACCGTCGTCCGATTTCCATCGGTTGTTTAAATCGAGGTTAACGGACTTGGTGACCCTGTCTTAACCTCGCTGCCGTTTATACTGTTATTCACGTCCGCTGTTGTATAACGTGAATGTTGTTGCTTTCCTCTTTATCCATGTAGTCCGTCGATTTATGTTCCTTTTACTTCATCAGTAGTTCGTTTCACTGCCGTCTCATTCACCCATTTCCACTCTCCCCTATACCTCACCCCTATTCTCCACTTCCCCATCCCTCGCCCCCATTCTCCACTCCCTCCCAATCCCGCCAAATCTCTCTTCACGCAGTCCTCCCATCTCGGTCTCGGTCTTCCTCTTCTCCTTCTATACCCTCCACTCTAAGCGCATCCGCTCTCTTTGTCAACCGTACCCCCTTCATCCTTTCCACATGTCCTGACCACTTTAGCCGGCTCCTCGCCCGCTTCCTCGTGAGACTCTCTCACACCAACTTCCTCCCTCAGCTCCTCCATTCTTTGTTTACAGATTCTTTTCACTCCCGCAATTCTCCTCACCCAGTTATTCCCTCAAACTTGCAGTTTCTCTTGTAGTTTGTCTGTCATCGCCATGGTCTCTGTCATCGCCATGGTCTCTGTCATCGCCATGGTCTCTAGGCCGTAGGCTGGTGTTATGCATGAGGTAAGCACCTTTCCTTTTAGCTTCCTATATATAATATATTAAATATATCTCCCATCACCCCTTCCATTTTCCTCAAAAAAGTTAGTAAACGTGTTTATTTTTAAACAAGTGCGTGTGCTTATTTGATTTTATCTGATTTATTCAATATCAGAAGGTAAAATGTACATATATCAAATGTGATTACAAAGTGTATTGAAACAAGGATTGGATACAAAATGTGCGAACAAATCCCAGACAAACATGGCTGATATAAATAAACTGATATAAATAGGTTTTGACGAGAAGTGTCACAACGACTGAAATGTATGTACAAAAGTACCACAGTTGTAAAATAGCATTAATATTGATATTAAATGTACGTGAAAGAGATTGCCTCTTGAGTTATAAGATAATTGAATAAACACTATTTATAATATGTATGCGCCGTATTTATTTACGCCGTATTTAGGTACGCCGTATTTATGTATGCCGTATTTATGTACGCCCTATTTATGCGTTCGTTCGTTCGTCCTTTCATATATATATATATATATATATATATATATATATATATATATATATATATATATATATATATATATATATATATATACATACATACATACATACATACATACATACATACATACATACATACATATATATATATATATATATATATATATATATATATATATATATATATATATATGTATATTTATATTTATACATATGTATATATATATATATATATATATATATATATATATATATATATATATATATATATATATATATATATAGCACGCACGAACTCACTCACACATGCACGTACATACACGCGCGCGCACACACACACGCACGTACGTACATACATTAATATTTGTTCATGGATTTTTATTTAAATACGTTTTTAATTTGGTTACAGAGTTTGATATATATTTTGGAACATTTAATTTTTTTAAGAATATTTTTAAAGATATTTATTTAGATTTTATGGATTTTTATATTGTATTCGGGTTACAATAACTTCGATATTCGCCAGCCAAACGAACCAGTAACAACGTAGTATTCCTCCATCATTCTGCTTTCTCTAATTATGGCCGTCGTCACGTAAGTGCGCTGACGATCAAGCCTCGTTTAGCACCCAGCGACAGGAGACGTTCTCGGACGTCGGGAATCAGTCAGCAGGGACTGATTAAACCCTAATTAATGAAGTGTGCATCTTTTATTCGCCGCCTCTCTGTTTGTTTTGCCCCTTAACGCGTCGCGTAATTTGAGTAATCGCCTAACAAGGCTTACCCTCGCTCAAGTGCGCTCGATGCTCGACGCTCGCCATGAACAGCGACTGTCACCGATAGCACGACGTCGTCACGACGAGGGGCCGCGTTACACAACGTCAAGTGACGGCCCGTCTACAATTAATGTACTGTTACGGGCGGCTCCCGTCGACAGAGGAGCTACCATCTGTCCCGTCCCTCGGGTGCGCCTCGCAAGCCACTCAGTGTGGCTTGGTGGCGCCGAGGAAGCTCTTCGCTTCAGTGAATATTCAAGCATGCACGCAATTTGACATTTTCACAATATATTTTGTTTAATGATTACTTGAATGGTATTTAAATACTACCTACCTGCACATTGCAATGATTTTGACGCCACAAATGAGAAATTCTAGAGAACGTAAATGTTAATATAAATTTGGCAGTCCTTCTCTTGAAATCGTTCTCGACGTTTCTGCGTTCTCTTCGTGGACGAATCGTCGAGTTCAAACACGCCGGGCTGAAGTACTAGGGATGACGAACTGAGGTACTAGTAATGACGAACTGAGGTACTAGGGATGACGAACTGAGGTACTAGGGATGACGAACTGAAGTACTAGGGATGACGAACTGAAGTACTAGGGATGACGAGCTGAGGTACTAGGGATGACGAACTGAAGTACTAGGGATGACGAACTGAGGTACTAGGGATGACGAACTGAGGTACTAGGGATGACGAGCTGAGGTACTAGGGATGACGAACTGAAGTACTAGGGATGACGAACTGAAGTACTAGGGATGACGAAATGTGTTGAAAATGGCCCTAGTTGTTTGTTGTGAAATCATCAGGCAAACTATTTCATTACATAATGTTTGGTCAAACATTAAGTTTAATGAAAATTTAAACTCTGAGAACTCACGAATTTCACACTTAGTGAAATTTCGTAACTTTGTCATGTGAACGGCGAGAGGATGGAAATCACGCCCGTGATCTGCATTGATTCGTGTTTACAATTTTGGATATCTACTATTTTGACAATAACTGACACTATTTTATCAGATTTAACGACTAAAGGAAACTCTTTCAATCATTTGAACAAAAATACAATTTTCTTTATTAAATCGACTTCGGATGTTACATAGACTATTCACGCTGTACACATTTGGACATCAACGAAACGGATTCGTGATGGGATAAATCAGTTGAGAATGGAGACAATAAGACAACGTTACACATATTTTTGTATAGAACTTTTCAAATAATTTAAATAGGCGTACGACTGTGTTGATTACTCTCTGTTGGTCACGGACGAGTGACCGTCTCGCCTTCAGATGCGTTCTCTCACGGTCTGTGACAGTGATCGATGATCGTCCACTCGAGGTCAGCCTGATGACGTCCTGTCTGGTCGCAAGTGATGGATGTCTGGCTGCGGTGGTCAGCGACGTAATGACGGGGTGGTGACGTGGCGACTTACACACGGACATCAAAGCGACGTGTGGACAATGTCCACGACGCTCGACATGACATCAACATTGCGTGTGGACATTGGACTGGACACGCCATGTCGTCACCGACTTGGCCAGAGGTGTGTGACTTGGCCACTTAGACGTGTCCAGTGTGGGTAAGAGCGGCGCCTATGGGATGGTCAAGCCACCTCCGACGCCATTGTACATTTGGGTGTAGACCACTATTACGTTTCATCCGAAATTAAAGATAACACCGTGGGTCGAACGACCCGCCTAATCGTTTAATAATAACACCGCCGGACAGCGTGTTGGCCGAATAAGACAGCGTGTTGGCCGAATAAGACAGCGTGTTGGCCAAATAAGACAGCGTGTTGGCTGAATAAGACTTAGCATGATTCACTTTACCGGTTTCTGTTAAATCACCCAGCAAACGCACCAAAACAAACAAATATAGATACATTTTGTTTGTTCTTTGTTCAAGGTCCCGTCACTTACTGGATATAAAAAAAAACAATACCAATTTCATGGTACATTACACGTACATTGTCAACATAGTCGAAATTATGGTGTTTCCGTACGTTTCGTTAATCCGGCCAAAACCACTGGGAATCACAGTGTGTGGATAAACAAGACATGACTGTATAGATTTGTTCTTTGTGTGTTTTTTTTCGGTTGGATATCCGACCGAATTTCACCACAAACATTGCACTATAACCGCGAAATAGTGTGTAATCTAACGTTTCGTTGCAAAAAAAATTGCGTAATATGAAAACTAGAAATGGAAAAACAACGTCACAATAGCCTAAATTAGCACCGCTTTTCAATTCGTTTCAGAACTATGACCACATGGTCACCTCGTTTAATAGGACCAGATTTACTATCTAGAATATAGTAGTAGTTTGTGGCGCTGTCTGTCTGTCTGTCTGTCTGTCTGTCTGTCTGTCTGTCTGTCTGTCTGTATGTCTGTCTGTCTGTCTGTATGTCTGTTATCTCCGTCAGTTTCGCAAGTATGGGTCTGAAATGTTGTAGGCATGCCCCGTGGCCCATGCATGGGGATGATTCGTACATATAAAAAATCTAAATTCCCGGGGGTGGGGATATTATGCATGTGGACGATTGACGTAGATGACGTAGGTCTGTCGTTGCTATAGCAACGCTGCGCGAGTTTTCTACGATTGTTGCCAGTTACGCGATCTACGTCAAACGTCCACATGTACCAGCACTTCGTGAAACCGGAAGTTGTTCAAGATTTTTGGAGCATGAAGTTATCATTGTCATTGGCATTGCCCTGCCAAAACTTGACTGGGGAGTACAAGGAGCCATCAACTCTTGCAGTGGTTGCATTTTTGCCCCGTGCAGCGCCGGGTAACTCGGCTAATGTTGCAAAAAATGAAACGACGAGATATGACGTCATACCTCAATCAACGGGTCACGTGACGCCTTTCCCGTTAGATTACTTCAATCACGTGTTTTTGTTGCTGAGCCGCCGCCGCCGCCGCCGCCGCCGCCGCCGCCGCCGCCGCCGTGGTCGGCGCCACCACCATAAACGCATTTAAGAGATCGGCGTTCTGGAAACTGAACAATGAAAGATTCTATTAACAAATCAATTTCGAACAACCAACAAAGGCCCGTAGCGATCATAGATAAAAGTTTAAAAACTCGCCGTGGAAGCACATTGCGGTGAACCAGAAATCCGAATTAGTAGCCAATTATCGAGCGGAGACGGACAGAGAGACAGCGAACAAACGAGGCTAGCGAACAAAAGCCTGCGTAGCGTGATTGGCGACAAAAACGAACTCCGCGAAAATAATTTTCACGCACGGCCGATGATACACAATCAACAAGGAGCGTGTTTCTCTTTGCCAGGCAACTATAAAAGTCGCATTAATACCTACCAATTATATTCGTTCGGCGGGTAATTAAGACCGCGCCGTTATTTCCGGCACATTGCCCGCGTTGACGGTGGCGCGTGCCCGACTCAACGCGCCCAGCGCAATTGATTTCTCGACGCTATAGTCTCGTCTTGTGTAACAGTTCTTCTGCTAGAAAGACTGAACCGTGTTTTTAATAACGCTAACACTGTTTCTCATTAACTGTTCGCACATACCTGACATGCGAGTCTTATTTCAATATGCGATTTTCCATAAAGTTAAACAAAGGGGTGTAATAGTAGATCTATACATAGTTTATAATATAAAACATGTTTTATGTTAAAACTATCAGATTATATGAGTGTTTACTAGTTGTGTTAAATATATTATCTACCATATTTGTTAACTAATTACATATACAATTGTATCATCAGTGTCCATTGACAGTGGACATTTTGGTAACTGTATAGAGATCTCTGGTCGAAATTAGACGGCGAATGCTTTGACAACTTGTTTGCCTCACCTCCCAGACAAATTCTTGCGACGACCTTGAATATATAGGAAAGTGTTACATAGTCGATGGTACTTGTCTTAGATTGTTGATACATTATCGGGACGTAGCACAGAAACAAATAGAAATTCATACATTTTCATACCGAGAAACTGTTGATTTATTTGTTGGGACAACATATATGTGCATATATGTTTCGTGGACAAAGCCATGCGATCGTGGTATCGTGTATTGAACACATATCACTGCGGATGATCTGAGAAAAAAACGATAAATTATCTCAATCAAAATCGATTATCTAAATAAAGACCAATTAGCTACTAAACAATTTATTCAATGCCATCTTCACAAACAATAAGTATTATCAAGACAGGTTTTTTAACAGTGATTTGTAACACATAATTACTCTAAGTGCTCTACAAATTATGCTTTTAGTCAAAGACCATGCAAATAAAAAACCTGATATGTATAAACGAAATAGTTGAAATGTATGTGTCTATGAGTGGTAAATAACGTGACATTTGGAGAAACAGTTGGGAGAGACGTGGGAAAAGGACAGGACATGTGGACACGCACGCACGCATGCGCGCACACGCGCGCCCGCACACGCAAAACAGTGCCATGGCAAGCATACTTCTAGTCCGATACAACTTTGCCTGCCGTTGTTTATTTCCGCGCGAATGGTCGCTTCACGTACATGCCCGCGTCTTGCTTCCAACCAGTCGCAGTTAACTTGACTTACAAACCAGGCGTTTAACCTAGATTCAAGTTCGCTCGACCTGAAAAACGTCTTACACCGCGGCTGAGTGAGTGGTAACTGTCTTTGTGTGCTCGTCCGTGTATCGTCTCCGTCGCTGACACCCGAGATTGAAGAAGGTGGTTAGGCCCGCCACGCCACGCTAGTTTTAGTTCGTTACAGTCGGGTCACCCGTGTGGACCCACACAAACAAAGAGCATAGGACGGTCTGTGCACCTTACACAGTGAAGTCACGTTAAAAAAAGTTAGGGGAAGGTGGGGCATGTCCGCACACTGGGCCATGTCCGCACACTGAGGCATGTCCGAACACCCCAAACCGCGGAGTAATTGGTTTCAAAATGGTGGTCCGCGGTAGCATCCAACTCATTCATCAAACACATGAACCAGCGAATTCGTTTGAGTCGTTAAAAAGGTATAAACTAAAATGTTGTTTGTGCAGAATGTCATGTAATTTTATACATATATTGATGCGTATCTCACACCTACAATAATATATGTATATATGTATATGTATATATCGGTGGCTATGCATTTTTGGAATGTGTGTTGTTACTGTCATTGCACAAATAAACGTTTACCGCCATAGACTGCGTAAACATTTACATCGCCGCATTTAGGAAATATTATTATATAAACTACTGCTGGTTGTGTTTATATTATGGATATATCTAATAAGACATGTGATGTTCTGCGGCCTTAAATTTACCATTGCAGTTCGTATTCTGCTGTGTAGAAAAGGACTGAAATACGTGAGGTATATATAGATTATGTTAGTACATAGGGGGTCTACCTGTGAGGACGCCCCAGTATCCTGGGGCATATATGCAAACCATTGACCAGTACATATTAATGACATACGTTTTTCTTCGTGGAGTTGAAGTTTGGTAACTGGTAGTGGTAAAGTACTAAATATATATATTAGCACTGCGAAATGTTACCATTCTGGCATAAACATTTCACTAGTTATGGCACATTATACCTTAGGTGTGCCGACGTGCTCCACCTCCCCTACTGGCACAGGGCAGTTGTTTGTATTACGTTTACCGTTATTGAAAATTCGCTGCCGTGTGTGTGCATACGAGTGTGCGTGTGCGAAGTTCGAAATGAGAGACTATTTTGGAGTAAGCGAGATTTGTAATTATAGACTGTTTTGGAGACGGCGAGATTTTATTTAAGTGACTATTTCGGAAATGGCGAAATTTTAAATTGTAGGTTACTTCGAAGATAGCGAGATTTAAAATTATAGGGCAAACACATATCGGACTGAACGAAGTTTTAAATGAACGCCTGTTTTGGAGCGGGCGGAATGAAGTAGACATCTGGTTTGCTGGGTGGGCGTCGATAATGACGATGTAATGTGCTTCGTGAACGACACTATATAAATAACGCCAACAAAGTTGTAACAAAGTGGAACTGTCACTGTCATGCCGCCGGTTTTCTCCCGGGGCGTCGCGCGCCGCGTCAGTACACGGAGACGCGCCGTTTATTACCCGCGTTTATGCCCACGTAAACTGCACTGGCAATGGTTGGGTTTTTTACTGCTGCGAAGTGGCTGATTATACGTAAATGAACAAAACGCGGTCGTCGCGAGGCGCCTGAGATCGTTGACAAGTTAATCAGTGGTTGTGGCCGTCCGACGCCGGTACGCCTGCCCGACCAGAGCTACCGTTACGGGGACACCGTGGCGTGTTTATTAGGTAACCGGAGGCGGTGCTGCGCGGCGCCTTCGAAATGATTACAGCCGCCTCAACTCCGTGTTTTTCTCGCTAACTTCCCGTCCATCTTTTAGTGCTTCTGAACGCTCAAGCGTCGCCAGTAACCAGCGGCACTGGGGACGGCGTAGTTTAGTCACGAGACTCGCCTTTCGCTTTCAGGGAAAAACGAATAATTATTATACCGCCGAAAACAAACTTTTTTCGAGCCTATAACTTGGAACCTTATCAAAATACAATAAATAGGTATATCTTGTATATAAACCATCTATATGTATAACACTCAAGTTTCCCGACGATAATCAAGTACAAATAAACAATTATGACATATTTGTCATTAAACATTTTCTCGAAAAATCCGACATCTAGGCCTAACCGGAAGTTGTCTTAGCGCGATGACAAACGACAGATAAATGTTTCCACAATCACTTATATTGAACTCATTTCTTCTACAATGTATTGAACATTTGTCAGGATTGTTCGTTTTCGTTATCATACAATTCTTTTTTTCATATCCCAAAATTGTATTTACGTGCACAGACTTTGGCCAGTTGTGTCAACGTGGTTTCAGTCATCGTCTTTAGTACTGACGAAGCCATCTTGACAAGATTAGTGAAAGTCTATACAGCTATATAAAACCTTAGGATATGAAACAAAAATTGTATGAACATGTCTCAGGTTTTATTTCAAAGAATGCATGTGTGAAAAGGTTAGTGCGTTTCAGTGTTAACATATAATTATACCATTAGCTCCGAAGCAAATCTGCATAGGAGCTTTCAGATAGACGAGTTGATTTTGGAGCGCCATGAAATATGCCCCTACTTGGGACGTGTATGTACTATGTATGCCTATTGCCTAGGCCTAAGTAAGGCAATAGACGCTATCGATGACAGCCCCGGGGCGACCAGACAAGCAAGGCCAGCGCTCCAGTTTAAGTACCCGCTGTGATAACCATGTCCGAGTGTTGTTGAGTGACGGCCCTCACAGCGGTACACTAGAGCACTGGCGTTACACAAGGCGATAGGATTTCTCCTTGGAATCAACGAACCTATGCGCCCATAATAAGCAGAAACTGGTGGTGAAAAGCATATATATATATATATATATATATATATATATATATATATATATATATATATATATATATATATATATATATATATATATATATATATATATATATACCACCAGCTTCTACATATAATGGGCATATATATATATATATATATATATATATATATATATATATATATATATATATATATATATATATATATATATATATATATATATATATATATATATATATATATATATAGGGTAGGCCAAAATCCGGTACCAATATAACTTAACATAACGTCATTATTTTTATTTCAAATGACCTGTTCGTTGGTGCACATTTGCGTCACATGACGCGCGATCACTGTGGAAAGTTTTGGAGGAATATCTTTAATGCACTTGATTTGATTGAGACTTTAGCGCATGCTCCAAAATTCAGCACCTAAATTTGACGCATTCACGTGATCCGTCACATCTAGACGTCTACCTGTGGCGCTATCTCAAGGACAACGTCTACCAAGGAAGGCCACAATCTATAGATTATCTCAAAACAAAAATCTAACAAAATCCGTTCAATCATTGCAGCTAAATGTGTCGTTTTAAAATGTTGCGTATTCAAATGTCTGCAGCGCCGAGACTGACGTCTGGAGCGTGCGCTCAAACCTCAACCAAATCAAGGACAATAAAGGTATCCATACGAAACTTTCCACATTGATCAGGCATCGCCTAAGTCAAATGTTATGCTAAGTTGCGTGTGTACCGTTTTTGTGTGGACGGCTCGATTGCAGTAAACAAACCTGGGCACAATGGGTGCAGACCGCTCCGTTAACTGCTCACCCGCGGTTCCGACTCAACGACCTCGCCGCTTTACGACCGCTGTAGCTTCACACGATTTCCGGCGACAGTTGTTGTTCTAAATTGATTTGCTGGCCCACGGCTTCCGTTTGAGACACGTAGACGTCAGCCGGCGGTGCGACTGCGGTCAATGGACGAATGTCCGAGATCATTCGAGCGCAACTAACTGGCAGGGGGGTCGAGTGAGCGGCTTTTTCCGATATAAAGTCTAGTTTATTGATCTGTTTGATATTTGCTGACATCAACACCGAATTAAGGAGGTGTTGACGAACACGCGATGTTGTTGATGGTGCTGTTGTCAGAGATTACGGCGGCGCTGGGAAAGATGGAGACGATGCAAGACGGAGGCGAAGCGACAGACATCTACTTCCCCGCCTTACTCCTCACCCGTCTTTCTCCTCCAACGCTCCCATTGGACGGGAATGACCGGGAGTTCGGAACATATCTCATACTATGTGTAAAGAATCACGAGGCTTCTCTGATAAAATTATGAGAAACCAATACGCGTATATTATGTAATTAAACGTATTGCGGCTCTGTCTTGACTTTTTTATATCATAGAAACGTTTGCTTTTTGAAGATGTCCTCTTTTATTATAAGGCCATCTGTCGGTATTTGTCTTGTGCGTGATGCTCTCAATTGACCTTCATATCTTTTTGCTGTCATTTGAAGTTTGGACAATTTCCTCCACTCCACGTTGCTCCAGTTCACTCTGCTGTATGACAAAGGACCTGGTACTGGGGTCATCAGTTTGCACAATGGAAACCTATATTATGCACTGACTTTGCAGGCCTATATTGGTCTAGAACGGACTAAGCTTAACTTCTAAGGCCTGCAATCTGATAAACGAGTGCATCGCTTGATCTGTTTGACCGGCATGCCACCTGGTGGACATACCATGGCAGTGGAGGACACGAAAGCGAACCATTCTTCCGTCTGTCCACTCCGAAACACTAGTCCATCGGCTGAATCAATCTACCTTTCCGGAGTATTCAGCGAACCGACGAAAACCAAACAAACCAACGGATATCGTCCGTGTTGGAACCAATTAAATGACCCTATATGCCCCTTTGAATCGCCGTTGAGTGGTTCCGAAACTCGATCCGGGAGGCATTTTCGATGTGTATAATTTATGTCAAATAACAATTTCGCGCCGAGCTCAACTCTTTTCTTTGGCGTCTTGCGGTCCTTATACGGCGCGATCCAAGGGAAGTACCCGCGTCGGCTCGTGACACCAAAATGACAAGCCTTCGTTCCTCGCTCGCCGCACGGTAGATAAGATTCGCTTGAAGCCGTCTCGCGAACGCCTCCTGCCCAACCGAGGGCGCTCCGTGGGACGCGCGGCAATGCTATCTCAGCATCGACGTGTTAATTATTTGCCGAGCCGTCTTTGACTGAAGGTTCAACTTGCAAATCATCACCTATCCGATAGCAGCAATTTGAGCGCTTATCGCTGCCGTTCACTCGAGGCAAATAGCCGCCAGCGCCGACGACTGTCTTCGCGTGACGTCCATCTGCGCTTGGACAAAGGCTATCTACCAAGTCATCGACTAAGTTGGCGACTGAAATTCGTATCTGATCGGAAAGACAAGATCATTACTTCGGTTAGACGTCTCTGTATCAACATTCTTTTTAGAAGTGTATCTGTTAACAGGGGAATTGACATGTTCATTAGGATAATGATTGTTTAAAGGTATGCAACATATGATCGTTTGTATATAGTAATATCATGTTATAAACAATATCTATTGTAACATCCTGACTGTTCAAATGTGTTTTAATAAACCACAATTGTTTTATAATTTGACGGTGATCTGATTAAGTTGAATGATTCGTCCCGAATATCGTGTTTACATTGTAATCTCAGCAAGGTCAATATTCATAAACATGTAGCGATAATATTATAATAAAACATTGAACAGAGGCACTTGGGTCCAGTTGCTCAAATATTCTTATTAGTATGGGTCAAATTTGTGTCAATGACGTGAAAACGTTAAAATAAAGCGACTGTTTTAAACAGTGTAACGTTAACCTTCACTGGCAGTTGTAAACAAGACAATTGCTCACAATTATAAATGAAAAACGGACATTGTGATCGGTGTAAGACCGCGCATAATTGTAAGTACACGAATGTGTTTTCGTGCTACGTGAATATATATTAAATAAAATACATTAATACGCTACGTATGTTTATTTGTTTGGGGATCGCGAAAGACCGAACCTGTGTATACTATTAATACTCAACAATTATTTGCTGCGTTCCAGCATTATTTCCACTGGCCCAAGGGGACATAGCCTCATCCGCCCTTGAACACGGCACAGCAATCAACGTCTGGAGTCGCCTGCTTTCAAGATGCCCACCAAGTCTCGTATAAAACTGGAACAAAGCAGACGACGCCTGTGTAACGAGTGAGCAGCGGTGCGCGCCATGACTATTGTGTTGTTTGACTGGGGGCGATGATCATCACTTTGCAATGACAGCCCAGTTATATGTTGACTCGTTATCACGTCTGTTCTCTTCTTTATTTCTCTTTTACGCACCGTTAAACAGCCGCTGGCCACAGCGCCACTGACGAGTCCGATTGCAGCGTCTCTGCAGTGTCGTCTGCGTCTCTGTGCCGCGTCGTCTGCCAGCCGCTGGCCGCCCGGTCTCCGGGCGTTAACCGCTTTTAAATTGCTGCATGTGCTGTTTACAGTATATGTTCGTGATATTGTTGTGTGTTGTGTATATTCACACACGCACGCACGCACGCACGCACGCACGCACGCACGCACGCACGCACGCACGCACGCACGCACGCACACACACACACACACACACACACACACACACACATATATATATATATATATATATATATATATATATATATATATATATATATGCCAACAACATTCACTCGTGTTTACAGTATATGTTCGTGATATTGTTGTGTGTTGTGTACATTCACGCACGCACGCACGCACGCACGCACGCACGCACGCACGCACGCACGCACGCACGCACGCACGCACGCACGCACACACACACACACACACACACACACACACACACACACACACACACACACACACACACACACACACACACACACACACATATATATATATATATATATATATATATATATATATATATATGCCAACAACATTCTCTCGTGTTCAGCTACTCCAAGCAATACACCAGGAAAGAACAAACACAATCTTGACCAGCAGAAGACAGGAGTGGACTGATTACATTATCCGTACGAGACTGCCGTGGCATTACCTGCACGTCACTACTATAGACCACTGAAGGAAAACGGCGACGCGGACGGCCCAAGACCAGCTGGCGTAGGATAGCAGAGGCTGACCATCAACACTCGGGCGATTCGAAATGGAAGCAATTCGTTGCAACTCTCGGCTAACGTTTGAAATATAATTAAAATTATATTAAAACATGTGTGATTGTTGTTTGTTTGAATTAAAATAAAAGAACATATAACTGCAGTGAGAATTACCGAAAACATGAATGAACAACTCTCTACAAATGTGTGAAACGCAATTGAAATGACCTTACATTGTATATCAACCTACGAAGCTTCCTTTAACCGTTTTGCATCGACCAACCCATCGACCAGAATACATTCTATCATGTAAACTCGGATATGATCTGTGATCATCGCTATTTCGTGAACATTGAAAGCAAATGTCCCCTTTCCCACTTGAATGAACATTGTGCTAATGTCATGTTAGCAAGTGTGCCAGGTCCACGTCTAACTGTTTTCACTGAGAGCTCCACGCGTGGGTGACAACCCCAACCTCCGTTGAAACCAACTCAGACAGGCAATTCCCCACTGCGCACAAAATGACGAATCAGTTTTTATTTTTCACAAACTGTACACTTTGATCTATGTCTTATCACCGACCCGTAGAAGCGTTTTCGTAAAATATTACAATTGTTTTTTTTTCGGGAAAAAATCAACTCGGAAGAAGATGTTCCGCGTTATTTGTAGCCCAAACAAACCTGGTTCCATGTTCGTACACCAGATATACAAATATGCCCTTATCCCTGTTCGTTACTATTGTTTCAGCGCGCAAAATAACCATCGAAAGAGGACACCGTCTTAAAATTACTGGCATTTTACTCGAACCCGGACGTATCTGTCTCCGACTTAGCTAACGCAGTGGCGACACAACGCGACGACCACGGACCGGCGAAGGACCGCCGCAGGTCGGGCGACAGGCGGCCGGTCGACGCCTTGACGAGTATCGAGTGTGGCAAGGCATATCCGACGGGGAATTGGAAATTGCTGCAACACAATTTTCCGTCGATTTTCGCTGTAATTCGTAACTGTCCTGAGACATTTGGCGCGGGCCCGTCTCGCTGGCAGGCTTTTATTCTGCACTGGCACACAGGGCGCTGAAGACAATTGGCTAATACGTACATGTAAATTGGATGAAGAAATGCTTTTAAGCACAACTAGACAGCAATTAAACTGCAGGCGGGGACCGCCGCCATTTTCGCGTATGCGTTTGATGTGCGCTGACCGGCGGCGAGTGGGAGGCGATTACGCGCTCAGTCTCGGCCGATGAGGTTTTATTAATGTCGTATCTGTCACCCTGCCGCAGTCACTTGTCGCCCGGCATTACGGGTCGAGTTTTATGAGCAGGCCGGGCGACTGTTGGTGTTAATGTGGTGGCAAGATTAGTGTAAGTGTCTCCTAAACACGGCGTCCCCGCGGTGACGTCCCCCATAGGGCGCCCACTGGGCAAACACAAACTGTGGCTGCGAGTGACGTAATCGTTGTCAGTCCGTAATTGTCGTCAGTTGGTTTACGCCAATTTCGTCTACCCATATTAATTACCCAAATAGTGGGGTATACCACCATTCGTCTACTCCTGTTTACAAGACATACCCCAATTGGTCTACCTTCCCTGGTTAAATACTCCGACATATCCCAGTGTACATAGCGAAGGAATAAGTGGTGGTGTCTGTTTATTTAATTACAGTACTCTATGTAATTAACCAATGAAAATTAAAAACTAAACTTTAAATGATATTATGTTGGCTTCTTCAATTATATTGAATGTGAGTAATAATATTGACACAGCTAATTGTTATAATAGACTTACAATGCTGTTTTGGCGTGTCACCGGCCTCACTTTATCGTGGTTACATAGTAAGCGCATGGGTAAATATGGTTATGTAGTCAAGATGATTTGCATAGTCGAGTAGTCAACTGTTAACGATCTGTGTAGAATTAAACGCCACGTGTATACAGCGCCATGTAAAAGCTTTTACTTTTTAGTTTTACTTCTACAAAACGTAGCACAGAATTCTGACATCAATTTGAAACTATCCATCATTGAATGAATACAGACATTAATCCCAATGAAACGATCGGTCCATCAGTTTGTATATCATCGTGTCATCGTAAATATAGGCATAATTCAATAACATGTAGCACAAAACAGCACTAATGGTGAACTTGATAATTTAACGCTTTTGCAATAACGTTGGAATACGTAAGTTTGAAAACTAGCTGTCGATAACTGTCCGACGTGGCTAAGTATAATATTAATTTTCGTTATATACGTACGTTTAATAGTTATATAATAACACAGGTAAGTGTTCAGCAAGGAATGTGTTACTTCGTTCGAAGTCAGCAACACACTTTTGTTTATTTACATATTTATTTTTATTTATTAAACTTTACTTTCTAGCTCAACGGTGTACCCAGATGTGTGGATTTTATATACGTCTTGTTAAAATATGTCCATGTAAATCGCGATGTGTAACGTGTCCATATAGAAATATTTATGTTCAGCAACAAAAACCAAAACATATAATGTAAATAAATCAATAATAGAGTGCAGATATATGGAATAAAAAATTACCTTAAAATTAACTTAAAACATACACGCACGCACGCACGCACGCACGCACGCACTCACACACACACACACACACACACACACACGCACGCACGCACGCACACACACACACACACACACACACACAAACACACACCAGAAAAGTTACCCATTAATGTTTTGTTGGATGGTCTTCTCCGACATGTTTACACTGTTGGTAGATGTGTGTTTGATTACACACGATGATTAGTATACGATCTCAAACACTGAATGCGACGTAATGAACTCGAATATGTCATGCGATGAATTTGGTCGGTTCATACACATTTAAAAGCTTATACTTCTGTGTCCTCTCTTAACTCTTAACTCTCCTGAAATTAAAATAAAAAATATTCGAATGCGATTATTATACAAGAATATTTTAAATAGCGAACAAGAGTTATTAAAATACGAACACATCATAGCGTCGTTGAGTATATATAGCCTTATGTAGAGCGCACAAACACTTAGCAAAAGTCTCATAGCACACGAATAGTCTGAGGACAGAATGAAATACACATGCATGTATTCGTGTGGTAAACAGTTATATTTGGTGTGCATGCATGTGCATCTATACGTGTGCGTTCGTGACAGTACGTGCAAGCGTATGTGTGTGAACAACTTAATGAGTTGTCATCCAAAGATTAACGTGTATTGCAAATGAAATATCGCGACATTTGCACTCGTAAACCAGGCTCCTTCGTTGACTTTATACGACGCGTTGTCCCATTGGTCCAGTAATACTCTTTAACTTGTTTTATAAATTATCTCATGTGAAACATATATATCTATATACCCCACAGTCTCCTGTCATTTTAAATGGACACAGCTGTCGTAAGAAACTCAGTGGTTGTCTTGTGACGTAATTACCGAAGTGTTGATACACGCCTGGATTGGCCCGTCGCACTGCAACGCCTACGACAGGCAACTCGCGTTTCAGCATCTCGGATTAACCGACTTTAATTATACGAACCGCTTGCTTCGTTTGGCGTGCGATGCGTCTCACAAAGACGTGATAATAGGAGAGGTATTCCACGCGTCCACGCCGTTAGGATGGTCGATTCCAGTGGGAATTCAGAGTGAAATCGGCGCGAAATTCCATGCGGCATCCGACGCAGCGACGCGACTAGTTCATGAATGTCATAAATATCAAACGGGCGACGCCATTAGGAAGTTATATGGCTCGTTAATCAGGCGCAGAAAAGATGGTTTTACGATCCGCGTCCGTATTATATATGTATACAGTTATAAATTAGCCCGGTGCAGCAAAAACGCGACGACGGAAGCCGTTCGATTTTCGCGCGACCGTAAATTGACGCCGGCGCATTAAGAGGAAAACGAAGGAAGGCGTGAAGAATAGACTCCCCGTGTCAATGGATCGCGCGGCGGGTCGGCCGAACGATTTCGTGCCTCGGCCGAGACAAACTATAGTCGTCTATGATTGATACGTCTTTTATTCGCCGCTGAGAACGGATCAAACTGTACCGGCCTTAAGTTGGGCCGTGATGTTTGCGCGGTCACGGCGAACGCGGAATGTCTCAATAAAGCCTTGTTTACGGGACACTTAGCGCTACAGAGACGCCGATTGACGCTCCAAATTGATTATAATGGGATTTAGAAATTGCAGACTTTCTTTCCGCCGATCGACCGGTGATGATGATTTGTTGCGTTGATGGAGTTGTGTGAGGGGTGATATTGCGGTAGCGTTGAAGGCAGCGGACAGCGTCGCGGTGGTCGGTGAGGTGTCAACATTACCTCTTTCGTGCGGGTATAATACCGCTTTCCCCTGATCCCGCTTTCAAAAACAAATTCACAGTAAAATCTATACGTTTGTTGCACACGAGGCCAATGTAGGCAGATTTATTTCTTTGGTCTCAAGTGATTTAACATTTTCGCGCACGTTCGTTCACCGCGAACGAGAACGGCACATCAAAATGGCGACCTGCAAAATCACATGTTAAAAAAACGGCGAAAAGAAGCTATAAAAACGACGAAAGTGGAGTGGAGGGGGGTTACCGCTTTTTCATGAGCAGACGTTGACATCTGTGCACGCGAGAGGTCGTTGTCACAAAAGTGCGACAGTTATGTGTGATTTATTTATCCAAACAACGAAGACAATAGAAAACAACGCGAGTCAGAGTGTGGGTGGACGCCGTCGTTTTAACCAGGGGCTGCTTGGCAAATGCAAACACATTGGAACATGCATTTGAATGTTGAGAACTTGAATGCGCATTTCAAATGCAGCGTGACATGTTCAATGCATTTACCTTTGCATTTAAATGCGTACCCTAGAAATGTGCAATTGGGTTTGAATACGGCCCCAAAACATTTGATTTTTCAAATGCCCCATCAGATGCATTTGAAAATGCAGATGTAATTGTTTGAATATTAATTATTGTGAGATTATGCACATGGTATAGAATCAAATCTCCGTCAGTTTCGCAGGTGTGGACTGAAATTTTGCTATGCGAGTTCTACGTCAAACGTCTACCGACCGATTCGTGAAACTGTGATTTCTTTGTGGCGAGAAAATATAATATATATATATATATATGTGTGTGTTGGGGGTGGTGCGTGCGTGTGTGCGTGCGTGCGTGGTGCAGCGTGCGTTCGTTCGTTCGTTCGTTCGCTCGCTCGTTCGTTCGCTCGTTCGCTCGTTCGCTCGTGCGTGCGTGCGTGCGTGCGTGCGTGCGTGTTTCTTAGATATATTGTCCTACTGCGTCCAGTCAGTCCGTTAGTCGTCATTAGCATTCCGCCGACTGGGCCACTTGTTCTGTCGTTAGTGCCATTTTGAACATATTTTCTTTAATCCTCGTTGAAATGCTCGAGCGGTACTTGAGAGGACACTCAGCCCGGTCGTTGATACCGCGCCGTGTCTAATGATGTTAAATAAAGTGCTCTGGATGGTCGGTCTGCTTCGAGCGATAACCTCACCGCGGACTCGACGTGGCAGACAGAGAGAGTGGGCGGCGAGGCTGGGCGGGCGAGCGTACTCTCTCATTGCAGAAGGAACAGTGCGATTTAAAAAATACAGTCTGATGTTTTTATCGTAAAAACTACACATATTCTAACGCACTGAGCGCCCATTTGTGTTTTATTGAATCACATTAAAAATTACCGTTATCTGTTTATTAATGTCAACGTTAAAGTTCAACACCTGTGGAGAAAATAGACAGCGGTCATGGTTCACTGGGTGAGCATGTAATTAACACCCAGCAAATTACGTTCCCCTCACATGCAAAAATGTGGTTCATTAAACCATATTTTGGCGGTTGAAATGTCGGAACAGATACAGTTATAATATGATTTTACTATAAAAAGGGATTTACACTTATTACCTTTAATGTGTGTTTATTTAAAGCATGTATAAACTTATATGAAGCTTCAATTGTTTGATATTAATTCGTTTCAACACAAGCATATTTAAATGACACAAATGTCCAGGACGTATATGAGTGGAGTGCGTATATAGAGTTTCAAACGTGATTTATTTCTAATGCTTTGTTTCTTGGAAGTTTAATGTAATTTGACAAATTCGACATTGCAGCGGCGCCTGACAAGTTGTGCTAGAATGATTTTGGAATGACCGTTTATACATCAACTGTCATAAGAATAAAATGACGTATATTATTTGAATAAATCAAAGCTGAGAGAAAAACTGTTTCAGAACGTTTCTGGAACGAATAATACACTGTTTTCCCGATATAGATAGCAAAAATGTTTGGCTCACGGCGAATCTATATTTATTGACTTACATATGATAACAAACTGGAATTCCATCAAGATTGACTCACGTGGAAAGTCACATAGCAGAAAGATATTATAGTTTATATATATATATATATATATATATATATATATATATATATATATATATATATATATATATATATATATATATATATATATATATATATATATATATATATATATATATATATATATATTATTATATATATATATATATATTTATATATATTTATTATTATCGTGAATACATCGAGGGTGGTTTCAAATCATACTTCAATCCGTAATTTATTTGGCTCAATTTTGCCAGATGGTCACTGCACCGACCTCATATATTGGTATTTAGTTTGTCATATATCGATAGCACATCGATTTAGATAAAACCCGGTGTTTTGGAAGACTTACTAATGTAATGACGAAGGTAAACGGAATGGCTGGTGACTGATCGATGGTCCGCCGAAGTATTTCTTTAGACCCAATCTACAGAAATGTATCCGTGTAAGAAATTGTAGAGCGGTCTAGCAGTAACCAATTGAGTCTAATCTTGACGTAGCAGCAGGTACGACCGCGTAGCGTGAACATGTGATTTTGGTGTAACCCATAATTCGTTGCGAGCTGACGGACTTCCGGTGTGGCAGGGTATCTTCCACCTGCACATCTCCGGGGGGAGGGGGGATTTAAAATGCCCTAGAGTATTCCCACACCCTGGATATCTTGCCCCTTACAAATGTGGATTCCCAGCCACTAAGATGCAGAAGAACGTCAGCTGCAAGTTGTCCCGCCACGCAAAATGTCTTATTGGTGACACTTGCTGTTATTGCCAATAACGATACACGAAGCAGCGTTTGTATAGTTTCATACAACAGATTACTTAAACACTTACTGTATTCAAATTGGTTATTTATTGTGAAAATTGCAAGTACATGAGGGAATTGATAGTAGGGGCCTAAATGCTCCATGCATTAATGAAACAGTATAGGCTGTAGACCCTTGATAGAATAAACTCTGCGATTTTTGTGCACGTGAAAAGTATGTATGGTAAGATTAGACACTTATTTTGCATGTGACTTTTTGTGTGATTTTTTTTAAAGAAATACTGTTACATCGACGTGGACGAGTCTGTAGGTGTTTTATTGAACAGTGACCATTTTAACAGCTCGTGTTTTAAACCCTTCAACCCTTGGGTTTGTGATAAATATTGTAATAATAACAACATTATTTCCATAACATTTTAACAGCAATAATAATGAAAGTAATAATAATAGGTAATATGCAATATAATATATTATGAACATGAAAATAATATCATCCACAAGACAAAATGTATTTGTTGCGTGAATTTTAATTCAACCGAAAGTTGTTCGTCCAGACAGTAACCACACACGGCGAATTCGTTGCAGTTGTGGTAATTCTGTAACAGGCCGATATCAATATTGTAGCAGTTACGGTAGTGTAATAGTTACATTAATGTTGCAATCGTTACGACTATAGTCTAACAATTACGGTTATTATGTACCAGTTACAGTAACTTTGTAACATTCATGGACATTTCGTCACATTAAACAGAAACATTAGCCGTCCCATGCAGTGAGTTTGGTGCGTAGCAGCCACACTAAGTGTGAACAGGTCGGAGTAATTGTGTTGCGTTCACACTAATTTTGTAACAATCACATATTTTGTACAATATTTATAAGGCCGACATTAAGGGCGGCTTGTGTCATTTTCGTACTTTTCGTACACATTTCTTTTCGTCCATTTAAATAATTGCACAACAAACAGTATAGCAGACGACATTTTGCATGCCGTTGACCAGAATAACGTTTCAAGTTCCCGCGTTTTCGTACGACAAAAACAAACGGTCACATGACGCGGAAATATCACGTGATATACAGACAACTTAAATAGAAGGCAATTTACAGCGAATTTGTACACGAAGCAAGCTCTGTCGCCGCGGAGTCAAGTGCTATATTTCGCCGCGGAGTGAGTGGGAGGTACCAGCGAGACCTTGTCGAGTATTCATCCGCGGTCTGTCAAACCAACAGCACGACGATCGTCGGTGCAGAAAAGAACAAGTGATGTCTCACTGACCAACCACGACAGAATGGACGCACACACCGCCGTGTGATCAGGCGTTGGGCGGACATTGAGTAGGCGCAAGTCTACCACGACGACTGCCCCAACTGACGTCACGTGCGGGGCGGTTCACCGCCGTACAACTGCGGCGTAGGAATATGGCTGACGTGCTGCTGAAGTCCGTGGATGAACATGCGCGGAAGCATCGGGCGCTGCGGCGGGAAAGAGGCGCCGGGTCGGAAGTACATAGCGTCCAGGTTCGACACGATCCCGTTCGAGTGGGACGCGTACGTGTTCCAGTAGGGACTGCTCTGGAGCATGCGCTGTACGGCTGCGTAGTTGCCCGCCTCCGCCAGAAGCTCTAGTCCTACGGCTGTCTGCCGCTTCCACTTTGTTCTGTAATCACAATGTTTGTCAATTAAAAACACTGTTTGAAAGTGCATACTATATCCATGATCGTTATACCGAAATAAATGCCTACACTCCCATTACATCATGTATACAATTACGAATTTTATATTGGTGAAAACGTTCGTCATGTTGGGGTATGAATGAATGAAAAAATTCTTCAATAGTTGTGTTAATAAGAAAAAATATATTTATGATTTTTTTATTTAAATAGCTGAGAACGTGTTGTACACAATATATATCATACTTCATATATTTATTGTGTTGTATAGTAATTATATCATTGAATACAGTTCTTAGATGTTATAGAATTGCAGCACGGGATCATAATTATGCCACACAAAGTTACTGCATGCGACTTTATTTATCCGAGCATCCTGCGAGCACACCAACGACAAGTGAGACGTAATACTGGAACATGTGGCCAAGCGGCGTCAGATGTTATGTAATTCGTCCAAAGACGACTATTAGACGCGATACGTGTCGCCATAAACGTATCAGTTATCACCACGTGTCAACGCCAATGTTGTCGTGGTTGAATTGACGGCCTATCCTACCCCAGAGGTTATGTAAATGTCGCTTCAAGGTTTCGCTTTCTCGGCTAGCGACGCGCTCGGTTTAATGGATTCGGTTAGAGGGACGCGAAGCTCATAGGTTTGCCCACTGAATTAATATTTTTTTCTTAAATAAACATATTTGTTAATTAATTATTTTTTTACTGGGCTTTATTCCGTAACGGGGTTTGACTAAATAAATAATAACGTTTGACTAAATACGCAGTGTAACCTTCGTTTGTGAAATACTCAAAAACATTTGGAATTACTTGCTTGCGACAATTACTTGTGACTATTTACATGATTGACTGACTGATTGGTTGTACATGAGGGAATTGAAAGTAGGGGCCTAAATGTTCCATGCATTAATGAAACAGTATAGGCTGTAGACCCTTGATAGAATAAACTTTGCGATTTTTGTGCACGTGAAAAGTATGTATGGTAAGATTAGACACTTATTTTGCATGTGACTTTTTGTGTGAATTTTTTAAAGAAATACTGTTACATCGACGTGGACGAGTCTGTAGGTGTTTTATTGAACAGTGACCATTTTAACAGCTCGTGTGTTAAACCCTTTAACCCTTGGGTTTGTGATAAATATTGTAATAATAACAACATTATTTCCATAACATTTTAACAGCAATAATAATGAAATTTGACTGACTGATTGGTTGAATGATTGAATGATTGATTGAATGAATAGCGTGTTAATGTTTGTGTTAACGCGCGTTACGAAACACTTCAATGGTGCAACAAACAACATGGACATTATCAATAACTCTTTAAAATATCAAAACCACAAAAGGTAATTTCTTTACAGCAATCGAAATATCAAAACCACAAAAGGTAATTTCTTTACAGCAATCGAAATATCAAAACCACAAAAGGTAATTTCTTTACAGCAATCGAAATATCAAAACCACAAAAGGTAATTTCTTTACAGCAATCGAAATAAGAGGTGAACAAAACAAATGAAATAAGAGGTGAACAAAACAAATGAAATAAGAGGTGAACAAAACAAATGAAATAAGAGGTGAACAAAACAAATGAAATAAGAGGTGAACAAAACAAATGAAATAAGAGGTGAACAAAACAAATGAAATAAGAGGTGAACAAAACAAGTGCGAGTTGTTTTGTTCAATGCATGTGTACATATGTCGATATGTTAACATGCATAAATTATTTCGGATGTAGGCTCTAGTTGTCTTTCAGATAACAAAATGACAAAAATAAAGTTGGTTTTAACGATATCACAGTGAATCGATATGATATCGAGATTATATTATATATTGTTACTATACTATATTATGTTATATGAATACTACGCCACTCCAAAATGTACGCATGATTATCGTTTAATGGTGCGCAAACAACAAGCATAGAAAAAAGCTCGAAAAGTTAAACATATCTAGCACAAACAGGCTCGTTTGTGCAACTATCTATTTCGTTTTGATGAAATCGTAGGAGGATCATTAATTTCGGTTCGGCCGAATCGAAATTCTTCGAAATTCAACATCACCATTATTGCGATTTCATCGAAATTATTCACTTAAGCTAGTAACCCGAGCAATGTTAATTTTTTTACTGATTTTAGCCAAAGTACGCACTGTTTTATTAAACCGACTGCGCATATTACTTAAAACTGTTCATATACAACACGTCTGAACAACAGCGAACCTGATACGCGAAGGGTTAACTGTGTGAACAGAAGAGGCAGTTTTAAATATGACAATAACTGTACCACAACGACATAGACAATTGCAGCATTCTATCCGACGCAGCGTGGGAAACTGTCACGTATATACGTGCAATCGGCGACAACAAAAGTGGGCAATTGCTGAGCGCGCCTCCATCGCCGTCGGCCAGCGCGTAGCGTGAGCGACCCATCGCCGTCGGCCTGCGCGTAGCGTCAGCGACCCATCGCCGTCAGCCTGCGCGTAGCGTCAGCGACCCATCGCCGTCGGCCTGCGCGTAGCGTGAGCGACCCATCGCCGTCGGCCTGCGCGTAGCGTGAGCGACCCATTGCGTTGAAACAACGCGGGCATTGCTAACACTCGCACGCCAGAAAACGATTTTTGCAAATTTATCCCAATTATCCCTTTCCGGCTTAATTACACGATAATAGATCGGCCGTAACTGACCGGCGCGGCGCTGGCTGGCAGGCACGCTGATTTATACAAACGAGTGCAGATTAAAAGACCAGCCTCCAATGAGCAACGCCGCGCGGCCAAATTACGACCCCGCTAACGATTTCGCGTCTTTCGTGCGCCGCGAACATAACATAGCAGCCGCTCGTTAATGTATTTTATCTACCGGAACATTTCGTCAAACTAATCAATTTTACGCATGAAAATTGCTACGTTTAGGTCGGTTTTATGCCCTCTAGTTTAAGGTGGACGATGAAAACACGGCATGGTTTCTAAATTTAAGTTTCCGCGTAGCGAACTGAGTTAATCCTGCTGCCGCACGGTGGCGCTCGCGTGTAGATGACGTCGTCTTTCTTTCTGCGGGGAAGTGGCGCATATTGAAATAATAGCGAAACGTTAAGAGGGCCAATAACTTGATAATCGCATCATACTCCCATTAACACCGGGCGTGCAGAACTTTGATGGCTAACGTATTAGCGGTAAACTAACGATGCGAAAATTCATGCTTATTTATATTGCTCACATTAAACGTAGGCATTGATCAAATGAAACGATTTATGAGATAATAATGTTCCACCAATGCGCATTGTGGCAATTAAAGTGCGGCCGCGATAGGCATATTACGTTAACTGGTATGAAATATAAGCAAAATCATCACAGTTCGAATTGCTCTCATAGATACTACAGACATACAGAATCACAAACTACTTTATATTAAAGATACACGCACGCACGCACGCACGCACGCACGCACGCACGCACGCACGCACACACACACATACACTGTCGTTTAAAGACAGAGAGCAGACACAATTAGCACAGGTTGTGAGGAGAACAATATATATATATATATATATATATATATATATATATATATATATATATATATATATATATATATATATATATATATATATATATATATATATATATATATATATATATTCACACCATTAATTAATTGTTCTCCTCACAACCTGTGCTAATTGTGTCTGCTCTTTGTCTTTTAACCGATTTATACGATGTTACTCATAACATGTTTAACAGCCAATGGCAATAAAGGTCAAGTGTCAATCCTATGGCTATGTGAGATTTAGCTTAAACTTGGTGAAAGACGATCAACACATCGTGAAAGACGCATGGAGAACGACAAACAACCCGATAGAGAGAAAGACATACCCACTAATATAGACAGACAGACAGATAGGCAAACTAATATAGAAAGGCGAACAGACATAAGACCGAGTGACAGAGAGAAAAAGGAGAGCATGTCGTGACTGTGTAGCGATGCATTCCCCAGTCAGGGGACAAAGCCCCCTCGAGCGTGCACGTCTCCCGCCGTCCCAGCGGGCGCATTGTTTGCGGCCATTCATCGCTCGCGCTGCTTATAAGTTTTTAATAACGATTCGGCTCGCTTAATTATACTTTGTTGAATCAGCGTTGCCGCTCGGGCACGCCAATTTGTATTTATGCCTCGGCAGCGCTCGCACTCTTTAGATACGCGTTTGATAAATTGGATTAACTGGCGTGACTTTGATCCGGTTCTTTATTGAGACGACAGCGCAAGTGTCGACTGAGAGTGGACAGATCTGCCGGTTTCACGCACACGGATGTCAAATAAATGGACGCCGAGTGAAAGCGCCGCATTGTGTTGGTCTTCATCATTTATTTGTAAACATTGTTCTTTCGCTGGCACGAACGCGAATTGATACACCACAATAGGCGTGATTCGACTGCGGATGGATCGCGTAGACAGCGATGTCGCTTTGACGGATGGCCCTCGCCGGACACAAAACCCTCGACGCAAGAGATGCTATAAGTGACACGATAGATGCGTCACATCGTGTCATTTCCATGATAAGTGTTGTTTCGTGTCGTTTGATCAATCGCAAACGAAACATAATTAAGTTATATATTCAGTTATCAACTCATCTCTCAGACCGTGTGAACGATCATGCAACGAACGATGTGACATTCAAATTGATTACTCTTGGTGGGCGTTGTTGTTAGTTTTTATAAAGTTGCTTAGCGATCAGACACTTTGATTTCGATTTATCAGCGATCGAAGCGCGCCACGCGGGCGACGCGTGCAAAACTAGTATCTCTTTCCGCCGTTAGTAAGGCGGTGGAAGTAACACGAGACGTCTGGTGGCTCTAATCGTTTCCTAGAGAAATGTTACAATTAACACCAAATTAGGCCCTTATGACAAATTACCTTTATTCAAATAAAATTCTTCGTGTGCTTTTGGTACGCCACGTTTGACAGAATACATCAAAGTTATTGTCATACCGTTGTATGGACACTGGGTTATTTCTGGCGTTCGAAACTCGCCAAACGAATAACTTAGTTTCATTACACAAAGGACTCGGTCGGCCGGTCACCTCATAACTGCTTAATCATGACAAATAAACTATAAGGAAATGTATATTATTTACACCATGAAATACACAATTACGGTATCTCTATTTTATCATGAAAGGAACCGTAACTGTGTATATTGTTTTCTGCATAAATATTCAGTAATGTAGACAAGGCCTTCCTTTTTGTAAATTCAAAATGTTGTCGTAAATCATGTCATAGATGTGTAGTACCATATATATATATATATATATATATATATATATATATATATATATATATATATATATATATATATATATATATATATATATATATATATATATATATATATATATATAGAGATAGATGAGAGAGAGAGAGAGAGAGAGAGAGAGAGAGAGAGAGAGAGAGAGAGAGAGAGAGAGAGAGGGAGAGAGAGAGAGAGAGAGAGAGAGAGAGAGAGAGAGAGAGAGAGAGAGAGAGAGAGGAGAGAGAGAGAGAGAGAGAGAGAGAGAGAGAGAGAGAGAGAGAGAGAGAGAGAGAGAGAGAGAGAGAGAGAGAGAGAGAGAGAGAGAGAGAGAGAGAGAGAGAGAGAGAGAGAGAGAGAGAGAGAGAGAGAGAGAGAGAGAGAGAGAGAGAGAGAGAGAGAGAGAGAGAGAGAGAGAGAGAGAGAGAGAGAGAATACTAACCGTCTATTCTGGTACCATGTCTTGACCTGCGTGTCTGTCAGATTGAGGCGAGCGGCCAGTTCCATGCGATCCTGTACACTCAAGTACTTTTGTCGTTCGAAGCTCTGCTCGAGTGTGTTCAGTTGGTGGTCGGTGAAGGCCGTCCTCGCCTTCCTCGCCTTCTTCGCCTTCAGTCCGCCCGGGTCGGCGCTGCTCGACGAGATGTGAGCGTTGTCTTGGTTTTCTGTCGGCAGAAAGCAGGAATTGTCTTACACGGGTCGACGAGTTACACTGAACTGTACCTGTATAGATACACTGTACTGTACATGTATAGATACACTGTACTGTACATGTATAGATACACTGTACTGTACATGTATAGATACACTGTACTGTACATGTATAGATACACTCTACTGTACATGTCTATATACACTCTACTGTACATGTCTATATACACTGTACTATACATGTCTATATACACTCTACTGTACATGTCTATATACACTGGCTTTGTTGTGACAACCTATAGACAGTGACAGCGGTAATCAGACAGAGAGGGAAGAACAGTTGGGAGGAAATGGAGGGACGGGGAGTCATTAGGAGAGAGCGTGCGAGAGAGAGAGAGAGAGAGAGAGAGTGAGTGAGTGAGTGAGTGAGTGAGTGAGTGAGTGAGTGAGTGAGTGAGTGAGTGAGTGAGTGAGTGAGTGAGTGAGTGAGTGAGTGAGTGAGTGAGTGAGTGAGTGAGTGAGTGAGTGAGTGAGTGAGTGAGTGAGCCAGCCATTCAATCGGCCAGCCAGCCAGCGATGCAGATCCCCAAGCATAGTGGTCAGACCGCGGCTCCTTGTGTTACGCAAATAAGGTGACGTCACGGCTTGTTTGCCAACTTGTCCCGTAATGGCGGCTGCCGGAAGCGGCATAGAAATGAAGCTGTGCAGTTGGCGAGATCAGGAGAGAAAGGCGTCGACAGCATTAATCTTAGATGACACGGTTAAGTGTTATTTTCTTAATGATTCCATCAAAGGCCGACATATTGACGCCATAACTCATTAACAGATATACGAGTAAAAACCGCTCCGCGAAATGTTCAAATCCGTCCCGAATTTCGCAATTTATCGAATAGTTCCTGCATGATTTACAAAGACACCAATCTATGCTTACCAATTATAATGTAGGATACGCATTATGTTACAGGTAATTATTAGATATTTTAGTAACTGATACATTAAACGCAACGCCTTCTGATTTTAAATTATGCTTCCGATAACAAGTTTGATGATTTCATCACGGCATTTTTATTCTAGACCTATACGGAAGCTTACAGACCCTAGCGGCGACCGTAAGCAGTCGGGAATGAATACTTGTAATGCACCAGGTATTTCCGACTGCTTGGTATCCGTGTACAGCATGTTGTACACGTGTACAGCATGCTGTACACGGATACCAAGCCATATATATACACAAAGCTGCATGTGCGTAACAACTACAGTGTTTGTTCGCGTAGAAAACGCAGTTTCGTGGTTCGTTCGAGTGCACGGGTGCGTGCAAGACTGTACAGGCCTGACGACTAAATTATACAGCAGGGATAAAAGTGTAGGTGCACAATTAATAATTGATCAGCAATTGTACACAAACCGATATCGGGTAATGCTGCGCTGTAGACTAACTTATTCACTAAACTGCCAGTGGTGAGAGTGCGTGCGAACTGAAGCCAGAACACGGCTCTAATTATAGTTATACAATTAATTCTGCGTCCAGTGCCAAGTGCGTTAATGTTTCATGCGGAACGGCATAAAGCGACTATGAAATTCAGCGCGCTGTCATCGCCATCATCGAAGGAAACGTCGTTTACATTGATTTTGCCAGGGGTTAGATTGGGATCATAACTGCGTTTTCTACCGTTTGAGAAGGTAAGCACCGCGATAAAAGCTTTTAGCAGGTATCCGGTGAGAAGGGACGTATAGAACGCCGGCGCAGGCGACGCGCAACGCAGAAACGACGCGAAGGAAATTAAACGAAACAGCGCAATTGTTAACTTGCATATTTATGATGGGAACCGATAAAACTGTGAATGCGCGCACTGTGCGTTCAACGGCGCCGAACGCACAGATTCGAGGAGAACAATCGAATCTCGCGTCGGCCGCACGCCAGCACACACCACAAACTACGGACTTCGTGTATTTAGAAAAGCTATACCCTAAGGCACGAATATGTCAGAGCCGACACGTACAGCAACGTACAATTCAACAAAATACAGGTTTCAGGTTTCAAATATTATTGTTTTTATGCAGCATATTTGATGTCATTTAAAGTGTGTTTAGTGGAGTCAAAGTAATAGTTATAATTATTTACGTGTATATATATATTATATATATATATATATATATATATATATATATATATATATATATATATATATATATATATATATATATATATATATATATATATATATATATATATATATATATATATATATATATATATATATATATATATATATATATATATATATATATATATTATATATATATATATATATATATATATATTATTATATATATATATATATATAGTTAAAAAAGCAACTAACAAAAAGTAACAGCTTATTGTTAATATTGTTATACGTTATAAACGTACTTTTGTTTTACAATATGTGTTTTAAAAGTGATGTGTATAGTATGCATATATTTATTGTTCAAAATTATATTTTCTCCAGTTATGTAATAATCTAAACAGCTATCGTGGTTAAAACAATTAAGTAACATCTAGCTGCAATGGCCTCATAATGGCTTCATAGTGATCAAGTTGGTGTTGGCTTCTCTAATATATGCAGATTTGTGCTGTAGCAGCGATCCCGGTAGATTCCATGATTGTGAACAGAACATGTTTATATTTTGTCTGCCCCACAAATCAGTATAATAATTTTTATCTTGCAACTTAGCAATAACTGTCAGTATTTCCTGGTAAAATGTGTTCTTTTCTTTCCGTTACTTTTTTTCTGAACAGAGAGACGGACAAGAGACAGACATAGATATATACAAAGATATGTATTTACATGAGACTCACGTCATGTGACTAGGGAAGGGTGCGAACAGTGGGCGGGAGGTTGTCAGGGAACAGCGGGAACAAGTGGGATGCTGGAAGGAGTCGCAAGGTGACAGCGACATGTGCTAATATCTAAATAATGACGCTGTAGTAATGACTCCCCCTCCCCTCCCCCTTCCCCCCTCCCCCCTCCCTCCTCTCCCCAAGCCATTCACATCAGTGGCGTATTTATACAAAATGTATACTTGTTCATTAAAAAAAACCTACAAAATGGCAAAAAATGGGCAACAACGACAGTCACTAATAGCTAAGAAAAGTAAATATATTTTCTAAACAATACACATATTTAACTTATGTAATTTTATATAAAGCCCCAAAGAGCATTTAATTTTAAAGTGGAATCAAACGCTACTTAAATTCCTACTATTACCATTGTTATATGAAACTGAAGATAACATTATTCAAAGAGTCGACCTTTTCTAACTACATATGTTCAAATACATATAGGACTATGTTTTACATTCCGCATCAAGGCTAGCATTAAATGGCTGTTTTACGTGATCCAATTAAGAATAGTATTATGTGTAATTCACACCCGTATACTACTTGCATGGTAAGTCTATCTGTTTATAAAATCAAACTGTTGTTTTTAGTTTTATCAGTTAATCTGTTTTCCCGAATTGCACAAAGCGTAGCTTACGCGTAAGAGCAAGTAACATAATCATTATCAACGTAAATGTAAATATAATATAAGAGCAAGTAACATAATCATTATCAACGTAAATGTAAATGCAATATAAGAGCAAGTAACATAATCATTATCAACGTAAATGTAAATGCAATATAAGAGCAAGTAACATAATCATTATCAACGTAAATATACAATATAAGAGCAAGTAACATAATCATTATCAACGTAAATGTAAATACAGTATACTTTTTCTCTTTAAATAAATAATTATTTATGAACGTGCATTTGTTTAGTTAATGCATTTATATTTACAGGTTCATATTCCTTTGGTGAAACAACGCAAAAACTCATATAATTATACCGTTAAGAATAAAATAATGCTAGCGGGCTGTTGCAAAAAGGCTAATACTTAGTCAAGTGTGACGGGTGTAAATTAAATATTACGCACTCCACACTCAATGTTACGTTTGACTCGGCGTTACGTTTGACTCGGAGTTACGTTTGCAGCTAGCAATCAGACTAAACTAAAAACGGTCAGCTCCATTATCGTCAACGTACGAAAATCAACGGAAACTCAGACCTTAAGAGCTAATTAAATATCAAACAAAGGACAGCAGACGTTCGCACGGTCAACTTGCCAGCGTCGCCATGTTTCCTTCCCGCCCTCTTACACCCGGTCATTTTCAGACCAATTTTCTCGCTCGTAATTTGAAGTGTCCGTGACTGGTACGGCGGTTAATGCTTTCAACGAAAGTAGAGTGTTACCATCTTCGCTAAGTGTTTAAATTCGTCCACTTTTAAATTCGTGAAACCAGGCACTTGGCATCTTTCATAGGAACATGGCGTGAAATGAAGATCTGGGCGCCGCGAGGTATGTGTATACCTGATCGCTAGTGTTTTGTTTGCGGTGGTTTAGACACTTCCGTAGTTCCCCCCAGCCGGGACCCGCTAGCATTCGACACTCGACCGAGACGCAGACTGTAGAAGCGTTTAATTTTACACAAACCAAACAAAATACGGCAATTGTAGACGCAGTATCGGACTCGGGCGTCTGAAAGGCCGTTATTAAGAGTCGGCGTGATCGTTGGCGATAAGACGGAACGAGACACTACAGGAACGTGCGTCGCCAGTCAGACCATGACCCGTCCACGGCAACCAGCTGGGCGTAATGAAGACGTGCGTACAACCAGGTGGAAGACGCGTGACAATCAGGTGGACACTTACCTTTCGTGTGACTGTCCCCGTCGTCTGACGACTCGCAGTCCGATGACGACATCAACAGCTGACTGTCGTCGCGGTCGTCCATCTTGTTGTCGTCACAGTGTGATGTCAGCACACCGTCCGTGTCGTGTCCGTGCCGAAAGGCCCCGTTGTCCGTACACAGGCCATAGACTGGAGAACGGGGTCGCTTCCGACTGGCGCTGCCGAGAATGTCACTGATCATGAACGAAGGTTTCGGCGTCGTGCCGAGACGCCGGGGTTGCTGGGGATGAAGAGACTGATGATGGAGACCTGTTCTGCCGTTCTGCTGTAGAACATTGTCGTGTGGCAGGTCGTTGCCATTAGAGTCACTCTTCACTGCGCCATCCGCCAGGTCCTTCGTCGCTTCCGCCGACGGTAAACTCGAAGTGGACATCGTCCGGCTATGTCGAAGTTCATCTACCGTCACTGACGTTTCCTCAGCGGAATGTAATTTGTTTATCATTGTTGCTTCTGTGTCAATCTGCTCTTGCTCTGTCGATACGTGGCCGTTATTCGGAACTACGTCGTCCATGCTTCACGTATGTCGCGCCTGACGGAACAGCGAAGACCGTCTAGTCCTCGGCAACACCAACAACGCGTCGAAATTCACCCCTCTTCTCAACGTCGAAGTTCACTGGCGACGCCAGTCACCCACTGCAACCAAGCACAGAATCGTCAACCATTAAGGGA
>BSQZ01000001.1:752500-772500 GCA_033239005.1 Lamellibrachia satsuma | reverse complement strand
TTTCAAGCGGACACGCTGAGTGGTGTTGGACGGTGCAATCCCAAATATCCACGATACTTCTACGACTGATTTGTGTATCCTCGGGCGTTGTGGCCGCGTTTCGTTCGCTTTCCTTTTCACAAATCAATTTTCCTTTGTGTCGCCTGCTGGCGCCAACGTCTTCCAGCAATTACCGGACGCATTCAAGGCGAACACTGGCGTGAATGAATAGGCTAAATATTTAACGGAGCCGCGAATACAAACTCGCGTTTCATGTCGACTTTGATTAAACGTTGTCTGCCCCTGGGACCTAGGGCACTCGCATCTACGGGTGTTCCGAGAAGCTTCGCGGACCAGGGATCATGGATACTCCTGGAATCGACACGGAAGAGGGACCATGGATACTCCTGGAATCGACACGGAAGAGGGACCATGGATACTCATGGAATCGACACGGAAGAGGGACCATGGATACTGATGGAATCGACACGGAAGAGGGACCATGTATACTCATGGAATCGACACGGAAGAGGGACCATGGATACTCATGGAATCGACACGGAAGAGTGACCATGGATACTCATGGAATCGACACGGAAGAGGGACCATGGATACTCATGGAATCGACGCGGACCTGGGACCATGAATTTTCCATGAGTGCTCCTGAAAGCGACACGGAAGAGGTTCCACGGGACCATGAATGTTGATGGAAACGACATGAGCAAGGGATTCTCGGTGAACTGGGGAAATCGTTTCCCAGTGGGATTTTGGGAGAACATGCAGTGACTATTAAAGTTTGGACATTTAGTTCCATGGCTCGCGCAGCCGGTGGCCAGTTGCGTTATTGGCTAATAAGGGTGTCAGATTTACCTAAACAAAATTAACTCTTTTATCCATTTTGCTATCACCGTTTTCGTTGGAAAGCAATTCAAGCAAGACACGTGTGTGTTTTATTGTCTCCATTTCAACGTTGTGGATCACACGAATTCTCAACATATTCATGGACCCCCTTTAGTTTACATTTTTTATTATTATATATATTTCGCTGTATTCAAACATGATTAATCATTCTAATGTGTTGTATATATATATATATATATATATATATATATATATATATATATATATATATATATATATATATATATATACACACACACACACACACACACACGCACGCACGCACGCACGCACGCACTCACGCACGCACGCACGCAAACACACACACCCACACACACACATACGCACGCACGCACGCACGCACGCACGCACGAATGATTAATCAAATCATATTTGAATACAGCGAATGTAAATCATTTCACGTTAGCCAATTGGCGGCCAAAGTCGGAATGTTTGTAAGACAATGCGTTATCAGTAATGACCAACATTTGTGGATATAATATCGTCTTACATAATTAATATATAGGCCTACGGCGAATATATGTAAATTAATTATTATCGATATTTTGGTAGCTGATTATTACTGTGATGTTGTAGCAACGATAAGGCATTATACCTATGTATACCTATTTCATTATTTCGCTCATGCCCCACCCCCCACCCCCGTGGCACTTTGCCATGTTACGTCACCGCTTGAGTGTAAGCTTAATATGTTTATCAATATGAAATATGTATATATCCAAAAAACTCTACTGAAATGGTTTTGTTGCTCTGTCACAACGATGCTTAGAATTTGTGAAACTTTGTTGTTGCAGAATAAAACACATTCACAAACCCTAAGTTATGAGGCATACTTCATCTACAACATTGCTATTCATTCCTGTGACCACTGCTTTTAAAGTGGCAAACAGTAGTTTTAGTATATTTATCAAGAAATTAATCAAATCAAATCTCAAAATTTACAAGACGCCATTCCAACAGTCCAACAGTCGTTGCTTATATAATGTTCTAAAAAACAGGTGAGTCGTAAAATATGCCTTTTAGACAACTCATGGCGCCGTACAACATTACTACAATTAACAGGAATTACCAGAATTAACAGAATTTACAGAAATAATGTTTCTTACATGAATTAACCAGAATTAGCAATATTTAAAACTAGTAATATTCAACAATATTGAGCACGATTGTCATCCAAAGCAAAGGCCGAGATGACAACAGATGACAACAGATGACAACAGATGACAAGTGGAAAAGCAGCCATTGGCTTACGAGAGTCTAACAATTGCTCAACTATGACATGTTTAGGTGGAAGTTTCAGATTTGTCACCGACCCTTGAAATATAGCTAGCTTCTCCAATGTGGACTGACCTAGAACTGTCTGAAAGTATTTATTCCTATATAGAACGATAAACGAATAAATTGATTACTGGTTGTGTAAATGCTACTACCATTGTTAATACGTTTAAAAACAACATTGACCAATATCTCATAAGGGTGGGCTAGAGCCTAGACATAGATGCATAATCGTAGGACTGGTTTAGTACCTCTAGCCATAAGTCAATGGTTTCCGTGTCCACGTGCCATCTGGGTGTTCTGCTTTTGATGGCAATCTGGTTAAATCTTGTTAAGTCTTGCCTGCAGGTGTATTCAAACAATGCGCAACTTGTCGAGGCCAAGGTTGTGACGACGACATCAACAACAGGCAGATAGATAGCGATTGGGGACAGACGGCCGATATTGACATAGTGACATTATCCTTTTATCGAAACGCATCATGCAATATATTAATTACTGTTCAAACGCGAAGCGGGCCGATTGTTTTATCGCGCAGTCGTTTGAGTGGCGACAACACGAGAACTCGGCGCAGTACAAACGGAATATTCGATGATATCCGTAGTTTGTTGAATGAATGGCGCCCAACAGCTCTGGTCCAACCGATAACGATCGCCAAGTTTAATCCGCGGTCGCTGATGCGTGTCGCAGCGTGACGACGACAGAACAAGGCCTGTCGAACGGTGGTCACCGGAATCAATGCGCATGCGCAACTCTCAGATTCAAAGACACGATAAAGTAATTTGAAAATTAAGTCATCTGTCACTTTGGCGTTCACACGTGTAAGCGCAAACATCTACATACATGTGGTGCGCACACTCATGCATATATAATTATACACACGCTCACGCACGCACGCACGCACGCACGCACGCACGCACGCACGCATGCACGCACGCACGCACGCACACACACACACACACACACATATATAGGTCTACCTATGTATGTAGGTCTATGTACGTACGTTTGTATGTATATATGTAAGTATGTATGTATGTATGTATGGATGTGCGTATATATATATATATATATATAATATATATAATGTATATATAAATTATATATATATATATATATATACATATTTATATAAATATGTATATATATATATATATATATATATATATATATATATATATATATATATATATATATATATATATATATATTATATATATATATATATATATATATATATATATATATATATATATATATATATATATATATATATATATATATATATATATATATATATATATATATATGTGCATGTAATGTATGTAGGTATATGCATGTATATATGTATGTACGTGTGTGCGTATGTGTGCGTGTGTGCGTGCGTACATGTGTGTGTGTGGGTACGTGCGTTAATATGTATGTATGTATGTATGTATGCATGCATGCATGCATGCATGCATGCATGCATGCATATATGCGTATATGTATGCATACCCGCGCGCACGCACGCACGCACGCACACACGCGCACGCACACGCGCGCGCACACGCACGCACACACGCACGCACACACACACACACACACACACACACACACTTACATACATGTAAGGGCGTTACTCCCATCTTCTTGGGGAACACACGACACAGTTACGAACTTTCACCAAGGGTGAAATTCTTTTAAGTTTTAAAATTTTCACTGGCAACGCTCAAAATAGTGTTTAATTAATGTTTGACCAAATATTAAGTAATTTACTAGTTTGTCTGATGATTTTACAAAAACTACATACAAACGTTGCACAAACAAGCCAGCATGTTGCAGTGGATACTAAGTAGGTTTGATTTTTCGCAAAATGAATTTGAAATGAGACAAACGAAAAAATCTAATTGAAGAGGAACCTAAAAGTTAACTGAACCATCCAGAGCACAATTCCGGTACATCGTGTAAACAACGCTTACTGTTTTCATGAACACGGAAATAAAATAAATAGTAACTTAATGTGTTCTCGCTCATATGCTAATATCAACAACGATGCGTTCTATTCTCTACACTAAACCGATACTGACCGAGGTAGTGCGCGAACATTGAGAGAAGACCATTCTGACTCTACTGACTGGCACCTTTAACCCTGCAGACAGGCTCGACGCCACACAGCCCTTGAGACAATGACTTAAGACCTTCTCTGTGGTCGCGACAAAATGTCGCCTCAGACGCGGTCACGTGCCACACTAATTGCACCCAGTCACGATGGTGTTTTAATAATTTCTCTACTCGGACTTCTTTTGTGCTTCGGCGTCTGGGCGACACCTGAAATTTCCCTGAATGTGTCGTTCTCCCGCAACCGTCCTTTCATTCTGGATAACAAATGGGAGAGGGGCATTGTTTACGCCGTTGATGTTCCGTGTCCCGGGCGCCGGAGACACGTGACCGGAAGTAGTCGGGCGCATGATCGCTAACCGCAGTTCTGTATGCGATCACGTGGGAAGAAATTACATTATTCAAGCGATATAGACGACTTGTCAAAAATTCGACGCTAATAAAAATAATTATATGGATAGAAATCTTTAATCTATGCACAAGAAATGCGGTGACAATTTGGCATTGTTTACGCCGTTGATGTTCCGTGTCCCGGGCGCCGGAGACACGTGACCGGAAGTAGTCGCGCGCATGACCGCTAACCGCAGTTCTGTATGCGATCACGTGCGCGGAAATTACGTAGTTCAAACGTTATGGGCGACTTGTCAAAAGTTCGACGCTATGTAAAATAATAATATATAAAGAAATCCTTAATCTATGCACAATATGCCAAGAAAGGCATACACCGGAGGGGATTGAGAAATAGGAAGAGAGGGAGAAATAGAGAGAGAGAGAGAGAGAGAGAGAGAGGGGGGAGAGGGAAGGGAAGAAAAGGAGAGAGGGGGAGAGATTGTGGGAGAGAGATGGAGAGAGAGGGAGAGAAAAGGAGAGCGGGAGCATAGGGGATATGATCGGGGGGGGGGGGCGCAGTCGGGGCGTCAACCGAGAAACTCCGGGTTCGAATCCTCTTGCAGCCTTTTTGAAGTTTGGGCAATTTCGTTCACGCCACATTGCCACAGTTCACTCAGCTGTACAAATGAGTACCTGGTTACATACAGAGATGGATACGTAAACTAATATTCTTCGCGCAGTAATTGCAGCGTGGCTGAATGCTTCCCGAAGAAGTCGAGACGGCGTTGGAATGAACAGGTCTGCCAAGGGTGAAATGTAAAGCGCTTTGAGCGGTCACAGGGACTGGATACCGCGTACCTTTACGAGCAAAATTACATTTATTCAACAGCGATTCGTGACTACTATAGGGCTTATATTGATCATCCTCAAAAAAGTGTCGGTGCTCTTTCTCGAGAAGACGCTTTGGTTTTCCCCGCCCCAACATCGGTGCTAAATATATTATCATCTGGGTCGACAGAGAAAATAATATCTGCAATACAATCTCGATTAAATCCTAATGAGCCGACTCGCCAACCGGGGAACGCCTGCGGTTTGATCGTCGGGGGGAAGTGGATGGTGGCGGGGTATCGGAAGCGACCCTGTGGAGACGACCCGGTGTCGCCTGATTTCCCCTGCCCGACACTGCGACCGAGCGTCGGCGTCCGGCGGCGGTGGGGCAGTGGGACGGATCGCGTGCCGCCCTGAAGCACTCACCGGCTGCTGAAGTCGTCTGCCCGGCACCTCGCGTGATGCGGGCGCTCTCGGTGTCTCGCGAGACCAATCGCTGCATTGGCTCGGCCGAGAGAGAAATTTAAATAACATGCACAATCCAATTAATGTTAATTTCCCCAGTTATTATCGTGCAAAGCTATCGCGTTTATTTCTAAGTAAATTAATTGATTCGCTTTTGCCCACTGAAGACGAGCCCATCGCCTGCCGCTGATACTCGGCGTGTAGCGTGAGTGAAAACAAATTAGGTGCCATGTCTAGAGCATGATTAAAACATTAGGACGTAGCTCAGCAAAGTATGAGTGGGGTAAGATTAAACCACTTAATTTAGCCGTCCATATGCCGCAAAATGTCGCACCGCTCACAGTTCGCACACTCGTGGTGAGTGCGTGCGTGCGTGCGTGCGTGCATGCGTGTGCGCGCTTGTGTATGTATACACACACACGCACACACACACACACACACACACACACACACACACACACACACACACACACACACACACACACACACACACACACACACACACACACACACACACACACACACACACACACACACACACACACACACACACACACACACACATATATATATATATAACATATATATATATATATATATATATATATATATATATATATATATATATATATATATATATATATATATATATACACATGTATATATATATATGTATATATATATATATATATATATATATATATATATATATATATATATGCATATGTATATGTATATATATATATATATATATATATATATATATATTTTATATGTATATTTATATGTATATATATATATATATATATATATATATATATATATATATATATATATATATATATATATATATATATATATATATATATATATATATATATATATATATATATATATATATATATATATATATATATATATATACATGTGTGTAACCATAATCGATAAACAGTTGTATATGTGTACACGACTAGATAATGTATTTATGAGTTCATTTACTTATTTATGCACAGATTCATTCATGCGTGTACGTGTGTGAACGTCTAGTTATAATTAAAGTTAAATACTTTTCTCGAGCCATTTAAGCCTTTGTGGGAGTTGCTTAAATCCCACCGGGACAGGCGAATGTGATTATACACACCATGTGTTAAAACGCCCGTGTATTCTTAGGCTAACCCCCGTTAGTGACATGAAACAAGTACTTGTGTTCAGGGCCGACCTTAGCGTTGGAATCTGGGCTGAGAATAGACGGTAATGGTAAAAACTCCTTAATTAAATTGTGACGCAACAGAACATATTTCGAAGTATAAATAAACTAGTGTGAGACACATCGCGCCCCCTGGGCAAAGCGCATCACATCTATTTCGGCAGATACCACTTTAATTGGCGCAGTCTTCCAACGAGACAACACGATGCCAGACCAGCATGGGCACGTTCGATGTTAGCAGGAACAAACGCCAAGAAAACTACTAATCAGCTGAAATTGTTTACCCATATTATTATAACAAATTCAACAACTTTAAACGGTCCAATAGCATAGGTACTTTAACTAGACAGAAATGTGAAATAGCTAGTAACATGTCCCCTATATCTTACTATAGTAGGTGTCATTACAGCGTTATTTTTGTAATTCAAATAACCCGTTTAATGCGGGGAAAAGCGCACCCCCACGTGGGGCAAAGTGCACCCCCTTTGTAAAGCATAATGAGAGTGGTTGCTTGAGACAGTGCTCCGTGTGGCTGTACGGCATGTTCACGTCTATTTGCGTTATAAACCATCTACTTACGTCAATAGACCAATACACAGGAGGTCTGATCATGCGCTGGCTTTCTAATTGTTTTATTATGTTTGTTTGAACATTACCGCTAACTAAATAGGGTGTACAGATCGATGTTGTGCATTAATTTGCTCAATGCGCCAATAAATATACTACAAATATAATAAACAGTAGTTGGGCCAGGTGACCCGGTGGTGCACTTTTACCCCACATGACGAAATTTACCAAATGTGTAGGACTGCAACTAAAATGTAATGTTATTGTTATTGTTGTTGTTATTGTTGTTGTTGTTGTTGCTGTTGTTGTTGTGTTTATTCTGCAATTCTACTGCTATTTAGATCAGACGTGTGTATAACCGTTTCCGTCTGAAATGAAAATAAGTAGGCCAAATCATGTTTGCCTCTAAAGGGGTGCATTTTACCCCACACTACTCTATGTTAATGTAATATATATATATATATATATATATATATATATATATATATATATATATATATATATATATATATATATAATAATAATATATATATAATATATATATATATATATATATATATATATATATATATATATATATATATATATATATATATATATATATAATAATAATAATAATAATACATTAAATGTTACATACAAAACTATATAAAACATATAAATAAATGCTTGAATAAACATGCCTGCCTGCGCTGTTAGCCGGTGTTTGAGTGTGTAGCGTCGATGACACGACACTCGGCCGTTACGGCGAGCAGGCGGCGTTAATTGGCGACCACCTCGTGAGCAATGCACTTAATCTTAACGTTAATGATCTTATATTGGATTATTTAACAGTCTGACACTGTTAAATAACAGAAGTTGCCATAACGGCTCGTAGGTGATGACAGTTGCCAATGAGACATTGACGCATCTATTACTGTGCATTAAGGGTACAAAGTTGGACTATTTTTGTTTTCGTAAATTCATGTTATATAGTAGACATTATATAGATTATGACATATCAACCGGCCAAGCGTATTTAATGAATCACAATTTAAAGCAAAAACGTCATGGCTTGGGTTATGCTTCTAAAAGTGTTAATCAAAACTAACAATTTGCAATTACAATCAAGAGTTATCATGCCAGTGGAATTTGTTCAAATCAGGAGATCAATATATGATTTTATATCTGACGTACCTAATGTGAGATCCAACGAGAACACAAAATGAGACAAAATATGTCGCAGAGCAAAACTACCCCGGTGACTATGTAGAGACGTTCAGACGTTGTATTTATAGCCCGGCACAAATGTAACGAGCCGACTCAAACCGACTCTTTTCAATCTAAACATTAGTTTCGTTGCGTCATTACTTAACGATCGAACAAGTTAACCGTACATTACACGTTAGAAAAACGCACGCGCTCCCATAATGCGTTGCGACGCCGCGACATAGCAACGCGCACTGTCACGTAAGGTAAGGTCAGGTACAGCTGAGGGCATTAACTAATGCCGCGCGGTGTCCAGTCCACGGGAGCGCCCAAAGCGATTTACACATAATTATTATTATGTATAGTCACCATGCGCTGTGACACACATAGCTATATCTGAAATACAAAGTATATGAAATCTAGAGATCTACATAGAGAATACAACGTTTGCAATGTGAGCTTTTGTCCGTTATAGACAGGTGACGTGTTCCTGGGTCAATAGTTAAACACAGCGCACAAACGTAGCACAAACTAATTAGATGTAATATCACATTACAAAGATTATACAAAGATTATACAAATACCTCATACATTGGCAATGGCCAACTGAAAATAAATAAAAAAATTGCCTTAATAAAGATAGCTGTTTATACAGTTTGGATGTGTTTGCAATAAGAAATAAAAGGTTGGTCTAACGGGGATTGCCTCAAGAGCAAACGTCCACCATAAATCTATGTTCGCACCTGCTCGCTCATCGGTTGTATAATGTGCTATTTAAATATTAATTGCACTCTAATGAAGTAAGCGACAACGGAGTTGCGTGCACGCGCGCATTCGGTCTCGCTTCGCCTCGCCGTCTCTTACTCGACGTGTGCAGTGCAAATGGCGGGCATTCAACAATGATGTAATGTCGTTTTGAAAATATTAATAAATTGGCACCCGCACCCATACAACGCTCTGTGACTATGTGTGGTAGATAGTCACGAAGCGCTGTGTTCAAGCTCGAGGTAGATGTTGAAGTGGAGGTACACATCGCGGCGGGATTATTTTGCTATGTATTGAACTTGTGCTGTATAGAATGGGGGAGAGGAAGAGAGAGCGAGAGAGAGAGAGAGAGAGAGAGAGAGAGAGAGAGAGAGAGAGGGAGAGAGAGAGAGAGAGAGAGAAAGAGAGAGAGAGAGAGAGAGATGGGGGGTATAGATATATGAATGAAGAGAGAGGCGGAGAGGGGAGAGCATCATAAAAGAAGAAATTACATAAAACACAGCAATAGCCATTGCTAGCGGCAACGGAAATGACTTTACCTTGACAAACATACATTGTTGAAAATACACTTTTAGGGACAGCGAACTGGACTACTGAGAATCAGTGGACAGACTGTCTAGAGCACGACTGTCCGACGACAGGTGGGCCGCGAGGATGCAGTGCCGTGCTCGCGCAAATTATGTTGGTCACGCAGACTCGCTAATTAAATATCGCCGCTTGTCGATATTAAGAAAATGAAACGGCCTGATGAAGTCACCTATTTGATGTCGTATAAATAGCGTTCTGTCTGTTGTTTCCGATAGCCTCTCGCAGCTGTTGCGATCCAACAAATACCATAGTACGATCAGTACAGTGCCTCTGACGTATAGGGGCTTTCGTGTTTACCAACACGTGACGTCACTTTCGCAGTACCCTGGCTGGAAAAAAGCAGCAAACCAGCCGAGCTTTCTCTAACAAGTGCCTTGCTATGCTCGAGCAAACATGAATGACTCCTGGGCTAAATACGCCAATGTTTTAGATCCCATTGCGAGAGAATGTTATAATAAGAAACCAGAGCACGGTGATGGCTTTAGTAAGTTACTAGATCTGTATTTTGTTTAAAACGGCTGGTAGAATGACCCAGTCTCTGACCCGATTAAACGTTCGCCAGTTCGGCATTACGTGAGAAAATGCAACAGATAAGATAAATACAATCAGCAAAATACACTGAAACAATGGACGCATCTTGTTGTTTTGCCAGCCAGCGCCTCCAGACGGTCACGTGATTAGATGCGTGACGTCACCTTGGAAGTCCCCAGTACTGTACCGCTAGCTAGAAGCCGTCAACGCTGCTTCAGCAATGACAGTGGTCGCGCGTTTCGTTTTTAAATCTGTTTGCGAAAAATTAAACCTATCTGATATCCACCACGACTGGCTTGCTCGTTTGTGCGAATGTTTTATTTAATTTTGTGAAAGTCATCGGACAAACTATTACAATATTTTTGACATGGTCCGGTCGAAATTCGGCGAAAGGGGCAAAGGTCTATACTATGACATACAGCTGTTTACACTTTCGCAAGTTACCCGATCTAACATGAAAATGAATTATTTCGATGGTTATAATAAAAGGATGCCCTCTATTAAACCGACTGTGCTTGTTACTTAAACTATCCCGACTATACAGCAGCTTTAGGCTAGTAAAAGTACAACTACAAATTGATTTATGGAAACGGAGACTCCTACCAAGACAGCATTTGGTCGCTGTCATTCTAGAATATAATTTGCCATGTCCTCATCAAATTGTAATACATTATTATTATCATTTGGGTGGAAATTAAAATATATTTTGACAAATATAACAACTTGATATTTCACATTTGTAATTATATGTTTGTAGATAAACTGTAATACATTTTGGATTATGCCATGAACCCGCGTTGACAAAATTTAACAGGATTTAACCAGATTTAGCCAGATTAAAAAATATAGCCAGATTTAACAATATTTATAGTGATGATTGCAACGCATTAAATAACATCATATATTGTGAAGGCATCTCCTATTTACCGCCCGTCCGTACCCTTAAACAAAACTGGGAAGTTGAACATAAACATGACTATTGTGCTTTTTATAATAGATTGATACTGAAGAATGCGCCGAATATTCGTCGCTGTACTATAGGGATTTAAAATTGCTTTAGTTTGGGATGTCGTAAATAGGAGCAATTGCAATGCGCTGTTTGTTTGTGCCAATGTGCGTCAACACGGTCACCGGTGAAAGTTGTGATTACTAAATAACATGCATGCAGTTGTGTGATGGATACCTCGATGTAATTAATATTTATAATGTTGATCTTCAACATCCATCATTTGTTATGTCGCTGTCATTATGGTTCTGGTATTGATAATCTTAATATCATAAGGCGTTCTTGAGTTGCATAATGTGCATAAATATTCTTCATTTAACATTCTGCACATTTTATGGCAGAGATCAACATTGATCTTATACGGCACAGCGGTAAACTATAAACTGAAATATAACAAACGTGACGTCAATGATACAATTACAAAATACGCAACGTGTACATTGGCATTATATTTCTATGATATTGACATTATATTTGATTGAACCAGTGTTTAATAAGTTTATTAAACAAAACGTTTTTATGAGTGGAATGTCCTGTGTCCAAGGCGTAGGCCCTACGGCTTAGTTACGCGAACCCATCAAATCAGAAAACATTTCTTGATGTCAGTTTGAAATTCATCGTCATGTTTCTCTAATATGAATTTTATTTGGCAACCATTGACGTTTAATATACGCAATATAATATTATTTTAACTCAAAATGATCATATAAATTATCGTGTAATAGAGGGTACACGGCGTATATAATTATTTATATGACAGGCCGTCCTCAAATGCCAACAGTCAAATCGGTGGCGCCACCTAGGGGTTTCCAAAACATGATCCGTGTCTCATACCCAAGGCTACGACCCGGCTATCGGTCCAGTATGTGCATTATATGGTCTAACACGTCTACATTCGTAGAAGAAGTGTCGTAGCTGTAGATCGCTGAATGGTAAATAATTGAAACTGCCGCATGAATGAAAATGACGAATAGGAAATTATTAAAACTAGTTTGTATGGATCAAAGTGGGAGTAAGTGACACATTGGGACATGTTTCCTGTGTGACAGTTCCGCGTGTCTGATGACATAATAACATGTGAATTTTTGCAAATGCAACGTTTTGGTGCTTTCAATTAAATGAACCACACGTACCCAACATTACTAATAGGACAATAAACCGTACGATATAGTAGATACAATGCATCCAGCAGATGGCGGCACAATACAACCGTTCAGCGCCGCCTTGCGGGTAAGGTAATACGTGCGTTGATACGTGTGTGTGCGTGTGCGTGTGCGGGTGTGGATGCGTGTGCTCCTGTATTCGTGCGTGTCTGTATTGTTGCGTGCGTGCGTGCATACGTGCGTGTGAGCGAGTCTGTGTAAAACGTTCGTCTGCGTGTATTCGTTTTGTGCGTGCCCATGTGTGCGCGTATTAGAGCGTGTGCGTATATCCGGGGGGGGGGGGGGGGTACTGCCATACCAAAACGGTGGAGGTGTGCCACCAGAGCCCCATGGAGCACACGGAGAGAGAGAGAAAAATCAAGAAATTTAGGGTCACCAAGAGATAATTATTGAACAATTTATCTAATATCTATAAGCGTAAGGTAAGCCCGGGTGGAACGTTTTCATTGGGAAATTTCCTATTCGTTGAAAGAGAGAATTATCAGATTTAAATGGGGCACAAAGAGAGAAAATTTACAATTTTTCTTCGGACAGAGAGAGAAAAATGGCCACAGGGGCATTTGCGCGGCACATACTTGTATACCTCAGTATAGGGAGTACCCCCCGGGCGTATATATGCATATCTATTTGTGTGTGGGTGTATATGTGTACGCAGGGGTGATGGGTGGGAGGGGGGAGCTTAGTCGCCTATTAATTTACAATGCTACGATGTAGTAGCGCAACAGGTTATATACGAACAAATATTATCCCTTGCCACAGGGGCCATGGACCAATATTATCGCTAGCCACAGGGGGCATGGACCAATGTTATCGCTAGCCACAGGGGCATGGACCAATATTATCGCTAGCCACAGGGTCATGGACCAATATTATCGCTAGCCACAGGGGGCATGGACCAATGTTATCCCTAGCCACAGGGGCATGGACCAATGTTATCCCTAGCCACAGGGGCCATGGACCAATGTTATCCCTAACCACAGTGGCCATGGACCAATATTATCGCTAGCCACAGGGTCATGGACCAATATTATCCCTAGCCACAGGGGCATGGACCAATGTTATCCCTAGCCACAGGGGGCATGGACCAATATTATCCCTAGCCACAGGGGGCATGGACCAATATTATCCCTAGCCACAGGGGCATGGACCAATGTTATCCCTAGCCACAGGGGCCATGGACCAATGTTATCCCTAACCACAGTGGCCATGGACCAATATTATCCATAGCCACAGGGGACATGGACCAATATTATCCCTAACCACAGGGGACATGGACCAATGTTATCCCTAGCCACATGGGCCATGGACCAATATTATCCCTAGCCACAGGGGGCATGGACCAATATTATCCCTAGCCACAGGGGCATGGACCAATGTTATCCCTAGCCACAGGGGCCATGGACCAATGTTATCCCTAACCACAGTGGCCATGGACCAATATTATCCATAGCCACAGGGGACATGGACCAATATTATCCCTAACCACAGGGGACATGGACCAATGTTATCCCTAGCCACATGGGCCATGGACCAATGCTCCACCAAACAAGTACTTTAAAGTCTTTACAACTTTCTCATAATATATTTAAACATATAAATCGTAAATCAATGTCTAAGCAACATTAACATTTAATGTCGTAATGTGGCACACGCCAGTATTTGACGTTGAAGCAACATTTCTACGGTAGATTTAACAAAACAACACTACAACCATCTGGCAACGTTGCCACAGCATAGTGCGTTGGTTCAGCAGAAAGTTAGCTCGGTCGTGTTGTGCTATGAATTGTCGTCAATAATGGCGTCACAAAAGTAGCATGCACATTGAGCCCGATCTTCGAAGCGGAATATCGCAGTTCCGTGGGCACGGGCTGTGAGACAAACTTGCTCACAGCGCCAACGAAACGGTGCAGCGTAAGACTACACCGAATTCACCACACACACACGCACACGCACACGCACACGCACACGCACACGCACACGCACACGCACACGCACACGCACACGCACACACACACACACACACATATATTGAAATAAATTCTCTCACCAGAAGAAGTAGTTGGGTAGATTGCGTTCTCTCCGTTGTCTGTAGCTCAATGCCTATTCCGTGAACGCTGATCTAGCAGATAAGGACGGTCAACTTCGGAGACGCTCTGGTAGAGATCGAAATAGATAATCAGGATCAGTTGCAACCGTCGCACGGCGTATCATTGACGCAGCGACGGATCTACCCGCAGATTTTGACGAATCACTATCACTAACACCATCGCGACATGGTGACAGATCCGTATCACGTGTAAGCAGAACTGGACGCGGAACCTCTACGTTGACACCACCACCGACGTCACCAGGAAATAACGTTCTGGTGCGAGCGTTGTTCACGCCCGCCGGGTGGTGGGCTCACGACACGCGTTAGTTCCACACCACTGCGTGATTGTTTTTGTTGCCGGTCGACCGAAACGGTGACGCTCGCAACCGTGTTTGTGATGAAATGTGATGAAATGCTAACGATTATTCGTGGAAATGCCGCTGAAGAGCCCAACCTTCGACCAACAGCTGCGACCGCAGTCTAGGCACACACAGGTGGTCATTTCGTTTTATGCTATTCACCCAGAACGGTATTTTGCGTCTGCGGGTTTACCTCATTATTGCGGGAGAGAGGCGGTGGGAGTGAAGGGTTGCGCACCGGCCTGTGTCGTTGCTCGTTGATTTTGCGGTCTTTTTGGCTTATTGTATTGATTTATGCCTTTTCGCCTAGGATAGGCCATTAATGACTCCTTTCCACCGGACACTGCTTTGGGCTTGGACTTCCAGTTGGCGCCATCTACATCCTGCTTTTGTCATCTCTGTAATTCCATTTCTCTGCACCAGGTGTTTCTGGCTCTTCTCCTTGTCATGTTTTCCTGACGGTTCCACGTGAACGCCTGTATTGTACTACATTGTATTGGCTTCCAGGGAGCATGGCCTATCTATCTCAAATTCCTCCTTCTAATGTAATGTTCAATTGGTTCTTCAATTGTTCTTGGATGCCATTTTTGGTGTCGATGTCACGCGCTTTCGTGCATGTTCTGAGATTGTCTTGTCCGGCTGGGATGGCATAAAACCAAATATTATCAGACAAACTTACTCTGGTATGATTGGGCCATTATGCTACATTATAAATTTATCATTTGATAAAGGACATGTACCAGATGAACTAAAAATAGCTAATGTAGTGCCCATTTTTAAGAAAGGTGATGCTACACTAATTAAAAACTATAGACCTATTTCTATATTACCAGTCTTTTCAAAGATTTTTGAAAGATTAATATATAATAGATTAATTAAATATATTGTTAAACACAATATTTTGTTAAACTCCCAGTTTGGATTTAAAAAAGGATATACAACGTACATGGCTTTAGCAATACTAATTGACAAAATAACTAGTGCAGTGGGCAAAAAAAACATGTAATTGGACTATTTTTAGATTTTGCTAAAGCATTTGATACTGTTAACCAAAATATCCTATTAAGAAAACTAGATCATTATGGAATCAGAGGAATAGCGCTCCAGTGTTTTCAAAGTTATTTGTTTGGAAGACAACAAATAGTAAAATTTAATGGAATCAATTCTGTTCTTAAAAATATAACACGTGGAGTACCACAAGGGTCAATATTATGACCCTTACTATTCCTTATATATATAAATGATTTAGGTGCTGTTTCTCACATCACCTTCCCATTATGTATGCAGATGATACTAACATTTTTATCCAAGGGAAAGATTTGCAAACAAATGGAAAAAGATTTAAATACTGAAATAAAAAAACTGTCACTGAAGTGACCATATAAAGTACATATGTAATAAAATTTCTAAGAGCATAGGCATTATCAAAAAGGTAAAGAGCAAACTGAACAAGAAGACATTAGTTAACCTATATTATACATTTATACCCATATATTACTTATTGTAACGTAGTATGGGGAAGATCCCCAACAATATATTTATCTAAAATTCATATATTGCAGAAAAGAGTAATACGTATAATTAGTAATGTTGGATTTAGAAACCACACACAGTTTTTATTTAAGACATCAAATTATGAAGATTTATAAACTAAACAAAATTAATATATAAGCTGCGTGCTAATGTTTAAACATAATAGGGATATCTTACCAAATATATTTAATGACATGCTTACACATCATAACACGTTACACAGTTATAAAATGAGACAAGAAATAATTTATAAAATACCATACTGCAAAACCAACACCAGACAAAATACACTGGCATATGTTGGTCCCAAATTATGGAATACTATTGTTACAAAGAACCACTTGGATGATTGTACGTCTATTTATATATTTAAAAAGAAAATGAAACATCACATCTGGGGAACCTACGGACAAGATTATTCTAGTCAATTGTGATATACCAGTATAATTTACTATAATAGTCTTATGTATTATTATATGTGAATGACTTATTTGTGGTAACCTTTTTTATCATATCTTATAACAAACAAGTTATTGATTAGACAAATGTGGTATAATAGTATTAGAAAACACTTGTGAACACCTATTGGTTTACTTAGTATTATATTTTCAACGTGTACAGCAAAGTTAATATTCCAACAGTAGCTGCTGTACACTGGTCTACTATAATTCACATGTGAATAATCCTACTTATTGATTTTTTTTAATTGATTTTTTTTCTTTTAATAAAGAATAGACATCGTGGCGCATAATATATTTAATTTATAATTGAAAATGGAAACATAAGCAATTTGCTTCTTTTCCATTGTCTTAAATGTGTTTAGTAGTTGATCGGCTGATTGATTGTATGTACATGAATTTATGTTATTTGAGACAATTAACATTATTATTATTATTATTATTATTATTATTATTATTATTATTATGTTGCTTATTCTGTTCACCGTGGCTTCCCGTAGTTGTCAATAATGATGATAATGATAATGATGAAAAAATGTGCGGCTTAGCACATTCGGACGTGAGCGTGGATAATTCTGTGAATGGCAAGAATGTTTGGTATTTGTGATTGGTGAATCATTGCCATAATTTCGCGTCCGAAATAGCTGTAAGTAGACGCCGATCTCACCAGCATTCTACAAAATGGACTATTATTATTATTAAATTCTCTACAATGCAAATATCTCTTTAAAATATTGGAACTATTTAGAAATATGGCTGAACTTCCGACAGGCGCATCTACCCGGACAGGAACGGGAAGCACCGGCGGCGCCAAACAAGTGTATTTTGCGGCGAACGAGCAACTAAACGGTCGATGTGTAGCAGTGAAAGGTTGGTGTGTCGTCTGACAGCGTCCGCCATCAATAATGGAGACACGTGAACCGAGCCGAGAAGCAAAGCACCGAAACATCACCACGCTCCGGTGCGCCCTGTCCGGCACTCACTCACCGACCATGACGGGCATCACTGTAGGGGAGACCGGGGCTAGTTGAAACACTCGCCGACCATGACGGGCACCACTGTAGGGGAGACCGGGGCTAGTTGAAACACTCACCGACCATGACGGGCACCACTGTAGGGGAGACCGGGGCTAGTTGAAACACGGGATTTGTTATGACACATTTTTAAAACTCTTATTCAATCTTTTCATTACAAAAGAAAGAAATTAGTATTATTTTATCAAACACACACACACACACACAAACACGCAAACACGCACGCACGCACGCACGCCCGCACGCACGCATGCATGCACGCACGTACGTACGATACTAACGCCGTCACCTGTTTTAGCTGAAGCAGGCGAGAGGTGCTCATAAAGGAATTAAATCTGGGATATGCTTAAACATACACATTCGCTTTGTAGACTTATATATGGCAGATATATGTTTGCTAACAACTGGGTGTACTTTGTTGTGATAAATAAAAGGAGTTTCAAAGTATTTATATTTTTATTAAAAGTGTTTTAACTAGCCCCGGTCTCCCCTACATTCACTGTATACGACGGACACGAGCCGTGTTTAGTGAGCCTGTAATCAAACTTACTAAAGTTGATATATGAGGTAACACATTTGTGTGAGTTATGTATGATACGGGCCAGACTATGCAATTGCTTTTCGTCATGTAGCGAATAGATTTTCCGTCTGTTTATCATATAGAGCACCTGTGAAAAATCAACAAAAACGTGTACAATACTGCTTAAAATCGTGTTGTTGACCTTTCAACTAATGTTATTAAAATATGCTAAAACGTATTGATCTCGCTGTTAGGGCCAATACTCGCTCGTCTTACTAAATCGTCGTTTGTTTCGTTAGTAATACGGTGATCCAGCAATTTAATTTAAGCGACTAAATTAACTTCGCCATGATTTGCACATACATCAGGCTGTCCACCTACTCTCATAAATTGTCATATGCTGCTATCAACACGTAAGAATTTCACCCACGTTCACCCCGGAATAATTGCAAGAATCGTAAAATTGACGACCACACACCAGTCTGGGTGGGGAAAAACAAATAGTAATTCATCGGATGGGATCATCAGGCGTTAGAGACGGAGCCACAGTAAACGATAGGTCACTTTATAACTAAGCATAAGTAGCACTGTATATATCTCTCTGTGGCTGACTAGCATGCCTGGTCATTGTTTGTTGCGCTGTAGTCTTGTTATATTGTGGGATGTTGATCGGTGCAGGCAGATCTAAAGGTCCTTGCCGTGTTTGAGAAAAAATCCCTATAGCCAAATAACATCCGTGTTCTTCCCGATTGCTACATTATTATAGACATAAGTGTCAATGTGGAGCTTGGTCCGCCAGCAGCAGCAGCAGCAGCAGCAGCAGCAGCAGCAGCGGCGGCGGCGGCGGCGGCGGCGGCGGCGGCGGCGGCGGAGGCGGCGGCGGCGGCGGCGGCGGCGGCGGCGGTAGCGGTAGCGGCAGCGGCAGCGGCAGCAGCCCATGTTTCAGGTGGGATAATAAATTATTTCAGATCACGTTTTAGAACATCTTTGAATTGAAGGCTTGGTCTGCCTATTGTTATTTTCCCGTCCTGAAGCTCGCCGAAAAGGACTGAATATCTTTTCCACCCAGCAGATGTGTCCAGCCGAGCGTATTA
>BSQZ01000001.1:610000-747500 GCA_033239005.1 Lamellibrachia satsuma | reverse complement strand
TAAGCATGACCTCGCTTTAAGGAATCCATGTTGAGATGAATTTAATAATTTATGCTTAACGAGGAAGTCCATCATATGGTCTTTAATTAACCTTTCTAATAATTTACAAATCACTGACGTTAAACTCACTGGTCCGTAATTCTTTTGCGACGGTTCAGATAAATTGGAACAATCGTAGAAATAATTATGGCTGCATTTTCTCCCCGTGCAACATCGGTTAACTCAGCTAGTAATGCATAAATTAATGTATTTTCCGTGACTCATATTTATAATTGCACTGCAACCGACACGCACATCGATAATTTACAATGTTTGATTATTAACAAAACAGTAGAAGAGAAGTACTCATTTCCAAAACTATTCTCAGCAAAAAAGCCGAGCATAGGAAATCAAGTTAATTAAATTTGAATGTAGTAATTATGCTCTGAATATTGACTGGCGACTGTCCACCAGTCCATTGTGCGGAGTGGCCCGGCGACCAGAGCGGCGTCTGGCGTCTGAGCTCGTTTCACGGTTGGCTGGTCACGTCGCACTATGGTAACTTCCGTTCAAGCGAGTCGGTCTTCGCGTCCTGGAGGCGTCGCTTAATCGGGGTCAAATTTGTACTTTCTGTCGGAAATTGCCATGCGTGAGCGTGGATGCCGCTTAACGACGAACGTTGCTTCGAGTCGTCACAGGTCAGACAGCCGCTGTGGTACCGTTTGTCTGCCGGCTCCGCGTGCGTGCAGAGGGAGTCATCGATTTAAAGCAGCGTCGTTTTCGCTTTTAGAGCTTTGAATGACCATGCCATTAAAGTGTCAACGCCGTTGGCATAACGATCAGAGACCGTCTCTCCCGCGTAGTGGCGACTACGTGTCATGTGAACACGACGTCATGAACGGGTGACGTCACAGCGAGCTTGTGACGTCATTGCGAAATGTTTGTGACGTCACTGCAACGCCTGAGATACTTCGAAATTGGTCATAAAATATGTTTATTTAAAAATTATAATTCCCGAAAGGGGTCGTAAAAAGCTGCCGTCGTACAATATACATTATTTATAACACGTACGACACCTGTTGGTTAAGAATAAAACCACGGTTGCGAATCGTCAAAACATCTAGGGCTAATGCGAATGCATCGCAAATATCGCCTATTCGTTTGATTATTCCCGGATTCTTCCATCAGAGTGTTTGTTTCGGTTCGTGTTAATATTTGTTTCGCCCATGCTCGATGCCATACTGAGTGTGTGCGTGCGTGCGTGCGTGCGTGCGTGCGTGCGTGCGTGCGTGCGTGCGTGCGTGCGTGCGTGCTATATCATATAGTCATGGGGCTACCTGGTTCTATTTACTTATCAGAAGAACATTTGAAGAATATATATATATTCCATGTGCGCGACAATACATGCCTGCGTAATACTAGTAAGTGTGTTAGAGGTGTAGGTGGGGTAGAAGTAACAAAAACAGCCACTTTGGTAATTAAACCATTTATTGTCAAGATCTTGCAGTTTGGAAGTCATCTATATATCCACTGTTAACACATTTTAATACATCTTGTCATTCTGATATATCCTGCGACAAACTTGTGGTAACAGTGATTTTAGTTTTTTTTTGTTGTTGTAAAATCAATAAGTGACAGCGATACGAACTCATAATACTGTTTCATTAGACAACATAGATGATATAGACCCTACAATGCGCAATAGTATTGGTGCTAATACGGGAAAAAAAACAATCGCAGTTCTAACGCAGCGAAGCAGTTTGTCTGAGACTAAAACAATGTCAAAACAACAACGTATTTTACAGCGCAGTTTACCCAAACAAATTATACTACAGCACGCAGCTACAAATAAATAAGAAAAATCCTTTTGATGTAAATTAGTTTTCGTACTGCGTGCGGGTAGAAGTGAGTGTCTATACGAAGTGTAATACCGATCGATAACCACGTTTATATAGCACAGATTGTAATTATTCAGAACGAAATATACAGCGGTGGACGTAACCTTATCATTTCCCAGAAGGCTACGCGACGACTATGCCAGTTCGAGGCTCTATACCTTTTGTTTGATGTACCTTTTTAATACTGTTTTAATACTGAGTGACTGTCATTGTACCCAAATTCTTCTAGTTCTACAATGCACAAGTAAGACACGTCAGTTGTATACGATATTATACTACTGAAGTCAAACATCGCCTATAGACACTGTTATCCATGTCACACCAACACGTCTTGCAAAACAAATGTCAGATGTGAACGAACTTCTCCAGGAATCCCAGGATGTCCAATCATGGAACAATGGAATCATTACAACGCAGTCCCGCCACCGTAAACTAAGAGCTACTCTGTATTATTTTGTAATTTCAAGGTTCGTTCACATTTCACACACAAAATTATTATTCAAAGAACGGTCGCTGCTCTTTCTAAATCATCGAAAATATCACAGTTAAGCTTTCTCTGCAGAACACGCATTGACTTAATAACGTTTAATTCAGCAGCAAACCATTATCTTGATCGATATCTGAAAACAATCAACTACACATAATTATATATTACGCACGTGAAACAGCCACTCCATTTAAGTGAATTAATATTATTTGACATTTATGAAAATACTTTATTAATGACCCAAACTGCCAATCCATGTTTAATTAAACTGTCTGTCATTACAGCACGCGCTGTTATTTATAGAACATTACGCTGTACTACTTCAACGCTGTTAGCAGACACGAATAACAACATGTGAAACGAATGTATATAATATTCCATTATACACTTCAGTAATACTGACAATTTAGTTTCGTACATATTAATCGTGTCAAACTATTCCGCATGATTGATCACCATTCTCCTGTTTGTTGTACGATTCCACGTACACGTTGTGTTATTTAAGCAAACGATAATAATATCTGAGTCTGTTTAAGACAATCTGAAAATCGAACTGCCGAATCCATCATCGTCTTCCAACTTTCTGGCAGTTCAGAACAATGTCAACAGTTAATAGTTTACAACACCATACATTGCAATGAAACGACTGCATAACATAACAACATCTAGTCCCATTTAACTCCAGTTTTCTGTACATAGTGACACTTAGTGACATTAAACGACACATAGTGGTACACCAATCAGTCACTTCAGCAGACGGCATCGTGTAGCAACATCGTCCACTACAATAGAATGCAAGCCCATGTGATTGTATGAATAATTTAACATATTTGTTGTGTAATTGTTATAACTATACTGATAGCAGAATAGACAAAACAAAAACTATGTGTTCATGTGTTTAATGTGCTCATATGTAAACATTAAAACGTATAAAAAGAGTAATACATTCTATTGTTTGGAATAGTTATTATGACAAACAAATGTTAAGTGCTGGGCGTTCTCATTATAGTCAACTGAGCGTCATAAACATAATGCTTTTCTCATTTGAAAACGGATAAATTTTGACAGCTGCACACACGCGGGCGCGCATGCGTACGTGTGTGTGTATGTGTGTGTATATATGTATGCACACACAAACACACACAATATTATTTACAGCTTTGTTATTGTCTTACAATAATTAACGTACTAATGCTGTCGGTTTTTGCAAATTTAGACCACAGTCTTTGAAAGACTATATTTGACTACTTTTTTCTTCTAAATTTACAATGTATTCTAACTCGAATGCTTCTTAAAGTATTCGAATGCTTCTTAAAGTATTCGTATCCGAAAACTAATACTTTTAAAAGCATTCGACCCAAGTATGGGGTTGGTTGTTTTGTCCACCGTGCTACCAGTATAGATTCAGATACTATAGCGTTTACTTGTTTTCGTTCAGGGGACGTATTTATAAATGACCATCGACGTGCGTGGCGAATGGAAGTGGCCGAAGTCACACTGGTCATACCCGCCGACGGCCCTTAACTCTTGGCCTGCTCGTAGACGCCCGTGTGCTTGACCCCCCGTCGCGAGGTACGGTCAAAGTCGTTGCTCTCGAAGGCCGCGTCCTTCGCCTTCGCGCTGCGGAACGTCTCAAGGTGCGGACGCGCCTGGAATCACAGACACCGTGAAACTGAGTAAATAGACACATCTCGCAGAAGGAGGGAGGGAGGGAGGGAGGGAGGGGGAGGGGGGGGAGGGAGGGAGGGGAGGGAGGGAGGGAGGGAGGGAGGGAGGGAGGGAGGGAGGGAGGGAGGGAGGGAGGGAGGGAGGGAGGGAGGGAGGGAGAGTTTGTGTAGGGGGAGGGTGAATGGATGGAGTGAGAGAGAGAGGGGGGCGAATGGGAGGAGAGGGGATGGAGTTATGGAGAGAGAAGGGGCGAGTGGGGAGAGAGATAAAGGGTGGAGGTAGGGAGAGGAAGAGGGGGCGAGTGGGAGAGAGGGGGTGGAGGGAGGGAGAGAAAGAGGGTGGCGAGTGGGAGAGGGAGAGGGAGGGAGGGAGGGGGAGGGAGGGAGGGAGAGGAGGGAGGGAGGGAGGGAGGGAGGGAGGGAGGAGAGGGAGGGAGGGAGGAGGGAGGGAGGGAGGGAGGGAGGGAGGGAGGGAGAGTTTGTGTAGGGGGAGGGTGAATGGATGGAGTGAGAGAGAGAGGGGGGCGAATGGGAGGAGAGGGGATGGAGTTATGGAGAGAGAAGGGGCGAGTGGGGAGAGAGATAAAGGGTGGAGGTAGGGAGAGGAAGAGGGGGGCGAGTGGGAGAGAGGGGGTGGAGGGAGGGAGAGAAAGAGGGTGGCGAGTGGGAGAGGGAGAGGGAGGAGATGGATAGAAAGAGGGTGGAGACAGGAAGGGAATGAGATAGAGAGCTGGTAAGGTAGGGAGAGAAAGGACTGGTGTTGGATGTAATGAGAGGTGGAGGGAAGGATTGAGAGATGAACGAATTGAGGGAGGTATATAGGGAGGGAGGCGTCTAGTAAAATGGCACAAACTTACAGAAGAAATCAGCAAGCAGTTGACAAGAATGAAGAACTTTCATGACAATAAAACATAATTAAAATGTGCAGCCAGCAGAAAAACAGAACAACCTAGCAGTGTAATCGGACTGGAGATATCTAGCACGTTCATGGGTAATGCCATGCTTTGGTCATGCCCTTTCGCTGCCAAAGATGTTTGTTTGGCTTACTGAATCTCGTCGTTTATGTTTTAATGTAAATTATAAGACTTATACTAAAAACTAGTTGAATGTTTATCGCGTAACAATTAGTCATCTTGTTTTGTGTATGCTGTCAGCCAATTAATTGCATTATTGTAAGGTGTGTTAATTCGCAGCGTCACAATCATAATAAATTGTCTCACTCAAGAAAGGAAAGCATGGATTTATATGTCGGAGTTATAAAAACACTTTCAGCGGTAGGTATCCCGCGCAGCACGACCGTTATTTCCACGACAGCTTTAAAACGCGTGATTAACTGTCCGTCGCCATTGGTCGGCGTCGACATTACATGGATATTTTTTTCCCATTTCACACACGATTTGCCAACCTGTCACGCTACAAATTTGCACGCCGCTAAAAGCTTACTAAATTGCGGTAAAATACGCAGCTCTTTCGAGAACAAAAGTTGGCGGCACTCGCGCGCCAGGCAATTATGCTGGGCATGCGCTGTGCCTTCCGGTCGAAGCGAACTAACATCAATTCAGTGATTGCCACTCGACGTAAGTGTGACCGGGTGGTGTCGTTACGGGCGCACCATGCGCGACCAAACGCCGCCTGCGATGGCGCCACTAAATCACCGATGCAGGTAATGACTTGGATTAGCTGCAGCGCCACGCAACAGATAACACAGTCGTTAAAACCTGGAGTGTTGCGCGTGAACAATGCGTCCAAATCACGAGTCTGGTAAACAAAACAATCAGATGCTGAGGGTGTGGGTCGTTTTGTAAAATTGGGTAAAATCGTTGTGACTTGTTTGGCACCTGGCGTATGGGAAGCAAGTTAAACATGGGTTTTTTCGTTTCGTTTCTTTCGCATTAAAAATCGTACGTTCATTCTACCTGGTGTCAGTACGGGGGGGGGGAGGCAACATATCGCACGCACACACGCACACACGCACACACGAACGCACACACGCACACACTGATGTGCTCAACGAAAACGCGAACAGACAAATCGAAGTTAAAACTCCATCAACTGATTTAGTCTATCACGAATCCGGTTCATTGATGCCTTTAAGTAACATCCGCAGTCGATTTAGTAAAACAAATGCGCACTTAAAAAAAATCATTGAAAGAATTAACTTTAGTCTTTAGATCTAGCAACTCTCAAAATAGTGTTTAATTAATGTTTGACTAAACATTAAGTAATTTAATAGTTTGCCTGATGATTTCACAAAAACTACATGCGAAAGTTGCACAAACGAGCCAGCATGTTGCAGTGGACACTAGGTAGATTTGATTTTTTACTAAATTAATTTGAGATGAGACTAAGAAATCGAATTGAGGTGGAGAAGAGAAGAGAGCCGTGTGCGTAAGTGAACGACCCCCCCCCAGGCAACCCACGAGTCGCCTCTGTGAACCGCTGAAAAGAGCATTAATATCGACGTCCTTCGGTAACGATGTCGTGCCAGCTCAGGTGAAAGAAACAAATTATATTTCCCCCCAACAGGAAACAATAGCACAATCAATTACCTGGTCTGAAGCGCCAATGAAATCGATCATCGGGCGTCGTTAGCATTTACAACTTGCTAAGTTGCGCCATTAAAGCAATTAACCGTGTTTATAGTCGTTATGCTTTCCACGCATTGTACGTTAATGGGTGCTCGTACACGCGCCGATGAAATATGTATAGCAGGTCGGTCGTTGTCACACCGGACGAATACAAATTAGCAGATGACTGCCAGCTAGGCGTTGTTGTTGACATGCAAACATGATTAACTCATATTGCTCTTTTGAAAAGCGAAAAAAATACGACAAAATTATTCAGTGTTCGTAATCGGATGCGTAAATCATGCAGTGCTTCGACGGAAATATATTTCAGTTGACAGAAGTTGCGTTAGATGATATGCCACTAAAAAGCAGCCGGCGGTGTCCTGCTCAGCCAACATGGAACCGAGTTAGAACGCAGATTCGTATTTTCTCGGCGATTTGGTGGCATTGCGAAAATATTGCATAGACATATATCCGATCAAAACATAAACAACATCGTCGACGAGATGAAGTAAAGAAGGCGGAGGTGGTTTGGTCGTGGACGTTCTCCGCCTGGACAGGGATAGTCTTTCACATGCCGCTTTGAAATGGACAAAACATGGAAATGGAAAATATGTAGACCACCTGGAGACGAACTGTGGAAGAAGAAACGGTGCTGGCTGGCCGCAGATCACCTGGAGACGAACTGTGGAAGAAGAAACGGTGCTGGCTGGACGCAGATCACCAGGAGACGAACTGTGGAAGAAGGAACGGTGCTGGCTGGCCGCAGATCACCGGGAGACGAACTGTGGAAGGAGAAACGTTGCTGACTGGTCGCAGATCACCGGGAGACGAACTGTGGAAGGAGAAACGGTGCTGGCTGGCCGCAGATCACCGGGAGACGAACTGTGGAAGGAGAAACGTTGCTGGCTGGCCGCAGATCACCAGGAGACGAACTGTGGAAGAAGAAACGGTGCTGGCTGGCCGCAGATCACCGGGAGACGAACTGTGGAAGGAGAAACGTTGCTGGCTGGCCGCAGATCACCGGGAGACGAACTGTGGAAGAAGAAACGGTGCTGGCTGGCCGCAGATCACCGGGAGACGAACTGTGGAAGAAGAAACGTTGCTGGCTGGCCGCAGATCACCAGGAGACGAACTGTGGAAGAAGAAACGGTGCTGGCTGGCCGCAGATCACCGGGAGACGAACTGTGGAAGAAGAAACGGTGCTGGCTGGCCGCAGACCACCTGGAGACGAACTGTGGAAGAAGAAACGGTGCTGGCTGGCCGCAGATCACCGGGAGACGAACTGTGGAAGAAGAAACGGTGCTGGCTGGCCGCAGACCACCTGGAGACGAACTGTGGAAGAAGAAACGGTGCTGGCTGGCCGCAGACCACCTGGAGACGAACTGTGGAAGCAGAAACGAAGCTGGCTGGCTCGCCCAAGACCGTGCTGGTTGTAGAAGATTTGTTGGCGCCGGTGGGGAGAAGAGGAGTGATTGAGTGAAGGAGAAAATGATGGATGAAACCGCCTATTTCACGAACACTATTAACATTGAACATTAAGCTGGTTACAAACGAGGAGTGATGTCGCATATGAAGAAGAAACATAATTTACTAATTTGTTTTGTTTTATCTATGACAGACGCTTAATAAAACGTTGCTTGCAATAATATTACATTACTAGTACTATAATTGAGAACCATTGATACGTTTTGCTAATTTAGTGGCATAACAAATGAAAACACATCTTATAAGCTCGAAAATGCCAACTTGGATATTTTAAACTAAACGTATTACATACCAGTAAATTATTAGCCAAATTATTTACACTCTATGCTATGGAAATTGCATATGTTTTAATATTTAATTTTGCCTCTGATTGTCATAGAGGGTCTATATGAACAGTCTCATTTCTAGTAGTAACACAGACTATTGACGGACATGATTGGGCGATCATGATGATAACGGTCCACTAAACGACTCTAATGGACGTGATCCAACGCATTAGTGGTAGCAATTCCCGTAAAGCACAATCTCCATTAGCCCACTTTATATAGTGACAACGATTCACGTCAAACGAAATATAACAGGCGATGATCAAATGTTCGTATACACGCACGCACACACGCACGCACATATTTGTGTGTGTGTGTGTGCATGCGTGTGTGCATTTTGAGAAGATCATGCGCATGGTCGACGCTCAGTTGAACGACCGATCCGGTTGTGTCATCGGACGCCGGGCTGTGTCGAATTTACGCTAGGCAGATGATACGACATTTATGGCCAGATCGAGAGAACTGATACAACAAGCAACTGAACCAGAAAAATAGTGTACATCTTGGCCTGAAAATTATTGCAGCCAATACGCATATCATGACTTCAAATGTTGACGATCAACCCATCAACACCAGTGGCAAGCAAATCAATCAATCAAGCTATTCTAAATATCTTGGCTCACGAGTCAACATTGAAAGCAACAGCACAAAAGATGTACGGATTCGACTTGTTGTCGCCAGAGAACAAAAATTGGATGCCTTTGAGATGTGGGTGTGGCGCCGTGTGCTTCGAATAAGCTGGGTCGAGAAGAAGGCGAATGTCTGAGTCCGACAACAGGTGTGTCTGAAGAGAAAGGATTGCTGGCGCAGCTGAAACGACGAAAAATATCAAAATATGGACACTGGAAAAGACGAAGCCAAAGTTTAGCTTTAACATCAATTGAAGGTGAAGTCGACGGGAAAACAAACCAGGAGAAGACGAACCGCCTGAATGGACAATGTGAGGCAAAGGACAACTGAAGTCCAACATACCCACGGGAAACGGCGATGACGGGAAATGGCAGGAAGATGTCGGCGGCCCCACGGAATATGGATGATGATGATATGTATTTTACTGTTTGCAGCTATTGCCATGACAACGAAGATTTTACGATAAGTATGTGTGTGCCTGCTTGCGTGCGTGTGTGCGTGTATGCGTACTTGCGTGCGTGCGTGTGCATGATTAATTCTTGGACGCAAACAAGCCTATAACGGTTTGTTTGACAAGTAATGCTAATTTGAAGGTTAATTAATGATACCGGAAAGGCAGGTGGCATGCATTTAAGTTACATGGGTAATAGCAGTATCGTGTGAATCAATACCAACAACATGGCTGTTTTTTCCAAACGCTAATATACCCGGTTAATTGCATGATTCGTTTATCCGAAAAACTCGTTAATCCGGACACATGCACTGGAGTGTAAGCGAGACACATACACTGGGGTGTTAGCGAGACACATACACTGGGGTGTTAACGAGACACATACACTGGGGTGTTAACAAGACACATACACTGGGGTGTTACCGAGACATATACACTGGGGTGTTAACGAGACACATACACTGGGGTGTTAACGAGACACATACACTGGGGTGTTACCGAGACACATGCACTGGGGTGTAAGCGAGACACATACACTGGGGTGTTAGCGAGACACATACACTGGGGTGTTAGCGAGACACATACACTGGGGTGTTAACGAGACACATACACTGGGGTGTTAACAAGACACATACGCTGGGGTGTTACCGAGACACATACGCTGGGGTGTTACCGAGACACATACACTGGGGTGTTAGCGAGACACATACACTGGGGTGTTAGCGAGACACATACACTCGGGTGTTAGCGAGACACATACACTGGGGTGTTAACGAGACACATACACTAGGGTGTTAACGAGACACATATACTGGCGTGTTGGCGAGACACATACATTGAGGTGTTGGCGAGACACATACACTGGGGTGTTAACAAGACACATACGCTGGGGTGTTACCGAGACACATACGCTGGGGTGTTACCGAGACACATACACTGGGGTGTTAACGAGACACATACACTGGGGTGTTAGCGAGACACATACACTGGGGTGTTAGCGAGACACATACACTCGGGTGTTAGCGAGACACATACACTGGGGTGTTAACGAGACACATACACTGGGGTGTTAACGAGACACATATACTGGCGTGTTGGCGAGACACATACATTGAGGTGTTGGCGAGACACATACACTGGGGGGTTAACGAGGTTCCGTTGTATTTTGATGGGAGTTTGTACAACGTTTGTACCCTAAGCATTATGTCATGGTATTTCTCTTTCGTGAAGCTCTCTACAGAACTCGCTTCTACGTGACGCAGGCAGCAGCACCTGGTACCAAGACTAAGGATTATGTCATGGTATTTCTCTTTTGTGAAGCTCTCTACAGAACTCGCTTCTACGTGACGTACGCAGCAACACCTGGTACCAAGACTAAGTATTATGTCATGGTATTTCTCTTTCGTGAAGCGCTCTACAGAAGTCGCTTCTACGTGACACAGGCAGCAGACAGAAGTCGCTTCTACGTGACACAGGCAGCAGCACCTGGTACTAAGACCAATATCAAACTGTAGTCCGTCTTTCAACCAGGCATCACTTAATAGTTCAGTAACTGTCGCTCTGACATTTGACTTCATGTATGACAGGGCTCGTAGAGGTGTCAGTGGAAAAAACTGCGTCAAGGATTGAGATCACGAGTGAAGAGAGGACTCTGCAGATGCGATCACTGCCGGCCGTTACCGTCAGGTAATCAGGTAACTTTCCGGCAGCATCTTCTTCCATTGTCTAATTATCCATCAAGTCTGCCCCCGCCTTTGTGCCTGGCCAACAAATGGCGTTGCGAAAAGACATAAACGGGAACACGCGATGCACGGGCAATGGGCACGATGGAGATAAATGTCTAAACACGACTGACATGTAGTCATTACTTGGTAAAATTACTTAATTAGCATTAATTGCCCTCAACGAGACTAGGCATGATTGTTTCAATTAGACCACTAAAATCGCAACGACGTATTACAGCGACGGTTAACAGAGAGGGTTGCGTGACTGTGGAGACTTGTCTCTCCCATTCCGACAACATCAAGGCAGACTGCAGCAAAACGTCTGCCATTTTCAGGAACACTGATTGAAAGAGATATTTAGTCAGACACTTAACACAGGCAACATGAAACGTGTTGGTTGTGATCAAATGTATTTCAAGGACGTCACGCTGTCGACTTCAGTAAGTCACCAATAAATTCAAGATCCTTGATGCCACAGATACGTTTACACAATCTAGAGGCGTACGTCATGGTGGTGCCATTAAACCAAAATGACGACGTTGCAGCTAGCAGTAATAACAGAGGTGTACGCGAACAGAGGTGTACGTGAACAAAAAAAATGTTAAATAAATATATTCTAAGAACCAGTATAATAAAAAGATCATGTTCACATCGATGTCTACGTTACTGTGTACTTAACGAGTCTTATGTTCACCAATAGTGCCAATTAAATGATAGAACACAATTATTATCACTATTTGATCTAGTTTCAGACTTATCTTGCCAATTATTTCGATATAAGGTATTGTGCTCTAGATGTTACCGTTTGGCTGAACTTTGGTAGCTGCCAGAGTGGTGGGTTCACCACTGGAATCTGGAAGACCCGCAACTGAGAGGCACGCGTCTCCTTGCTCTGAAGCTTAGCCTTGTGCAGCTCCTGAAACACAACATGCTACGTTTAATAAGACTTAAGAAGATTGCCACTCAAAAGCCACAAGCTCCAGATGGGAAGGAGACAAGGAAGCCATTAGCTTATCGACAGTCCAACAATTGTTCGTGTATAGTATATATATATATATATATATATATATATATATATATATATATATATATATATATATATATATATATATATATATATATATATATATATATATATATATATATATATATTCCGACCTTATCAGATATCTGTCAATTTAATTTTAAACACATAGACACTGCTAGCATTAACACAATCAGTAGACAAGTGTTCCTTCCATTTATCGTCGTCTGTGAGAACGAGTACTTTCTCATATCCAACCTACAGTGTTCGTTGACTAATGCTACTTTGTTTCCTCTGGTCTTGTTTACGTTTTTAAAGAAAATATTTCTATAACTATATTCATAACCATTCAATACTTTAAATGCTTCTATTTGGTGTCCTCTTTATGTCCCGGTCACTAGAGTTGTCAAACCAGCCTCTGTTATGCGATGTTGTAACCTGAATGGACAGGACACCAACAACATGCATTGCGATGAGGCAACAACATCGTTTAATAAAAAAGTACACCTTTCAGTCAAGTATGTTTCATGTTCTGGCATAAACAGTAACCGTGGTTACCTGGGTGTTACGGACAAAGATTCTTCTATTTGCCGAGTTTGTGTGTTGCTTGATCCAACGGTCCTGATACCTGTGTTCAATCAACTCGTTGATCGGAGTGCTTGGTCTGGAACACGGTAGGAATCTTCTAAGATATTTTGTTGGAATTCCATTTTATTAGATACGTTACGCATGCTAAACTTGTATCGTGTACTTGCAGAAGATGTGATCTAAACGTACACGTACGTGTAGAAGATGTGATCTAAACGTACACGTCCAAATTGTTACAACTTAAGAGGTTCAGCAACTTGACACTGGCATGCATATGACTTGGGCCTACTAGAATAACATATGACTTGGGCCTACTAGAATAACATATGACTTGGGCCTGTTAGAATAACATATGACTTGGGCCTACTAGAATAACATATGACTTGGCCCTACTAGAATAACATATGACTTGGGCTTACTAGAATAACATATGACTTGGGCCTACTAGAATAACATATGACTTGAGCCTACTAGAATAACATATGACCTGGGCCTACTAGAATAACATATGACTTGGGCCTACTAGAATAACATATGACTTGGGCCTATTAGAATAACATATGACTTGGGCCTACTAGAATAACATATGACTTGGGCCTACTAGAATAACATTTGTGTTAACAGTTACCCGACTGACCCTGTTAAATATAGCCGACCCGGGAGGTTCTTAAGACATGACAAGGAAAATACATCAGTCATTTGCGACCCTGTATAACTAACGGTCTAAATCGAAGCACAAGGAAAAACATAATTGTTGCCACCCGATCCTATCTCTAGCAATAAAAAACATGATATATGTTTTTCTCCATATCATTCTGAAGAGGTTGTGGGCGACATCTTCGCAGTTTTCGCGCTCGCATAATTTTCACGCAAGCGCGGAGGTTGGGGCGCAACGTGGCTGCGCGGTCACGCGATGGAAGGTGCGTAGCGAACAAATAACATATAATGCATATACTATTTTGAATAAGAACAGTAACAACGAATGCAGCCTTGGGTGTATTCTTAAGTAAAACTGACCAGTTGAATACTACGGAATTTGTGTATTTCCGACATTACGTGTGGGCAGTTAAAGATATCGCCTATAAACAGTATCATTTGATTATCATTTGACAACCACGGTTTGGCATCGGGCAAAGGAATTCTTTACCACCCGGCCATTGGAACACTACAGTCGTAACAATATTCCAATTAGAACGTTGTGCACGAGCTTATATTGATGAGGCAGTGAGCTACAGGGCATTCTAAAAAAAAATGCCCACCTATTCTAATATACTTTCCCCCAGGAAAATAGAGAAAAAAAGGAAAGCTGTACACACACATTTTTAGAGAATCCATCATATGAAAACAAATATTATTCTGTTAGGCCTGACAGGTAGTAACGGAACGAACGCCAAAATAACATCGTATATTGGTTGAGAATGTGTAGTTGGATTATTCTGTGTCTGTTTCGTCTCAAGTGACATGTGAAAAAGTGTGATTTGTTAGTAAACAACACGCTATGACATCGTTGTTACGTTGCGCATCATCTGTAAGAACGTTTGGTGTTTTGCTATATGTAGCAAGTATTTAACGTGTTTGGCTCTCACAAATAAAAACGTTCTCAAACAGATGTGTTAGCTCAGACTTAACTCGGTTCTCTTGTCGGCGTCAGGAGCGAAATACAAAATGATTCCCTTCTAAAAACATCACGCGGTCGCTGGAGCGAAACATTTGCGTCGATTAATTTGACATTTTTTTTTAGGAATCTACACATTTATCTAAACTCCTTCTAATGTTTCACAACGACGCTAAACATGTTGAGTTATATGTCAATTTGTTTTAATTCATGCACACTTTTTGCTGCGTGGATACGAAACAGAATGACAAAGAACCTGCAACGTTTGGCATATTGGTACAACCACTCCCCACCAGTGGCGCCACTAACCATTTCACCACTGCCACAACTTACATTTGATGTGTAGATTCTGCACATCTTTATTTCATTTGGTAGATTCCTAATTTGTGTCAAGTAATCTCTCAACTATGCATACAATTGTGGATAGTTTTTACATTGAAGATGTGCCTAGAAGCTCAGGAACATTCGTTTTTTAGGCCCACTCAAATGCACAGTTTCAATGACGTAACAAGTCGTAAACAACAACGACGTTGCCATGCCAACCAATCCTTTATTTTATACCACTCCGCAATAATTGTCAATTTTGAATTTATAATCAAGTTGTGGCAGTGCTGATATGCTGAATGACACCACCATAATATATTAATGGTGTATGAGATAAATATACAATACCCAGAGTACTTGCAAGTACTCGTAACATTTAAAAATAATAAGAACGGTCAATATTAGTTAAACTTGCCAATTATGATTTTGATCAATTTACAAATTCTTATTAGTTTATTTAAACTATGAATATTAAACAACACTGAGTGTGGTAGAACCACTGCTATACGTTGTAAACCCAGAAGCTGCACGTGGATTCACCAGAAAATGCCCGCACATCTCGGTGACGTAGTTCATAACTTGTGTACCTGTCATTTTGGTGTGCCGGACCTCCCTACAGCTATAGATCTTCACTGGCTCTCATTACACGCACGCACGCACGCACGCACGCACGCACGCACGAACACACACACACACACACACACACACACACACACACATATGAGATAAATTTGATGAATAGGCTTATAAATTTCGCTGCATTGAGAATTGCAGCCAGATGAGTAAGGTGATTTTATGAGTATGTTTACTTCAGAATTACTCTGAAGAGCTTTTCACGTTTTAGCTGTGTCTATGTAAAATTGTACTACAAGCTGATTTCTTTGAATAAACGTTCTTGATTTACTGATTGGGTAAATGATTGGTTGATTGATAGGTTGATTGAGCAAACATTCCTGCGATTGAGACACTCGTAGAAAATGGTCAGTCATGATGACTGATGAAAAAAAGAGCAACAGGGAAGACAGCCGTTGCAATATGTACAATAACTACAGTTATTATAGGTAAAGGTAAGGTAAAGTCATCCCCCAGGCATTACGCCTTAGGAAGCCATGAAGGCTTATATGGCCAGTGCTTAAACCTGGTTTCTGTAGTGCGAAGCAACTTAGAGTGCAGTTATACTGACTCTCCTGGACAGGACACTAGTCCATCGCAGGTACCTTCCAAACAGTGTTTGTACTCATTTGCAGCTGAGTAGACTGAGGCAAAGTAGGGTAAACGAAATTGCCTAAGCTTCGAAAACGAACCGTGCCCAACTTGGGTCTTGAACTCACAACCCTAGAATTTAGAATCCAACACCTTAACCACTAGGCCACGGCTGTCCCAGTTATTATAGGACACTAATAACCAAGCACGAGTCAATGCAGCCACATACGACACAGTGCGCTTTAACCAAACAGACAAATGTGTGACAAATAAACATGAAGTGAAAGGACAACTTAGGACAGAGAAACAGAGGACATAGAACAGTTATTGTAACAATGTAACACTTTCACGAAAGATACACGTTTCGACGAGTACGCACGAAACCGCAGAAATTCGTTTGTCAGTTAACAGTGTTTACGTGAAATGAAATGAAAAGTGTGTAAATTGGTTTGACACCGAAGTGCAATTAATACTCATCAGTGGTGTTAGAACGAGTAGACATTTTAGTGGCATTTAACAACATTAAATATTAATTCCGACAAACAATGCACCGAAAAAGTGATGTGTCAGGAGCTGGGAGTAGACAGACGGTCTGCATTCCCCATCACTAAATGTCATTGCATACTAGTGCAACGACATTGCATAATTTATCATTGCCTCTAACAAAAAGCGCTAAACACTGTTTGTTTAAACAAAAGTCTTTTTTACACATATATATATATATATATATTTGTGGACGTCTCTGTTTGGTCATCGGGTAGCATACAGCGGTTTAGCAGCGTGTGTTTTACTATGATAAGGTGTGTAAATCGAAGGGTGGATGTGGTTTATATATAATTTAACTGTACGTGGGTGAATATGTGTGTGTGTGTGTGTGTGTGTGTGTGTGTGCGTGCGTGCGTGCGTGCGTGCGTGCGTGCGTGCGTGCGTGCGTGCGTGCGTGCGTGCGTGCGTGCGTGCGTGCGTGCGTGCGTGCGTGCGTGCGTGCGTGCGTGCGTGCGTGCGTGCGTGCACATTTGCGTACATGTGTGTACGTCATAAATACAAATATTAAACATTACTGACTTTAGCTTTTACAGTTACTGATCTTATACTGTATTAAACATTATGACTTTAGCTGTGGTTATGGTTATTATTTTCCTTTTATTGTTCGCGAGTAGTGCTCTTTGAACAGTTTACATGGGCACTGCACTCGAAGTACGGTCTTGCACAAATGGGTCAACACTCCCTCCGCATTATTCCTAAGGTCGTGTTGCGCTACCCAGTCGTTGTACACAGTACAACAATTGTCAGGTGCGTGACGGAAGCAAATAAGACTAGTTAAATGTCTTGGAACTAGACGCTCCCGTGCCCATAGTGGCAAACTAATCCAAAGACTGTTCCTACGACCGGTCCGCAGCCAAATTAAAGTTAAGTTCCCGTATGTGAACCCCCAAGATCTCAGGAACGGCCGCTGTTGGTTAACTCAGCAAGAGTAAATTCCACGTTTCAGCAGCTTAATCTGCCTGGGGTACTGCTTTAGTCAGAACTACTGCCTGGCAAACACTCCTAATGAGTCATACGGTCTTAGCTGTTGCATATAGCAAGTATATCACACAGTTTGTTTTAAAGCTGTTCAGGTACATGTGATACATTTGGCATGTACTGCATTAACTGTACGTTGTCAGCTTAATTTAAAAAATATACGTCCAGTGTACTATGACCCAACAACGGCATGACGGCAGATGGAAAGTAACAGTTGTGCCCTCTACTGAGCAATGAGTTATCTTCGCACACCTGTACGACAGATGACAGCACTGCCAGCAGTGTATGGTGTAAATAACATGCCTTGCCCTAATGCCGCTAAGGTTTGTAGAAATGCAACTAACAGTCATGATAGAACTTTGACAATTTATTTAAACAAAAGCTACTAAATTTAATAATGATGACATCTAGCTGAAGGAACCCATATAACTGTTTATTTATCATTAATAGTAACTCAATTAATGCAATCAATAATTAAATATTGGCTAATTAGCACAAAGTCAACAGACCGACACACTCTGTCTCTGAGCTGGATTTTCGCTCATGCGGCACGAACCAGGCAGTGCATTTTGTTGAAGCGCCTATACAGAGCCAGAGATAATGGCAAGTTTTTTTACAGCGTGGTACCCAGTCCTTAAGACAGTTCAAAGCACTTCACCTCCTAGCAGACCTGTTCATTCAAACACCAACGGCAACTCGACTTCTTTAGGAAGCTTTCAGCCATGTTGCAATTACAGCGTAAACACTCTTCGTTCACTGTCTCTACTACTCATTTGTACAGCTGAGTGAACTGAAGCAATGTGGAGTGAAAGAAATTGCCCAATCTCCAAAATACCCGCAAGAGGATTCGAGCCCTTGTACACTCGATTGAGAGCCCAATGTTCTAAACATTGCTTGATTGCGCCCCACAATATCAACACAGACAGACATAGCAATAATAATAAAATTAAATATTTGTGTAGCTCCATAATCACCTAGTGCTCTATGGCACTATACAATAGTCTAAAAATTAATATATATATATATATATATATATATATATATATATATATATATATATATATATATATATATATATATATATATATATATATATATATATATATATATATATATATAATAATACAGCTAAAAGTATACAGTGAATTAATTAAATAGTTAAAATAAGAAATACAATTAAATTAAATTAATGGCATTAGAACTAAAACGTATACATGGAAATAAATAATTAAACCATTTAATTTAAAGTATACACAAAATTAAATAATAAAAAAATATAATAAATAAATGATAATGGCACACCTGGTGTGCAGTTCTCACACTCACCTGGTTGGCTTTCCAAACACCATGCCTTCTGGGAAGGCGATGGGTGGAGGTCGACAGTTCATGTCGTCAGTGTTCGGCTGAAGCCAGTTGTGGGTGGCACGGAACTGATGGTGCTCCTCATTCGTGATCAAACCTCCCATCACTGCGGCCTTGTTGAGGGACAGGAAGTCCCTCGGGGGAATGGACGACTTCCTCGGGAGAGATTTCTTCCCCATCCTCCAACTACCAATTGCTACAGAAGGCAGTGGACAAAATTGTAGTCAAACACCAAGAAAGAGTAATTCAGACCAGTGAGTGATGAATATGTTTAACATATCATGTCTATGCATTGCACTTTTTAGCATTCAAATGTTTGTTTAGTTCATTCTGCAGAGTTGTTGAAACTGTCTGCACTATCATTCATGCAGGCAAAATATGCAAATGTGATGGTTTGCTGCTGACATGGTAATTTTATAACTGGGCCACCATTTGCTCAGTGATTCTATGGCAAAAAATTATTTTATTAAAAGTACACTTAGAGTATTAATCCTGTTTTTGGCAGTATGTAGCAAACAAATTGTCATGTATTTTTTTAACTATTAAAATCTAATAAACAACATCAATGCAGGGATGCCCAACCTATGGAAAAATCCGTTTTATATGGATTTTTTACACTTATTTCTATCAATGGAAAAAAGTATTTTTAGTGGATTCTGCAAAATGTTTAAAATCACAGGAAAGAGCTATAGTGCTACGCAGCACTAATAGGCATGTTTCCAAGCAAGCTGCCATTTATCTTGGCAAGGAAAGGTGTGTAATCATGAACTAGCTTGGCCTAAAATATTTACAATTCTAAACAACAATCTTGCCACCTATTCAAACATTCCACATCATTCCATGTAAAATAAGCCGCTGACGCTCAGTGCAGAAGACACTAGTGCAATGTCACGCAATGTTATCTGGATTGAAAAAACGTGCAAAAACACAGTATTTTTTAAATATATCCTTTTTTGTGCATGGCTGTGCATTTTTTTACATGTGTTGAATGGCTGAATGAATGCATCTGCATAGACAAAATGAGGTAAGAATATCGTTTAGCAGCGTAAATAATTTAGCACAATCTAGTTCATGATTAGCCTACCCATATATGTTCTACTTGCAATACATTTGTTTGTAATTTTACATAAGCATACCGGTAGTCATGAACTGGGATGCACAAAAGTCATTATCAGAACAAGGGACAACCGAAGATTTATGGTGGAAATGCAATTTGGAATAAATATGTCTTGAGTTTTTTTTTTGGAAAATAGCTATAGTTTCAGATGTTTTCAAAGTGATGGGGAGTTTATTCCAGACCCTAGGCGCAGCGACAGGGAAAACATGTTTACCCAAGTTAAGTTTTGTTTTAGGCACAATAATTTGTTGTGAAATTGATGATCTTAGCTGCACGATATATATGAGTGGACAGCTTAAAATTAATTTGGTAAGAAACAGGAAGCCAGTGTAATTGTTTAAGTAGTGGTAGTGATGGTGAAAACCGAGGCGCCCTGAGAACCACACGTGCCAGACAATTTTGTACTCGTTGGAGTTTAGCCAAGTCTCTCTCAATGTTATTTAGTATATATATATATATATTTATATATAAATATGTGATGCTGGATTTGATGGAGATCATGTGTATGATAGAAATAGGATTTACATACGTGAGAAATATGCTGGCGAAAATTGAAGTCGCTATCAAAGACAACACCTAGATTATGAACAGTATCTGATGGGAATGTATCACTGCCAAGCAGTTTAACTGGAAAATGGTTGCTATTTCATTGTTGTTTAGTGCAAATAATAATAAGGTATGTTTTATCTGGATTAAGCTTTAGCTGACTTGATTCCATCCAAAACACGATATCAGTAATTAAGACAATCACTTAAAGTTGAAACAGATTCTTGTGCATTTGATTGTGAAAGTGATATGTAAACCTGTGTGTCATCAGTATACAGATGATGACCGAGATTATGATTAGTAATGACTTGGCTGAGCGACGTAGTATATAAGCTGAACAGAACAGAGCCAAGGACGGATCCTTGCGGCACTCCAAATGGAAGGTGTTGTTGGCAAGATAACATGTCAGATATGTTAATGCTTTGGTATCTGTCTGAAAAATATGATTTGAACCACCGCAGAGCTGGACCAGAAATACCAAAATGTCTGTGAAGGCGTTGTAAAAGGATTAAATGATCAATCGCATCGAAAGCAGCTGAGAGATGTACCGGGGTAGTAAAGTGAGCACTGTGACTTTGCCATTGTCCATGTTATCAACTATATCATTGTGCATCTTGAGAAGAGCTGTTTCGGTAGAATGGAATTGTTGATATGCAGAATGTAGATCATTTCATAAGTGATGGTTATAAATATGTTCATGAAGGCGATTAGCAACTACTTTTTCCAATATTTTTTACAGAAAACTGAGATTGGAAATAGGATGATAGTTATTTAGGTCATTTTTTACACAAAGTTTGTTTTTTAATAGATGGATTTACAAGAGGTTGTTTGAAATCCTGTGGAACAACTCTGCTCTGCATTGAAAGGTTTATGATAGTAGTAATGGGAAAGATGAGTTGATTGATACAGCTTTTTAGTAGAGGTGTTGGAAGTGGGCAAAGATCACACGATTTGTTAGGAGAATTTTTAATTATAATGAGACCTTCATTAATAGTTGCAGGTGTGAAACACTGTAGTGTATTTTCAGAAAGTGGTGGTTCAGGGAAAACAGTCATTATCATCAATGACAAAATTTTATCAAATGCGAGCAATCTTATCTGTAAAGTATTTTGAAAAAGAACTACACAACGTATCCAGTGAAGAATGTTCAGGCAGTGCTTTTAATTTCTGCTGATGTAGAATTGTGTTTACGGATTTCCACATCTGGCGAGGGTTTTCAGAATTTGTTGAGATAAATTGTACATAGTAATCAGACTGCTTTTGACATCATGTGATTGCATGTATGTAGCTGTTTAATATAACTGGATCGATCAATTGGACAAAGAGTTCATTGCCAAATTCTTTCAAGATATCGACGATGGCATTTTGCTACAACTATTTCATGAGATATCCATAGTGATGCTTTTACACTTTTAGTTTGTTTAGGAGCATGTTTATCCAGGAGTTTACTTAATGTTTTATTGTACTGATCAACAAGCTCGCATAATGTAGGTTTAGGTTGGATCAAAAGATCGGAATTTGCAAGATCATCATGAAGGGTATTTATGTTAATTTTATTTATTGGTCGAAATGTGATAATTGTTTTCTAGGTTTTGACCCGACTTGCAACCACAAATCAATAATGACACAATGGTGATCTGATAAACCATCAGTAGGAAATATTGCCTTGATGTTAATGCAAGTAGATCAAGTAATAAACCAGTCAAGCCAATGACCATGAACATATGTAGGAAATTAAATGTGTTGATGTATTGCATATGTTTGAAGGACATCCAAGAATGATCTAGTATTTAGACTTGGTAAATCAAGGTGGATATTGAAATCTCCAAACACGTAAAGGTCTTCTTGGAATTGTAAGGTGGTTTCACGGAAATCTGGAAATTCATAAAAAAATTTATTTGTGCTTGCAGGAGGACGGTAGATGCATATCAAATTAGCAGATATGGATTAATGTTTTATGACAATATATATTACCTCAAAGCTTTTGTACTGAAGTGTATGAATAATTTCTACTTTATTTGCAACTCCACCACCTGAATGACATTTAATGCCTGATCCTGCTATAAATTGATATTTCTATAAGTTATAGGGTCTAGTCAATGTCACATGTGATGGCTCTAAGAAATCTCTCCAAGACACACTAAATGAACTCTTGGTAATCAGGGCCAGACATGATATATCAAAGGGTGCCAGATTGGAACTAATTTAAATTCCCTCCTCAATTGTTTAAGTCCATTGTGAATCAAGTTAATTGATCTTTAAGTATATGGTATGTGAATACATTAAATAATATGCACAGTCAGTTTAATAAAAGAGAGCATTCTTTCGTTAAAGTCATTGAAAGAATTCGCTTTGATCATTAGATATAGTAATTTGATAAAGTGTGTAAAGCATTATGCTATAGTATAGAGTCGGACCACTTTTGCCCTTCTTTGAAAAAAATTTAAGAAAGACCTTTAATACTTGCTAATTTAATATTATCCACCTGTCAACAAATACATGCATATAATCACAGCATACATAACTTACACAGTAGGAAAGACAGAAATATATGCATAGATACCTTCAGCCACGCCGCCATCTCTGCGGATGTTAGGCATGCCATAGGTGAAGCTGTAACCGGGATAACACACATAGCCTCGATTCACTGGTCGAGCCAGTTCATTCTACAAGCATCAAAATACTGGTTGCATCTACTGAATTAACCAGTGCATTTAAAATACTGGTTCCATCTACTGAATTAACCGATGCATTTAACATACTGGTTCCATCTACTGAATTAACCGGTGCATTTAAAATAAATTTTGTCCAAAGCATAGATAGATTGATGTAATTTCATATATTATTCAGTACACTAACAAAACAATTGGATGCACACGTTGTTTGCACTACACCAACCTAATAAGACACACACATGTAATGTGTGTGTGCGCGCGCGTGTGTGTGCGATCATGCATGCATGGGCATGCATGTGGTGTGTGAGATGCATAAATATTATATTTGCATCATGTAGGGCATTAACTTTTAATGTATTTAATGATGTGCATGTCATTAAAATGTTAATAACATGTGTAAGGTGCAAGGGATTCACTTCTAAAATGTTGAACATAGAAACATCAAATTCTAAAACCTGGCATACAGAGATGAACCTTGAGGCACAACTGAACATATGAACCTTGAATTACATGTGAGCTTATGCCTTCACAAAAAGAAACCATGCACATTGGCAGACCAAGGGCAAATAGACAGGCACCGGTAGACAGACATATTTATTTTTACCATGTAGTGGACACAAGAAGGACTGTAGGGTCAAGTTAATAAGGTGGGGAATAGTGCACCCGTGATATGCTAAATATGCCCTGTGTAGCGAATAAGTTTATTACATGGCACCATGCAGAGTTAACGTACAAACACAGGTAACGAATACAATCATGTATGTTTACAGATGATTAGCACATGTAATGTTTACAGATGATTGCCACTTTTGCTGTGAAGAGAGGCAAGTTGTAGTGTAGTTGTTAACACATGTACTTTACATGATTCAAGACTATGTTTCGTATAAAAACCTGGCTTGCAACATTAGGGACTGTGCATACCTGTGACTCGGATGGCCACGTTAGTGTCAGTCCAGTGTAATTAATTGGGGAAATAAAAAGACAGATGAATAAGGCATGCAACTGACAGAGGTCATGCACACTCGGTGATAATCTGAAAATGACTGGATTAGACCCATACACCAAATGAAACCTCCTAAGAGTTAAAATCTCTGCCACTGGCTCTGGTAACCAAACTTGTATTCACACAATTGGTCAAGTTGTCAAAACTTGAACTAGGAATTAAATTAAGCAAATGTGCATTTTAGAAGACATCTTAGTATAGGTTAGTGTAGGCTACACAGCAGAATAGTAAGTCCCTTCTGATGGTTGTTAATAGAGGGTGCAGATATAATATTGTTGGACAAGGAATTCCATACGTTTAATTTTTTACTGTGGCCTCTGAGGTTATTTAGATTAATATTAAAAACTGATCTAGGTCTATGTTCTCTTTCAAAATTAACAACCTAAAAGTTTCAATTAAATCTTGTAATCTCCGTTCTTCAAGTCTCATATACAAATTCCTTTAATCCTATTATCAAATTTGTTGCCCTGCATTTTACTTTCTCAAGCATTAAAATATTTTTTGCATAATAAGGTGACCACGCCTGTACGCAATATTCTAGATTTGGTCTGATATACGTATTATAAATTAATCACCATTCTAAACAATGTGGAACAGTTCTCTGTCAAATCGAATAAATGCCTTCTTTGCTGAACGCAAAACCACCATAGCTTGTTGGGTTGCTGCAGCAACTTGTTTCTCCCATTTCAAATTATTTGAAATCCAGATACTTAGATCCTTCTCTTGAACTGTATCTGCTACAACGACATTATTTTCGGTTGTCATGGTGTAGTGGAATTTTGGATTGTCTTTGCCTATATTTCACAGCGAGTAATCAAGCCATGGAATACCCTACCAAAATTACTGTCATAACAACTTATTAGGGGGGGCTATATATGAGCCAATAGGTTCCCTGCGGCCTGCCCCCAAACCCGTTCAAGGTAGATGCATCCTTTTACATTTACTTGTGTTGAACGTTAGGCACCATCTATTATTCCACTCACTTAAGTTATCTAAATCAGCTTGTAAGATTTCACAGGCAGATTTGTTTTTTATTGTTCTGGATATTTTGATGTCATTAACAAACATGTTTACATTACTATTTACTGTCTCTGGTATATCATTTACATTTACATAATTCATAAATTAAAATGAGAATAAGTCCCTTACCCGCAGAATCAACTCGTTCAGTAGCATCGTTTCCCTCCTGTCGCCCAACACCCCGGTTGCGGTGTTTACGAAGGGGTCTCTTAAGTTTTCCGTCATCATGTTGTCTTCCTGGGCTGGTTCAACAATTATAATAAACAATCAAAACGCGACAGTTCATGAAGCCAACGCCCGCGGTGTTTTGCTAACAATATGGCGTTACAATCACCCAGGGCAACCGAATGGCGGAAATAAATCAACGCCACTAGTAGTAACTATGCTATGGTCGCCAGGTGTCACTGCTGTGCATCACGATTGCTACTAAACAACTAAAGTATCCAATAAAACGATTCAAATGTTGTGTGTTTAAATGTTACAATAATTAAAATCTAGATTCGTGACAATTTGTGTAATTAAATCGCCTGCACTAATTTAGCAGTCAACCAATGATGATAACACATTTCAAAGAAACCCCCATCGTTACTTGTATGCGCTGGCCGCTGCTTAGCAACACGCCATTACAAATCATGGACTCCACCAAGAGACCGCTTCGAATTCCACCTGAGTTTGCTACGTATGCTGAAAAGCATGGCATCTTTGATATGCACAAGGTAACACATTGGGCTAAGTGACTTATTGTTCTCTTTGGGCAGTGACCCTTTAAAATCCCAGCGTACCCGAATCACAGAAATCGAATCAAGTTATAAATCGTAAAACATTCGCACGCCAAGACCACTTCTGTAGTTCTGAAATTCTGTTCAGTCAGTGACAGTGTCAAGTTGCGATTGACATGACATGCCGTTCTGGCTTGTGCCACTTCTGGCCTAGGCCATGCCAGTGACAGTGGCGGATATCACCACTGGCACTGCGATCATCGTCATTTTGCACATGCAATAACTAGCTATAATGACCTATATTATATTATATGCCCAGCGACAGCAGTGTCATTTGACTTGTACCCATGGCGTAAAAAATTAAAGCCAAATCACGTAAAGCAGCTAAATAAAACAATCAGAGTGAGATACATTAACATAATCTTATCTGTTTATAATATATGTCTTTGATTTTGACTGTTATTAAATCATACATGTTAAGTTTCAGAAATGCCAATCCAGGAGATTTATACGTAAATCGGAGGGTAAAAAAACGGGAATTTATACATAAATCGGAGGGTTTCAGAAAATCGGGGATTTATACGTAAATCAGGTAGTCTCGGAAAATCATGGACTTATATGTAAATCAGAGGGTCTAAGAGAACAAAATATTACAAAAAGAATACTTTCCATGACAGTAACAACCATGTTTTATTATCACCATTCACAAACAGTTCATATATGATACAAAAGCACATTATATATATATATATTCACAAATAACTCAGCAGGGTGACTTTACCATGCATGACAGGCACATGCCTATAATTGATGAAAACCCCCACACATATTGCAAATCTACCAGAAAAGAATAACGTCCATGTTGATCTGTTGACCCAGAATAACATACTCGAGTCAGCCTGAAATGAAACCCAATTAGGCCATGCTGAGTTCGGAAAATAATAAAAAAAAATTTGTTTTGGTTTCACTGAAAATTCAGGAGATTGGTTCTCTTTTCCAGGAGATCAGGAGATTTGGTGGATTTCCAGGAGTCTCCTGGCGAATGCAGGAGACTTAACATGTATGATTAAATCCCTCTGATCGAAGCTAGGCTCCTTTTAGGGTCATCAGTAATCATATCCTTGACTTTAGAAGACAGCATTAAAACTTGATTCTTTCTAACTTGACCTATCCCATTGCAAAGTAGATTCGTTGATGTTAAAATCTGTGGTGTGGGAATGGTTTAATAAATAAATGTAGTTGCTTTAATAAAAGAGTGCATTTAAAAAAAGAATTCATACGTTCGTCAGAAGAGTTGACTTTGATTGTTAGATTGGGTATAACTTGCAGAAGAATAGCCTTATGCTAGAGTATATACCATAGAGCCTTAATAAGTATGTGTTAATTCCGTCTGTTACAGCGTTTGTTGGAACAGTTGATCATCAACAGACCAGATAACCCTGTCCGTTTCTTCATCAACCTGCTGAAGAGAGAGAATGACGATGGTAAGGCACAGACGTGTTTTTAATGATGTTTGCTTGTTATTTATTTATTTATTTTAGTCATATGCTTTGGGCATTCATATGGAGATGTAATTGAATACATGAGATTTTGCATCATTATTTTGAAAACCCTTTAATTGACAGTACTGTAAACTTAAAAAGTAGGCTCAGATAGCACATGTAAATAAACAAGATGTCCAAAATTTATGTATCAAGATATTTTAATGAAAGTTTTTGCTTCAAAGCAATTTTATGTTACTGTGTGAAGTGTTTCATCTTGCAGTGCTACAGAAACATGAATGGCGTCTTGCATTGACATCTTGTTTCTCTTGCAGTGCTACAGAGACATGAATGGCGTCTTGCATTGACATCTTGTTTCTCTTGCAGTGCTACAGAGACATGAATGGCGTCTTGCATTGACATCTAGTTTCTCTTGCAGTGCTACAGAGACATGAATGGCATCTTGCATTGACATCTAGTTTCTCTTGCAGTGCCACAAGTTATCCTTCTGGGAGCGCCAGCAACAGGCAAAGCAACCATAGCTAAGATGATCTGCAGCAAGCTGCGCACGGCCAACCTGAATCCTACCTCACTAGTTGAAGAGTCTGAGTCTCACCTGAAAAATGCAGTGCTAGAGTATCAGATGAAGAACGAGGTAGGACTCCCTTCATGCTGTTACCATCACATGCCTGTCATTCAGCTGTCGTAACGTAAAACCGCCTGAATGTGCCCAATGTCATTGCCCAAATGAACTGTGATCGCAAAAATATATTTATGTACAACAATGTATAAAGCAGCTGCTAGCCCCAATGAAACCAACTGAGATGGCCCCTTATTAGCAAATCGGCTTTACTTTCATAAATGGGATGTGACCACAGTAGAATTTATTAATTTAAGGTGTTATATTTTGCTCTGATATAAATGTGTGGGTGAAATATGCATTATGTCATACATATCAGATGGATGGCTTAACACAAGTGGTCATTTGATTTTCTTTGTAATAGAGTATGTATGAATTTCGTAATGATTATAGAGCCTATGCTACACACGGTTTACTGTATTTACTTTTAAGGATACTGATATTTTATACATTCGCAAGAGTTAGCCTTTGTAGTCTGCTAATAATTTGAAATTCTGATTTTCTCGGTAATATATTCAACATAACGTTTGAACAAACAGTTTTTGTTAATTTTGAAAATTAGCACAATTTACAAGAACAAATTATTCTCAAAACTATCCTTATATACAATGTCAATAAAAGAAAATAAATTTTGAAAACAATTGTTTATGACTAGTCATACTCTGACATTCATGGCTACTAGTGGGTACAGTACCACAATTGGTACAATGTCAGACTCTCAATCTAGAGGTAAAAGGTAAAGTCATCCCCCAGGCATTACGCCTTAGGAAGCCATGAAGGCTTATATGGCCAGTGCTTAAACCTGGTTTCTGTAGGGCGAAACAACTTAGAGTGCAGTTATACTGACTCTCCTGGACGGGACACTAGTCCATCGCAGGTACCTTCCAAACAGTGTTTGTACTCATTTGCAGCTGAGTAGACTGAGGCAAAGTAGGGTAAACGAAATTGCCTAAGCTTCGAAAACGAACCGTGTCCAGTGTGGGTCTTGAACTCACAACCCTCGAATTTAGAGTCCAACACCTTAACCACTAGGCCACGGCCGCTCCCTTCAATCTAGAGGACTGTACTTCAAATCATCTTGCTGCAATTTTGAAGCCAATCCAATTTTGTTCGCCCCACTTTGCCCCAATAAACTCAGCTGTATAAATGTGTTCAGTGTGCCTGGCTACAGACAGTGGTGGATATCAGTAACTGTTGGAAGGGATATGTCGTCCAGTGGGTGAAGCGCCTTGAGTCGTCCTAAGGACTAGATACCTTGTGGCATAAGAACTTACCTTTACATATTTACCTTTACTGTTGGTGGATACAGAACAAAAAGCTATACAGCTAGGCAGACATTATGGAGCACTCTACAGAACACTTTGTCCAGGCACATTAAAACCTTGCCCATTTCAAATGTCAAAAAAGACTAATTTCTTTTGAACTACATTTGAGTACGCTGTAGTTGTTCTACTCATTGTAATATAATAATGAATATTTTCTGTAATCATATTCATAATAGTTAACAATATTTAAAAAACTTAATTTGGCTATTTACTATACTATTATATATATATATATATATATATATATATATATATATATATATATATATATATATATATATATATATATATATATATATATATATATATTAATTTTAATTTGTTATCATATTGCTATATTGTGCTATATTTATTTTAAGTAGTAGACCTAGTTTAATCTATTGGTTTATTTATTTAGCAATTATAGAACATGTCAGTAATTTTTCACCACAAACAATCTTGGATCTGGTGCTATATCAAATAAAAATATTATTACTATAATTGGCAGATGATTTTGACTTTCAGCCAGTGCCGACGTCTGCCTGGGTGGACCTGATCCAGGAGCGTCTCAAGCAGTTTGACTGCGTGAAGAAGGGTTGGGTCATGAGTGGCTTCCCAGAGACGAAGGAGCAAGCCGTAGCTCTCCAGGCCATCGGCATCTACCCCAAACATTTCAGTTAGTCTCTTTTTATTTAATAATAATAATGATAAATAAACTTCCATAGCACATGCATCCTCAGGAACGTGAGCTCAGACGTGTAACAACCAGAATTGTTAAGCGTAGTATTATGAACAGGAACGCACAAGTCGTCATCAGAGGATTCAAGGCTGAAATGCAATTTTGGAAAGATGTGTCTTGAGTTTTTTTGGGAAGGTAAATATACTTTCAGATGATTTTGAAAGGCAGTTCGTTCCAGATGTTGGCTGCAACTACAGAGAAGGCGTGCTTGTCTAGGTTAAGTTTCAGGAACAAAAAGTTGTGAGATGGATCTGAGCTGCCTGTGGATATTTGAAAGCACGAGACTAGCCAAATAGCTTAGAAGGATGCCATGTGATTATTTATTAGTTTTAGTTTACACTAATTTTACTAGTTTTAACACAGTTTGTCCTAGTATATATGTATTTTCTACGTATAATTTTAATATTTTATTTAAAGTGCTGAGTTTTTAGGAAACTAGGTTATATAAAATACATTTATTACTATTATATTTCCATATCCGTTTCATTAGCAGTGTGAGTAGGACTGATGGAAGACAGTCCTACTTATTGACCCTAGACCTAATTGTCTTAACTATGATTGTAATATTAATATTTTTTTAACTACCTTTTGCGCAGCACAGTTGGTGCATCCATAACCATGTGAATATTTTGACAATGTACATTACATGAACATTGTGAATATGATTCTTCTTGTGTAGTTTTGCTGGAGTCTCCTGACACAGTCCTCATTGAGAGAGCTGCGGGTAAACGAAGGGATCCAGTATCTCAAGGTCAGTTCTCATGTCTGTGTGCATGGCACGTCAGTTACTGAGGTTTTTACATGCGTCATCGCACGCACAATTTGCATGCCTGCAACAATCCATATTTTTAACTTGAAATTCTGTGTAAAGCCGTAAAGATTGGTATAACACTTTTCATCGGTTAATCGACCTATGGCATTTCTATTCTGATCAAGTGCCACTGTCTACAAGGCTGCGGAATATACGTCCTACACCATACAAAATCTGCTGGGTTTTGCTGGAAATCTACCTAGTATCAAAAGTATTTCTACTTTGATAAGTTTGTTATTCGATGTTATACTTTTCAATTTGGAAAAATCTGCATCAAAATAGGAAACAGCCATATTTCTTCAAAAAATCTCTATTGCATTGTGGGAAATCAATACAATGTGGCCAGTGTGAATTTAGGTGCCACTTTGCATGTCTGACATAATTATATTCACTTGGTCGCATATTTTTTGTCAGGTAAAATTACATGTTATTGATGTCTTTTCTAAACGCAAATGTCCACTATTTTGCTGTACCTGAATTAGTCTTACATCAAGCACTGACGGTCAGCATTCCACTGAATACATTATGAACTGACCATGTCATTTCTCTGTAGAGATCTATCACATCACGTTTGACTGGCCAACGAATCCGGACATTGCCGAGAGATTGCAACTAGTGCCTGGTAACTTAGAGGAGGACGTAGTAGAAAAACTAATTGTCTACCACCGCAACATCGATGGTATCAATGAAGCCTACAAGAAAGTGATGAAGGTCATCAATGCGGATCAGCCGAAAGCTGACGTCTATTCAGAAGGTCAGTGGACACAGGTCGAAGCTGGCAAATGTAAGACACCTATGCTGTCATGCCACTGCATCCTTGTGACAATTTTGTAATGACCCTGCATGGATCCACACCCCAAAAAAGGGGGATTTGAACATCACCCAGTCAGAAGCAAATTAAGAAATTGTTTAATTTGATCAAATTGATATAGGTTGTTTCGAAGTTTTGAATCACAGATTCACCAAATTTATGTCATTAATTAACATATCCAGAAGGGCGTATAACATATCTTAAAAATTAATTGTCCTTTCTTGGCCAAATTTACAGTGCAATTGGTTAATTACCGTATTCGCCCTAATAAATGTACAGTACGCTTGAAAAAAAATTGGGTCGTGGAAAAATGTCATGGAATCTGTTTTTCTAAGTGTACATCAACATTTGTTTCTCTAGATAATAAGGTAACTGTTTAGTACTAGTGGTGTCATTTGGTGACTAGTGTAGAACAACTGGAAAGTGTTACCAACTGTTTAACACCACATGGCAAACCTTCAGTTGTTCCACACTAGTCAGTTATGATCCTGCGGATTAAAAAAGGAGTGTATGCTAATTAGGGCATGTACGCTTAATAGGTCGAATATGATATGTCTAAATGAAAAGAACATTATATGTGGCATAATAAGCAATTTTCATGACCGTAACCAGATAATCTTAATAGAAATGCTGCTCGGGTGGTTTCGTGTGAAATCCCATGGACAATTTAATTCATGTATAATTTTTTTTATTCTAACAAATAATATTGTGCAATGAAGTCCCTGTTGTTTGGTTGAATAACTGTTAAATAGTAATTTGTTTGATAATTGTTTTTATTTTTGTCATTAGTTAACATTAAAAAAATGCATGCTATTGGTAGAGCATTTGTTGGTGTACAATGTGCATAACATACAAACATATATGTTCATTCATTTCAGTGATGACATTCATCAGCAGTAGTCCACGGACGTACGCGCCACACACGCCACGGATCGTACTGCTTGGCCCTACAGGAAGTGGCAAGGCCGTACATGCCGCCCTGCTGGCCAGCAAATACAACATCATCAATGGTACTTGTTCTCTCTTACACAATATACACATGGCCACCACCAAGGATATTTGTAATTTGTTTGGTTGAAGCATTGGCCTTTTTAAGTGGCCAAAACGTTAGTTGAAGAAAACGTCCAGTGGCATATTTCTGAGTAATTTTAGTTGTATGTCTGTATCTGAAAATATATCTGCTATATTAAATAATTGAAGTTAATAATGAAGTTATAAGTGTCTGTATTGACCTTGGTCAAACATGATAAAATGCTGCCTGCTGAACATGGAAATCAGTATAATTGTATCAGATAGAAATATTACTGTAAAAATCATAATGTGTACTTTTCATTCATAAGCTACGTCATGTCATGGTACATTAGCAAAGTTATCAAATGCATTAATTTTGTTGAATTTAGTGCACAGCAAATTAACCAATTTAAAATAATAGATCAGTACAATTATCACTGTTAGTGGCTGCAGCATCAGTTTGTTATGTCTCTGTTGCTAGACATTTTATTGATGCTGTTTTTGATTAATATAATATTATAATTAATTGTATGTGCATAGCTCTCCTTTCACTTGTAATGAACATTTGTCAGCAGTATTTCACTTGTCTGTCATGTGGATTTTGCATAAATTTACATAAACCTTAATAATGAGAACATTGCTGACAGCAATGACCTTTATGGCAACCCAACCTATTTATTTTCTGGTCACCAGATAGCAGCACAAGCATTATTTGCAGTTTATTGCGTAATTATTTGTGGACATATTACACATTTTTACTTCTTTAACCAATTAGTTAGTTCATCTAGGCAATGATAACCTGACTTGTATTACCAGTGTATGGCTTTGCTAGCTACTTGCTTTGTTTTACTGGAGATTTGCGACGACAAATGAAGTTACTTGTATGTTGCAGTGCGATGCGGTCACCTTATAAAACAAGCGATTGCTGACGACTCTAAGATGGGTGGTGCATGCAAGGCATATGTAGCTAAAGGCCTACAGGGTGGGTAGCAAGACACAACTTCTCTAATCACATACATAGAAGTCCCTCCTCAGCTCATTTAGCCCATAGTGAATCAGGTTCGTTGATATTCGTATACATGTAGTATATGTATATGTAGTCTCTCTAATAAAAAAGTGCACTGTTGTTAAAATCCTCAAAAAATATCCTTTGATCTCTAGACAGAGCAACTTGCGAAAGTGGGAATAACCTTGTGGTGTAGTATATATAACGCTAGACCACTTCACGGAAAATTTTAACCAGATCCAGTCAAAAATGAGTTCACCAAAACTAAGTAACTGCAAATGAGTTAGCATGTTGTAGTGATTCTGTATTGAGATGAGCGAAAAAATTGAAAACCTGAAACTTGCCAAAAAATGTTAACTTCGAAAAACATGCATTTAAATTCCATAAAAAATCTTAAAATTAGATATATTTGAACAACTGTTATACGAGTGCCATATATTCCAATATTGCCCAGAGTCATGAATAACAATGTTGTGTAACCTGTGTATTTATGTGAATTTGTTTGCTTACAGTGCCAGATGCCATTTTGATGAGCATCCTGGCCGACAGACTGAGTCAGGTGGACTGCGTCAGCCGAGGATGGGTGTTACACGGCTACCCCCGTAGTCGGGAGCAGGCGGAACAACTGTCGTTTGAGGGCTTCATACCCAACAGGTGAGGTTCACCGCACTCTAAGACAAGTCACTTTCAGTAGGAAACACCGAGCCCAGCTCACATACATAAAGCTCGTCGGCCGATTTCATCAAATTCGTATAATAAATTTGTGTCTTCATATATGTTTCATTGTTCAGTGTTCAACTCTTGGGTGCAACATCAGCGTTTGTACTTTAATTATTAAATGTCATATGCCTTTCATATCGAGATAAAACATTTGTACAAAAATGTATGTTATACCATGACGACATGATTGAGATACTTGAATGGATAGATGATCCGGTTTCTTGGTTATTAATATTAAGTATAATTACCTCTCAAGAGACTTGAAGTTTGTTACAACCTCTCGTTCGTGTTGTCGAATGATCCTTGAATGGATAGATGATCCGGTTTCTTGGTTATTAATATTAAGTATAATTACCTCTCAAGAGACTTGAAGTTTGTTACAACCTCTCGTTCGGGTTGTCGAATGATCCTTGAATGGATAGATGATCCGGTTTCTTGGTTATTAATATTAAGTATAATTACCTCTCAAGAGACTTGAAGTTTGTTACAACCTCTCGTTCGTGTTGTCGAATGATCCTTGAATGGATAGATGATCCGGTTTCTTGGTTATTAATATTAAGTATAATTACCTCTCAAGAGACTTGAAGTTTGTTACAACCTCTCGTTCGTGTTGTTGAATGATCCTTGAATGGATAGATGATCCGGTTTCTTGGTTATTAATATTAAGCATAATTACCTCTCAAGAAACTTGAAGTTTGTTACAACCTCTCGTTCGTGTTGTCGAATGATCCTTGAAAGTTTGTTACAACCTTTCGTTCGTGTTGTCAAGGATTATTCGACAACACGAACGAGAGGTTGTAACAAACTTCAAGTTTCTTGAGAGGTAATTATGCTTAATATTAATAACCAAGAAACCAGATCATCTTTCCATTCAAGGATCATTCGACAACACGAACAAGAGGTTGGAACAAACTTCAAGTTTTTTGAGAGGTAATTATGCTTAATATGATTGAGATATGTTGATCTGTCTCCCAGGGTATTCTGTCTAGACGTTCCCAACGACTCGGTCATCGAGAGACTGACCCTTCGAGCGACTGACCCAGTGACTGGCGAGCGCTACCACATCCTTTACAACCCACCTCCAACACAGGAGATCAAGGAGCGACTGGCGGTGGACCCGCGTGACCAACAGTACGCCGTCAAAAAGCGTCTCGCTCGGTATAACGCATACATGGAGGAACTCAGCGATTTCTACACAGACGCTCAGCACATCAACGCAGACCAGGACCCGCACACCGTGTTTGAATGCATGGAGAGTATGCTGGTGAAACCACTGCCCAAGCAGATCGCCTGAGGCATGCAGCATACCTCTGTTTGTTCCTGCCAAACTTTTTTTTTTGTGAATTGTTGAAGGATCCCAGCATTATATTGGTTCCTGTTTAAGCCGGGTTTATGCGAGACGATATCGTCACCACGATGAGGCAATTGTTGTCATTAGAAAAGGCCGAGGTCATTTCACATAGCACGCGACATTTCAAAAGAGGATCAGTTCTATTGCATGCAATGGTATCACCACGTGTAAACCCAAATTTAGTCGTTCTGACTATGCGAAATAGTTCTTTCAACTTGTTGTTTAAATTTCAGTAAACGTAAGGCTCTAAGTCTATGTTTGTGTTAAGTTGTTGGAGATGTGGAAATGCACAGATGTGTACACACTTTGAGAAGTCTGAAGTGTATCGCTGGTACATGGCTCTTCTGCAAAATTATGTATTTCGATACTTCATGTGCATTGTGAAATGTAATAGTCACAACAGTATACTTGACATAGTGTTTGCTTTATTCAGTAAATGTAATATTTATTAAAGAGAATACAATACAATTTTTGTATCTGATTTGCAAGTACAATCTCGTATTCACTGCAGAATGTATGCAAAAATCTTAGTTCCTCCCTATCACACAATAGAATATTACTTATAGCAGCATTAAAGCAGTCAGAAACTAAACACAAAACTACAGACAAATCAAAAATCAGCACAACCGACCCTTATATTATGCATAATTATCTTTACCTTCTGGTCTGTTACAGTGAGAGAAATTGCCATTCACATTTACAGGAGTATACTGTTGATCTATCCTCTGAAATTATCTGCCTATCCCTGATAGGCACATGGAATATGCCCATTTGTATATTATATATATCATAATATTATGCATTACTTTACGTTTCATTAAATAAAAACAGACACTATACAACATGTGTACAAAGATTCAAAACATATACGTCTACCATTCAATAATAATAGTTCATGCAAATCTACCACAACTTAGATATATATTTATATGTACAGAGTTTCCCTGCACTTGGACACATGCAAGCATCAAACTGCCAGCATGTTGTTATCAACCATCCATCCATATGTTGTTATCAACCATCCATCCAAATGCTGGTGTGGAAATAGTATCGCCACCAAAAAAATACCACAACGGCGGCCATGATTTTATATGACCACACAATAGAAAAATGCAAATGTGATACTACGAATGTTCACCATCACTGTGACTAGGGGCTGCTGATGTGTCAGTGTCTAGTGTCAAAGTCACTGTCGATCTCGGCGGTGATGTATCTTGAACGCTTAGCAGATCGTGCTTGTAGCAGATACTCCATGATTTCTACAGCAACAAGGGCATCACTATCAGCACTACAGCAGTGTTTTGTTTGTTGCTGACAGCTGTGTGGTGTGTTTGTTATCGACATTTGTGGCGTTGTGTTTGTTACTGAAAACTGTGTGGTGTTGTGTTAGTTGCTGACAGCAGTGTGGCATTGTGTTAGTTGCTGACAGCTGTGCGCCGTTGTGTTTGTTGCTGACAGCTGTGTGGTGTTGTGTTAGTTGCCGACAGCTGTGTGTTGTGTCAGTGCTTACAGCTGTGTGGTGTTGTGTTAGTTGCTGACAGCTGTGTGGTGTTGTGTTAGTTACTGACAGCTTTGTGTTGTGTCAGTGCTGACAGCTGTGTGGTGTTGTGTTAGTTACTGACAGCTGTGTGTTGTGTCAATGCTGACAGCTGTGTGGTGTTGTTGTGTTTGCCTCAGTTTGCAGAATCATTCTGAAGTACCTGTGAAAGTCTTTCTCTTGTATCCAGGTACTCTCGACTTCATCCGCGTCCATCGACTTCTGAAGATCGCAAGAGGAAGATTCCTGAAACAAAAACATGCATAACATGTATAATTATTAGGACGACACACACCAGAAAAGTTGCAGGTATAATCAAAGTCACAGTCACCTGTTTGAATTAAGATGACCTTGTTTAATGAGATTGCAAACTTTCAGAAATAGCTCAGCTTTTCTTCTGGGTTCTGTTATGGCAACAAATTATATGACAATTAAGTAGTTTTCACCATAAAAAGGCCAACCAACAATATTTCATAACAGACGGCCATTAAGACAAAAAAACTGTTGTGTATGATCTGAAAAAACATTTAGCACATTCTTTCACACAACCTGGTAATCTGCAGACCTATTAGTTGATTATTTAGTTGCTGTTGACTGGAGAACTTGGTCGAGTCAGACGGCTCAGACAGTGACAGTGAAATGAGGGCGAAAAATTGACGAGGAAGACCACGATCAAGCAACAGTTGACACTGGCAGCTTTGAGTGTGTGGACAGCTTGGCGGCAACATATCTTGCCAACTTTCACAGCTGTTGAAGTGGAATTCCACCAAAATATTGATGTGCTGTGCAAAATTTAAAATTCACGACATGCTGTTGTTGATGAAATGTATGAATATGCTTTATTAAACTTCAAAGTTTTTTTTCAGAATCGTTTTTCGTCAAATGACTCGGGGGGCACCTTGTCTTTATCAAACGATAACTCAGCAACTAATAGAGCTTGGTAGTTGTGTTTGTGATCATTGAAGAGCCCATACAATTGTTATTCCTGTGGTGCATTTATCTCAACATGTAATTTTCCGACTTATTCCTGATTTTGATGGACAAGGCCACAATTGTTGATTTTCATGTTTTTTTGTTTGCTTAAGTTTATCTACATACGACTGTACAGTACAATTTATTGAGAAAGTCATGGTTTTCGGCCTATGCACCTATAAGAGTTACTAGAACATAACCACTTGCAACTACAGTTAAGAATATCACACCAGTGGTTTACTAGGAAAACCTTTTTAAACACACATCTTAATTTCATTGGCCGTGCCATACTGTTAGATAATCCTACATCACGAGTGTCAAAGTCTAGTCAAATCTGCTCACCAAATGAAAATATATTTGTATACACCTATTCCTATATTTGTCAATATGACATGGCATGCTGTTTGCATCAAAACTCCACTTATAAAACATATGTTGGCCTTTGTTTACTAAACTAGTTGTCATCTTTCTGAGAAAACAGCACATTTGTTTGAGACTGTGTTGGTTCTGTGTGTACTGGCTTCCCTTAATACTTCACAATTAGTTACCCACTTTTCAAAGAATTACGCAAGCACTTATCGGTCTCACTGATAAACATGTCAGCACTCAGTGAACTGGAGAAATGACCGGAATCTCCCTGATTTAGAAGACATTCTGAGTAAACCACTGGCGTGATATTCTTGATTTTAGTTGCACATGGTTAGTTTTTATTATCTCTTTTAGGTGCATAGCCCCAAAACCATGACTTTTGTTTTGCTTTAACTTAATAAAACAAAAAACCTGAAAATTGCTCTACTTTTTACTTAGGTTTTTTCTTGGATGTGTTGACACAGATCAGCTATGAAATGCCAGGTGCTGACACAGATCACAGCTATGATACGCCAGGTGTTGACACAGATATGAAATGTGATTTTCTTGTAATCACAAGTAGTACGCCTTCATCTGACATCTCGACTAATTTATCTAAAGAACGTAACATATCTCCATTTATGGAGGCTGTAGTTCGTCACATTTACTAATGTGACCATGCTGAATCAAACCAGGAGAGTTTTGGTGACTACAGAACCCATGATTTACCAAACCACCTCCACATGAAAAGCGATCAAGCAGCAAAAAGCATGCGCCAAATTCTTTGTTTACAACATAAATATGTTCACAACGTAAACAAAGTGACTGACAGTGACTCAAACTACAAACAAACGTCTTCATGCCCACGATACCATGCAAGAAGAGCAAAGCAGATGCAACCGAAATTAATTACATTAAAGTATAAACAGTAGCTGAGTGAAATCCAACGCGACATCACTGGCATTTCCAAACATCAGAAAGAAATAGCCTCTCTGCTGTTCGCGGTATGACTACTGCAAAACGCCAATGATGAGAAAGACGCTCACATAAAAATTGTGGAATTCCAGAATTGACACTAGAAGACAAAGTGATGAACTTTCTATTGACAAAACACATCAACCTCGACCAAAATGACATCTTGGCATGCCACACGCTCGGCAGCAATAGAAAGATATCAACAACCAACCACACACACACCATCGTCATCCATTTCACCAACAGGAAGGCAAAAATCAACCTCCTGAAAATGGGGAAACAACTTTGTGGCATAAACGTTTTCCTGAATGAATACTTAACTGCTACGCAGGAAGAACTCACCAAGACTGTAAAGGTAAATTCTTATATAGTGCGGTATGGACTGCTCAAAGCGCTTTACACTTCACCCCCTGGCAGACCTGTTCATTCCAAGGCCATTTCAACTTCTCTGGGAAGCATTCAGCCACGCTGCAATTACTGCGCAAAGACTATTCGTTCACATATTGACCACTGTCTGTATTGCCAGGTACTCATGCAGCTGAGTGAACTGTGGCAACGTGGGGTGATCAAACTTGCCAAAGGTTCGAAGTGACCGCAGTGGGATTTAAAACAGAGTTCTCTCAATTGAGAGTCCGGCATTCTAACCGGTATGCCATCACGCCCCTGTGAGGTTGCTGTGTAAGGTATTTGTTAAAAAAAATGCCCTGCCAGACAGTGCCAAGATCCGTGTAATTAAATCCGCACAAGATTTCTGTGACTTTAACAACTCAACTGAATCTAGCGCCTTTGGCTTCAACTTGGAACTTTCCTATGACTATGTCTAGGACATTGTTGATGTTGTGCCTTCTCTGTAGTGATATTGGACACTACATATTTTGTACTAGTGTTAATGTTACAATTCTGGTCACTGATCATCACAGTGTACATTCCTTTGTACGGCTCACGTATTGTTTCTATTATCTACCGTTTAAATGGCAAACACACTGAACAAACTCAGCTCATGTCTAGTTTCTAATCAAATGTCAAAAAATACCAGGTAAAATGTGAACTATGTCAATGTACTTTTCATAAAACGTGTCCCAAAATAAACTCAACATCTATTTAGGTTAATTTATAGAAAATTATTTTATATCACCGTCCTTCATGTTCTGATGTTTTTCCTTTTCATAATATCAGTGATGATGAATGTATATTTGAAAATTATCCAGTTGAAGGGAATTATGACATTTATAAACTACTTGATAAAATTGTAATTCTGACTTACAAAGTCTGAAAGCAAACTTACAGAAACTTAAAGACTACCTTCTAGAGATTAATCTGTGATTTGATATAACTGCTATATATGAAACATGGGCAGAAATGGACCTAATAACTACAATGCTCATCACAAAACCAGGAGACTGAAAAGGTGACGGTGTCGCCATCTACACAAATAAACAATTAACATGCAAATTGATTGAAACTAAGTCAACTTTACTAGATGACATTTTTTAACGTGTTATCCATAAAAGACTACACAAATGTTCAACTGTATGTATAGAACACCAGGTTCAAATTTAGACATCTTCTATGAAAACATTGAAATTATTTTATGTGACAATATATTTATTTTATGTAAAACAATATTGATGCGTGATCTTAACAGACTTGTTAAAGTATGAGGATCATAGCAGTACCAAACACTTGATTTGATGTACAGTTTGGGTCTTTACCCTTTAAATGGCTTTAATTGATAAACCAACAAGAATAACACAGAGCTCAGTCACACTAATGGACAATATATTTACTAATGAACTGCAACACAATCTTACTTGTGGTATTTTATTCTATGATACTAGTGATCATTTACCAGTTTTTGCACTATGTGAATATCACATAAATAGAAATGTCAGAAAAGAAGTTCAATACACTAGAATGATAAAAGAAGACACCTTAGCTTCACTTTCTAATGAATTAAGTCTACAATCCTGGGAAACTGTCCTAAAGACAAATGATGTTAATCATGCTTACGACAAATTCTTAAACATATTAATATATTCAACAAACATTGCCCGGTAAAACTAGTTTTGAGAAACAGTTGCATCAACAATAAACCTAGGTTCACCAAAGGTTTAAAACGTGCTTGTGCCAAGAAAAAGAGGCTTTACAAAGCATTTATTATATCCACATCTGCTGAAGCTGAGCATAACTATAAAACTTATAAAAAAACAAACTAACAGCTATATTAAGATTCACTGAAAAAACCACTATAGCACATTGCTAGAGAAACAGAGAAATAATGTCAAGGAAACTTGAAAAATATTATATAGTGTAATCAACAAACAATTTAACGCACCAACATATCCTGAATATTTTATGAAAAATAACAAATCCATTTCAGACAAGAAGGATATAGCAAATGGATTTAATAATTTCTTTACAAATGTTAGCCCAAATCTTGCAAAAAAAAATTTATTACCTGAAAAGGGTGTGTCTATTTATGATTATTTAGGAAAAGTACTGGAAAGCAGTATGTTTCTAAGTCCAGTTGATGACCAAGAAATTATTAGAACTGTTCAACATTTCAAAAATAAAATGTCAACAGATTGTTGTAACATTAACATGAGTATGATCAAAGAAATTATTATTCAAATTGTAAAACCACTTAGACACATATGCAATGTATCCTTTCAAATTGGAATATTTCCAGTAAAATGAAAATAGCCAAAGTTGTTCCACGTTTTAAAATCTGTTAAAAAGGGTGTATTGACAAAGAGACCTATCTCATTGTTACCACAATTCTCCAAAATTCTAGAAAAATTATACAATAATAGGCTGGACACATTCTTAAACAAGTACAATGTACTTAGTCCAAGACAGTATGGCTTTAGATCTAATGTCAACTTCTGTTGCTTTTCTGGTATACTACATAATAAAAAGTATGTCAATGACGTATTTGTTGACCTAAAGATAGCTTTTGACACTGTTGATCATGATGTATTGACAAACAAATATTTCTCTGGTGTGCAAGACACAGCACATAAATTGATTGTGAGTTATTTGGAAAATAGAAAATAATTTGTTCAGTATAAAAAGTGTGACTCTGAGGTACTCAATGTATGTTGTGGTGTTCAGGGCTGGGGTCAATTCCTTTTAATCAATTACAGTTCTATCCAATTCCTTTTATTCAATTCCAATTCCTTTTTTCTAATTCCAATTCCCGCTAAAATCTTTCAATTCCAATTCAATTCAAATTTTTTTCTTAAATAATTCAATCCGTAGTTTTTCCAATGGTTTTTCCAACACATTTCAAAAATAGTTACATGAACATTATGAAAACATTTAGTCTATGAATACAGACACAGAAAAAACAACATGGAAAAACACCCAACATTTCTAAGTTTTCTATTTAAATTATTATGTTCAATCAATTTAAAGCATTCAGAGTGAGCAAATTCACACAAAGCCTGTCAGTAACTTCTGTGATGAATACATATCACACCTCAGTTAATGCACAAGGTGAGCAAATGGACTTCCAGGATTGCAGTTATCTAAATGTGAGTGAAAGGACGAGTTGTATTGTTGAGCACAAATGAAAACATTTAATGTTCTCTCACAAGCTTCAGCTCAAAGGGAAATACATAGACTTCACTTTTATACCAAATTGTTCAAGTCCTTTAATCATTTGTCACACTAAGGTGAGAAAATGGACTTCCAGTGCTGATTTCCATATTTCTAAAACTCAATCTTATTTGCACTGCCTTATTTACACTGGAAGTCTAGCACATATCCAGCTACTAACTGCAATTATTAACAGCAGGTTTCTATTGTGCACACCTCTGTTTTTGATCATGGTTTCTTGCCTCAGCAAGTCAACCCTACTAACTGGGCCTAGCTGCTAAAGCCTGTTATTGTTTCATTATTTATGTGAGCTGATAAGACATGTCTGCTGTTTATGGACTGACTGGAAGTGAATGTTAGAATATTCTAAAATATGAAATTGAGAGTATCATTGATAAATTTGTTCCATTTAAAAAACAAAGAAAGCAGTCTAGAAAGAAACATTTGTTAAAAGAAGCTATTAAAAAAATAGTGTTTAAGCAAACTATGTGGAGGCATACCAGAAAGGATGAAGACTATGCAAATTACAAAGAGGCACTTAACTTAGCCACAACTGAAATTAGAAAATCTGAAAGAACCTTTGAACAAAAATAGGCAGGTAATATAAAAAATGACAGCAAGAGTTTCTATGCTTATGTAAGGAGTAAACAGAAAGTTCGAGATAAGGTCGGACCACTGGAAAACAACAGGGGAAACATAATTTCAGATGGGTTTCAAATGGCAGAGATCCTGAATGAGTATTTCAGCTCAGTTTTTACCACAGAAGATATCAGCTCACTGCCAGTTCCATTTACTAAATTTGAGGGCAATAAATCAGAACATTTAGGGCAGTTATTTGTAACTCCTGAAATGATAGCAAAGAAAATTAAGAAGATGAATGATAATAAATCACCTGGAGTTGATGGGATACCACCAAAACTCCTTAAGGAAATTGTTGAGCAAATTAGTACACCACTTGCAAAATTGTTTAACTTGTCACTAGAAGAAGGAATTGTTCCTTCAGAATGGAAAGAGGCAAACATTACGCTGCTATTTAAGGGATTGAGGAACAAGCCAGAAAATTACAGACCAGTGAGTTTAACATCAGTTGTATGTAAATTACTCGAAACATTAATTAGAGACCACATGGTGGAATTTCTTGTAAAACATAAATTAATAAATGAATCCCAACATGGGTTCCTAAAAGCAAGGTCATGTCTAACCAATCTCTTATGTTTTTTTGAAGAAATTACAAAGTGGGTAGATGACGGGTCACCAGTGGATGTTGTCTACTTAGATTTTCAGAAAGCTTTCGATAAAGTGCCACATCAAAGACTGTTACTTCAACTAAAAGCCCATGGTATACCGGTAGGTAATGATGTAATCAACTGGATAGAAAAGTGGCTTACACACAGAAGACAGAGAGTAATAGTAGATTGTGAGATTTCAAACTGGAAATCGGTTTTGAGTGGGGTACCACAGGGATCAGTATTAGGCCCTATACTGTTTTTAATATATATATATATATATATATATATATATATATATATATATATATATATATATACACACACATAAATGATTTGGAAGATGACATATCTAGCAAAGTACTCAAATTTGCAGATGACACAAAAGTATTCAGAAAGGTTACTAATGATACAGATAAACAAAGTTTACAGGATGATCTAGATAAATTTGTTAAATGGTCAGAAAAATTGCAAATATTAATAAAATTTGGGAAGTGTAAATAGGACATGGAAACATGGACGAAGAATATAAAATGGGGGATGCTGTACTTGGTAGAACCACACAAGAAAAGGACTTAGGAGTAACATTTAGTGCTAGTAGTGTGAATATGTTTAAAAATAGAATTGACAGATATTTGATAAGGGCGGGCTACATATAGATGAGAAAATTGTTGGACTCTTGATAAGCCAATGCCTTCCTTGTCCACTTGCCTTCTGGAACTTGTTGTTTGGGATGTCTTATTCAGATCTACTACGATGATGATGTACTGGACCAATAGGCCTACGAATCGAAAATAATAACCTGGATCTGAGCAGCCGAAAACGTATATGATTTGATGAACGTAGTATGTAAGCTGATAAAACAGAGAAAACGACAATAGGTAGAATTAATAATTGTTTCACTTCATCTTTCAACCGATCTCGACCGAAGCATATATTTATTACATGCCACACAACATCGATTCATCATATCATATGCGAATGACGAATTCGTATTTTCGCGCACCGGTAGAACCTTGGGTTAAGAAATTGGCATGTTGGTTTCACGTCGCGAAAACGATTAAATTTACGATGTAATGGAAGCATGTCATTTCACCCAAGTGTCATGTTGTTATTGCATACTAAATGCATTTAAAACTGTTTATCTGATTCTTATGCGAGGCTATTTGTGAATCTCGATTGCAATTGATTAACCATCAGAGAGAAGCCAGCGACAGCGCAAAACAAACAACACGTTCATAATCAATTCATTGACATTGTTCACCTAATGTTTCTTGAGAATTGTCAAAGCAATTCTAAGTAGGTTTAGGCAGGCCCGTTTGGAGTCTGTTTATGCAGCCAGACAAGATCACAATTTTACACACAATTATGCTCCTACTAATTTGAAAAGTATGTGTTTATCATTCAAAGGAGTTAAACTATATCAGTTATTTGTTGTCAGAATGTTTATCTTTTCAAAAACCAATTGAACAGTTATGTATTTAATGTGCAAGTATTCACGATAAAAATATTACTGGAATTAGGGTTATATTGCTATATTAAATTTTTTCCTTTTTTATGTTCAGCCTGCCATGAATGTTCAGCCTGCCATGAATGTTCAGCCTGCCATGAATGGACATGAATGTTATGTCTGATGTTCTCTAGGTTTTGTCGCATGCGAACAATTTTTAACTATTTTATACAGTATTATGTAGTTTATTCGGGTGTAACAGGGCAACTAATTATAAGTATTACACTTCTTGTCCTTTTTCAACAATTGTACAGTTCTGTAATGTAATAATCGCTAATTTTATTATGTCTGGTTTGTTAAAATAAAGATTCATTCATTCATTCATTCATTCATTCATTCAACACCAACAGAAAAAAAATAATTAAAAATAAAAAAATCAATAAAACTTCATAAAAAAAATTCCTGCCATGAGATCCCACGTGGAGGGAGATCTCCTGCTATTTGCTTGTACCAACTTGGAAGGTCTGCATACTACAAAGTTTGATGACAGTGGCAGACAATGGAAGAAGTAATGTAGACTACTTGAACTTACCTGTCCACGAGCTGTTGCACCTTTGTCCAGTCGATCTTAGTGGCACAGTCGACATGCAAGCTGTCAATGCTACAATACAATGACAAGATGTAAATGTAACTTTCTACGTAATATGGCCATGGCTTGCATTCAAAAAAACATTCAAAATTTTAACTAAATTTTTCCACAAATATGGCAACAAAACTGTCCCAGTGAATGCACTCATGGAATATCTGGGTGAATATTATCCGGCCTACTGAATAGGCCTGGGGTATCAGTAATATGTAATAGTAACAATTACAATTGTTCAAGTAATAGTAATAGATGGAACAGAACACAACTTAACAGTAATACTAATAAAAAGCAAAGTAATAGTAATTGAGCTATTACTTTGCTATTACAAATTTACAGTTGAACATTTCAATTATATCAAAATTAAATTTCACTGAAAATAATCAGACCACAAATTTTTTTATTTTGACATAACATGACTTGTTAACATTTCCCATTTGGAACTTTTTTGTGATAAAAGAAATATTTGATGTTGTTGTTTGTCTGTCTGTGTGTTCAATCTGTTCATTCCGCCATGTCAGTCATGATGTCAATCAGTCACCTGGCTTCCAACAGCAGTCAGGGATGGTTCAAGTCAATTTATTTCATGGGCATTCCAAGCAGAGGCAGTAGACAGGTTGCCGCAGCAGACACGCCTTTCAGACAGAGAGCAGACTGAGGAAAGGGCTTCGATATTCATTCTCACTCTGAAGGGAAGACCCTAACTTCATTATGGTTTTTCCCTCCCTGAACAACCTGTACTACTGCTAGACTTAGAAGTAGTGTGGTTTTACCCTCCCTGAACAACCCGTACTACTGCTAGACTTAGAAGTAGTGTGGTTTTACCCTCCCTGAACAACCTGTACTACTGCTAGACTTAGAAGTAGTGTGGTTTTACCCTCCCTGAACAACCTGTACTACTGCTAGACTTAGAAGTAGTGTGGTTTTACCCTCCCTGAACAACCTGTACTACTGCTAGACTTAGAAGTAGTGTGGTTTTACCCTCCCTGAACAACCTGTATTACTGCTAGACTTAGAAGTAGTGTCTTTTACAATTACAGACTACAGAGTGGCTTCTTCGGTGGGTATAAATGTCCTGTCACAAACTCTAAGCAACTATTCTTCTGATAAAAGTTTGCTATCATTGTACATGCCTACATGGTTCTCTTCGTAAGACTGCTGTTTAATTTTACAAGGTATTTCACTGAAGCTATGGCTAAAGTATCTCCTCTTAGTCATTTTGAGTTACCCGCCAATACTCAGGGTAATTTCAAAGGGAAATGCAAGCAATGTGGTACTATGATTCCTACGATACTATAAAAATGTAATAGTAATAGCATGAAATGTAATAGTAATATATTATATTACCTTCAGCATGTAATAATAATAGAAAGGAAACTAATAATCTATTACATTGCAATGTAACTGCAATGTAGTAGACCCCAGGCCTCAAGTATCACATGAGCTATGTTGAATCTCAGCCACAACTGTCAGGTTTCTGTTATAATCTTAAATTTGCCATGTTAATTTGGATATTTGATATTCCATGAGTGACCCCTGCACACATGCATGCACGCACACATGCATGCATATACATAGTATTACATACACACAAGCATGCACATACAATTAAATTATTGAGGTTGATCTTTCAAAGTATAAAATCAGGTACAACTGCCCAGTAGCGATGGACACACTTCATTTATGCAAACCTTATCAGATGGCTATTATTACAATATGATTTATTCAAGCACTATATGAAGTGACGACCAACCAGCGATGCTGAAAGTCAGATGTACCTTAGACATAAGCGGAGTAGTCAAATTACTATAAAGACGCACCATTCAATCAGCTGTCTGTTGGTGAAGTCACAAATCACCCGTCTGCTTCCCATAAGAACAGGTTGTTTAATACCCGCCACTTTACATTTCAGTCTTGGCTGAATTACACCAAACCTGAAAAGAGGGCACAATGTTAAAAACTGCTTGAATTATAAGACAACAATATCTTTAATATAAAGTAGTTTGTGACTATGTGTGTGTGCATGCATGCTTGCATGCATGCGTGCATGCATGCGTGCGTTCGTGCTTGAGTGTGTCTGTTCCCTCATATCTCCATCACTGTTGCATGTATGGAGCTGACATTTTGTAGGCGTGTCCGAATATTCAAAATTCCCTGTGGTGGGGACATTTTGTATGTGGACATTTTACGTAGACTACATAACTCAGAACAATAGCGGCATACAATTGTTAGCAACGCTACACATGTTTCTACCATATTTACGTGATCTAGATTAAACGTCCACTGAACACTTTGGCGCTGACCCACCCAAAAAAACTTGACTGTGTAGTGCAAGGAGTCATAAGCTCTTGCCTTTTCTCCCATGCAACTAGGCTAGTTTCATATATATATATATATATATATATATATATATATATATATCTGTTATGTGTGTACGTTCTTACGAATGCATACATTCTATTCATACATCCTTACGTCTTGGAGAAAATATATTCAAAATGAGACAAACGACAGATTATGTGGTTCAGCCGGTGGAATGTTAACGATGGCAAACGGACTGACTTAACGTTATAGAGGCAATGTAGGGCAATGCATCAAAGTCACAACATACACGTGTGTGTCTATATTTATACATATGTATGCATACATGCATGTATGTTTGTGTATATATATATATATATATATATGTGTATATATATATATATATATATATATATATATATATATATATATATATATATATATATATATATATATATATATATATGTATATATATATGTATATATATATATATATATATATATATATATATATATATATATATATATATATATATATATATATATATATATATAAATACTAGACAAAATATGAACTGAGAGGAGTACACTAGAAAGGTTTGAAATAAAGGCAAGTACAACCCTGACACATACATGGCTAATGCCAGTTATAGTGACTTTGAACAAAAACATCTTAATATCAACTATGTAATACAATGAATATATTAACATTTTCACTCGCTACACAGTCAAAGAATATGTCTGTCTGTGTGTCTGTCCATCCGTCTGTTCTGCACTCACCAGTGGGCATAGCACTGGTCTTTGTCTCTTCCAGGCATTCTCTCTGCAATCTCTGACCAGCTAGACACAGACTTGTCCAAATCCAAGTAGTGGTCACCTACAAATTCTTTGACTACTTCCGTCAGCAGGTTGTCCTCTTTCATTGACCAGTAGCCTTTCGCTAGAGCAACAATGACACAGCCGTTACACACATATATAGTTGAACCACCCAGCATAACGATAACAAAACACATAAACACATCACGCTACAATTCACCCTTGATTCAATTAGCCCATCATGAATTAATGTTGGTTTAACTGGGGCAATTTTTATTACACGAACCCCCCACTAGTTTTGTATCAGTTAACCAATGAAAATCGTCGGACACTCACTATAAATACATTGTAAGAGTTTACACGAATGGTGCAGACAGTTGTACTCACTAACAGGTTTCTGCATAGATGTCCATCTGCGTTGCACCACTCGCACTGTGGTACCCATCTCCTGGGCGATCAACGTCCACTTCTTACCATGCCTCCCAAACAACTCGACCAACCGAGGATCATCTGCCTTTGTCATCTGACTGACAAATGGAAGGACAATTATTACTATTATTATTAACATGAGGTAAAAGGTGTTGATTTAGGTCTTGGCCAAACACAGCATACATTGATTACATGTTTACATCAGTCACCCACCCACCCACTCCGCCCGAGTCCCATGTCATGTCGAATGTTTTCACTTCTTTTTCCGATTTTTTTCAGGTGATCCCGTCTCCTTCCATCTGCTGTCTGGCATTAGGCCGTTTGGGCAGTGTGCCACGGCCATTCAGTGCATGTACCCAAACCATCTGCATCTTTGTCTAGTAATCGTTGTGGCCAGGAATGTTGTGTCTGTTTTGCAGAGCAGCTCTTTGTTTGTGATCGTGTCTGACCAAAATGCCCGTAGGTAGAATCTTCCGAAAACTCCTGTTCTGGAAGGTTTGAAGCTTGTGTAACCTCACTGTCCATTTGCAGCACTCAACAGCCACAGAGAAGTAACCCATATATAATCTATCATTACCATTGGCTGTCCGTCATCGTCGATGAAGACAAGAGGGTAGCTATGCGGTGTCTGTGTCAGGTGTGGGAGGCAAGACCAGCATTTAAGCAGAATACACCCTTGCAGCGCTGGCTGGAAGGGTGGGTATGGCAAGTATTCCTTTCTTTAATAGCAAGTTATCTCCCTTTGGACATCGACTAGCCTTGTTACATAGTAAAGCCTCGCTCAGTTGGTTCACAGATTCATGTTCTCAGGTGTAGGTACTGATCTGAGCAGCTTTGAGGTGCCCCTTCAGGACGTCTCGAGTCGTTGTCCTTTGAGGTGCCCCTTCAGGACATCTGGAGTCGTTGTCCTCCCACTGCTCTCTGCCGTTCTTTTTAGTTCACTAAACAATAGTCTACAGTTGTCTTTCATCACCCATCTAGATGACATATCCTACTTTACTGTTGCCTTCTGGTGGAACAGTGCTCCCAAACAGACCTCGCAGTGGCATCCAACACAACAAACAGTGCTCCCAGACAGATCTCACAGTGGCATCCAACACAACAAACAGTGTTCCCAGACAGATCTCACGGTGGCATCCAACACAACAAACAGTGCTCCCAAACAGACCTCGCAGTGGCATCTAACACAACAAACAGTGCTCCCAGACAGATCTCACAGTGGCATCCAACACAACAAACAGTGTTCCCAGACAGATCTCACAGTGGCATCCAACACAACAAACAGTGTTCCCAGACAGATCTCACGGTGGCATCCAACACAACAAACAGTGTTCCCAGACAGATCTCGCAGTGGCATCCAACACAACAAACAGTGTTCCCAGACAGATCTCACGGTGGCATCCAACACAACAAACAGTGTTCCCAGACAGATCTCGCAGTGGCATCCAACACAACAAACAGTGTTCCCAGACAGATCTCACGGTGGCATCCAACACAACAAACAGTGTTCCCAGACAGATCTCGCAGTGGCATCCAACACAACAAACAGTGCTCCCAGACAGATCTCACGGTGGCATCCAACACAACAAACAGTGCTCCAGACAGATCTCACAGTGGCATCCAACACAACAAACAGTGTTCCCAGACAGATCTCACAGTGGCATCCAACACAACAAACAGTGCTCCCAGACAGATCTCGCAGTGGCATCCAACACAACAAACAGTGTTCCCAGACAGATCTCACGGTGGCATCCAACACAACAAACAGTGTTCCCAGACAGATCTCGCAGTGGCATCCAACACAACAAACAGTGTTCCCAGACAGATCTCACGGTGGCATCCAACACAACAAACAGTGTTCCCAGACAGATCTCGCAGTGGCATCCAACACAACAAACAGTGCTCCCAGACAGATCTCACGGTGGCATCCAACACAACAAACAGTGCTCCCAGACAGATCTCACAGTGGCATCCAACACAACAAACAGTGTTCCCAGACAGATCTCGCAGTGGCATCCAACACAACAAACAGGTGTACGCAATTAAGTAGAGACATAATTTTATGAGTAGTAGTAATTATTTGGATAAACTGAATCTTTCTAAAGGGTTGGAGGGTCTACATTTGTGAAAAAGTTCACACCATATATAGTTATAGGTATACAGAGTGTGTACGCACGTGCATGCACATTTGTGAGTATACATGCAGCACAGGATTCTTACCTCTTAGGTCGCTGAATGAGTATTGCTCTGGCACGGTTGTATATCTGACACAGATGTCGCCGGATGTTCTCCCCTGCAAACGTGCAATTTTTACTTATTTGTAAAATATTTCTTGAATGCACAACACTTGGAAAAACTAACTGAGATCTGACACCTGGAGAGGAACTAAGGACCAATCATAATAGAATGTTAGCGTTAACAGAAGAACTATAACAGCTGCAGAACTCCACAAAAATATTGCACCAAAGTAGAATGACAGCCAAAAATCAGTGTACATTACATTATTGAAGCTCCTTTACCAATCATAAAATGTCTAATGACAATGTTGTAAAATTTCAGCATCATATGAATTGTAGTCTTTAAAGTGATACTGTAGTTTCTTTCCTGGAGCCCATAATTTGGTATACTCCAGACTGGAATTATATTTTGTTAATTTCTGCTGTTCTACTGTTTATAATAACTAAAATATGAAAGGTCATTGGACTCCCAATCAAGATGTCTAAAATAAATTGCTATATGTTTCAAACATAGGCAACTTTATCTGTACAAAATGAGTAACTGACACTTGTCAATGACTGACTTGACTTGAATGATAGGTCATGTTGACCCTCGCTGTCCTCTGGAAAGTTGCATCCCTCCATTCTGTTTATTTATTCTATTTATGGCATGCCACTCTGCTGTCAACAGCAGGGAGCCCAGTATCATTCCTGATCTGGTCATTCCACCTCTTCAGTGGTCTTCCTCTCTTCGGCTGTCCTGTGAAGTCTTGTTTCTATGCTTGCCTGAAGATGTTATCTCTTTGCATATGGCAAACATGCCCAAACCATCCGAATCTTGTGTCTGATAACATCTGTGATAGATTCCGGGGTAAAGGTGTCCTCTCTGATCTAGATATTTTGTAGTTTGTCTGCCCTGGTAAGTTGTAACACCTCATCCAAGCCACAGCACCACAGATCACTACTGGCAGTTTAAGGGCTCCATATAAATATAATCTGGCTTTAAGTCTTGTTGAGATGCTTCTGTTGGAAAATATGCCACTTCCGAGTCGTCCAAAGTCTTAATTTCTTCGCCTTCCAGAAAAAATACGCTTGTCCGATGTGGTGATGACCTTGCATTTGTAGAAGTTGATTTTCATACCCCGTTTCCTACAGGCTACAGGCAGCTTGAAGTTCTTCAGTTGAAAGTTGTAGCTTCTCAAACACTTTGGACATTACTGTTGTGTCATCTGCATAGCTGATGTCAAAGTTGAGGTTGGCATCTAGCTTGAATTCCTTAACAAAATTATTTTTGACTGGGCAAAAAGTGCATAAGTAACTCTGCCTCTGTATATAGTATAACTTAAGACTATGTACTATAACATAAGGCTATTTACTATAACATAAAGCTATATGTTATAACATAGGGCTATATACTATGACGTAAGGCTATATACTATGACATAAGGCTATATGCTATAACATAGGGCTATATACTATACCATAAGGCTATATATACTATGACATAAATCTATATACTATAACATAAGGCTATATACTATAAAATAAGTCTATATTTAACAAGATTTAACAAGATTACCACCCCAAATAACAACTTCCAGATGGCAAATGGACAAGGAAGCCATTGGCTTATCGAGGGTCCAACAATTTTCTCATCTATGTGTAGCCCATTGGCTTTTAGTTTAAGTAACAATCTTTGGTGTGGCACTTTATCGAAAGCTTTCTGAAAATCTAGGTAAACAACATCCACTGGTGACCCGTCATCTACTTACTTTGTAATTTCTTCAAAAAAACATTGAGAACAGAACAGAGATTGGTTAGACATGACCTTGCTTTTAGGAACCCATGTGTATTTATTAAATTATGTTTTACAAGGAATTCTACCATGTGGTCTCTAATTAACGTTTCAAGTAATTAACATACAACTGATGTAAAACTATATATTATAACAAAAATTAGGCAAAATACTATAACGTAAGGCTATATACTATAACATAAGCCTATATACTATAACATAAGGCTATATACTATGACATAAGGCTATTCGCACTTTCATAAGTTACCCATGTACTACATATCTGAACATCAACAAATTTGAGTAGGGATCTTTACGTAACTCTACAATGACACAAATTTTCACAGCATACGCACCTAGCTTCTTATAAAACTGTGTCTCTACGATCATGCGCCCAATGGCTTTCTTTTCGGCCGGACTGCACTTACTGCAACAGAGCAGCTTGTTGACTTCGGCGTCGGGATACTCCTGAAATCACCAATGCCCTCTTGGCGGTCAGATGACCACACAATTCATTCATGACAATCACAATCATTACTGGGGGGGGAGTAATTTAACTGCATTATCTGTAATTAAACAGCAGCAAAGTACCTGATGGAAAGATTCCCAATTCGCCTTGAGTTGTTTGTCCTCGTTCACGCTCCATTTCTTCCTGTTGGCAGACAGCCCTGGAACAGAGCACCATCAAACAGGCATTTATAACTCAATCTAGAATTGTTATAAATCACGTATAAATTATAATATACTGAACACTATACACATGAAAGTTGATTGCTGTGACATGTTTGAAAGCAAACTGATTTGCTTTTGGTAATACCTTACATATTACGTGTTTATACAATGCATACAAAAAACTGGATAGCAAATGCTGCCGACAGGGAGCAGTGGAAAAGGACAATAGCCAAAGTAGTGCAGTACTACAACTAGTTAGCCTCACCCCATTGAAGGGAAACAAAAGTCGTGGTTTTGGGCCTCTACACATATAAGAGTTACTAAATTTGTAACTACAATAAAAAACATTACGACAGTGGTTTACTAGGAAAACCTTGTTGAACACACAATCTTAATTTCATGGGCCACGCCATACTGTTAGATAACCCTAAGTCACAAGTCTAGAGCAAAATTCGCTCACCAAATGAAAATATATTTGTCTACACCTACTGGGTATTCCGATATTTGTCAACAAAGGTGTCAACACTAACACTGTCACTGGCCCGATACCATTTTTTGGGGCTGTTGGGCCAGTTCGGGCCACAAGTTTTAAAATTTTACTGGCCCAGTGGGCCACTGTAGTTTCAGATTGTTTCAAGCACTTGTCCTTGCCATCCACCTCAGCGGACTTTGTGAAGCTCATTCATTGCACTTACACTTACAAGTAATGGACATTTGCATGGCAACTGATAAGCATTTTATAATTCGCCCATATCTTAAACCAGTTTTTATCGATTCTATTTTTTTTATTTTCGTAGAGTGTGCAGATATAATATTGTCGGCAATGAATTCCATACACCTGCCATTCTTTGACTGAAAAACCGGTGTCTACACAGCTTCATACATCGTTATTTACTTAATTTTTTACTGTGGCCTCTGAGGTCCCAATACTGATCTTTGTAGGACTCCACTGATGACATCAAACCATTCAGAATATTCACTTCTTACCAGGATTCGAAATTAACGTCGGTCCCTCGGTCCGCGGCCGATTTATTTGATGTCGGACCGACAAAAAAATTAAGTTACTGGTCCTGCGGTCCGATTATTCGCACGGGTCATTCGTTGAGATAATATGGTATTATTGCTGCATGCACCGCGCAAGTACAAAACTGCCGAAAGGCTGCGCCTCACTTAGAGGCAAAAATTTTCACAACTACGGTGTCATTGATACGCGTGACCTGATTGGTCGAGATTTGCAGAAAAGCAGCTATCTATTCTAAAACTTTATACTTTGTATTCCATAAGCAGTTTCTGCAACAACCTCTTTTTTTCTGGACTTTATAAAGTGCTTTTCGAAAATACCAAAAAATAATATCATGGACTGAAGGGACCCCCCCGACATCCCAACAAAAATGTGTTGCTGCGAGGGTCTGGGCTGGGGGTTGCCCATAAAACCACCCGTCAAAGGGGGCAAAACAGTACATTTATTTATGGGAATGGTGCCAAGGCTAAAAACAGTGTCAAATGTTCCCATGCAGTTGCCTGACTATGAAATGACAAATGCCAGCAATTTTAGGTGGGTGAGAAAAGGTACATTTATTTATGGGAATTGCGCCAAGGCTAAAAACAGTGTCACATTTTTCCTTGAGGTTCCCTGTGTACGTAATGACCAATGCCAGCAATTATAAGTGGGGGATTCCCCCTGCCCGCAACTTCCCAAAGGGTGAGAAAAGGGGCATTTATTTAATAGAATGACACCGAATTAATGTACTGGTGCGACAGAAAAAATGGTGTCATATGTTTCCTTGGAGTTTGACTGAATGGACCCCCACTCCCCCTCCCGACATCCCCTAAAATGCATTGCTGCCAGTCTGGGCTGGTGGGGTTGCCCCCGAAATCACCCATCAAAGGGGGCAAAAAAGTACATTTATTTATGGGACTGGTGCCAAGGCTAAAAATAGTACCAAATGTTACCTTGGGGTTCCCCGAGTATGGAATGACCAATGCCAGCAATTTTAGGTGGGAGATTCCCCTGCCAGCAACCCCAAAGGTGCGGAAAAGTGGGTATTTATTTATAAGAATGACACCTTTGCTGAAAACAGTGTCAAATGTTTCCTTGGGGTTCCCCGAGTATGGAATGACCAATGCCAGCAATTTTATGTGGGGGATTCCCCTGCCAGCAACCCCAAAGGGTGCGGAAAAGTGGGCATTTATTTATAAGAATGACACCTACGCTGAAAACAGTGTCAAATGTTTCCTTGGGGTTCCCCGAGTATGGAATGACCAATGCCAGCAATTTTAGGTGGGGGATTCCCCTGCCAGCAACCCCAAAGGTGCGGAAAAGGGGGCATTTATTTATAAGAATGACACCTATGCTGAAAACTGTGTCAACTGTTTCCTTGGGGTTCCCTGAGTATGGAATGACCAATGCCAGCAATCTCCAAAGGGTGAGAAAAGGGTCACTTATTCAATGGAATGATGCAAAGGATAAAAAAGGTGTCAAATGTTCCATGACCAATGCCAGCAATTGGGTGAAACACTTGGTTTCTGCACAAATAAAAAAGGAACTCAACAATATGTACAGTCATTGTTCATTGTCCAATTTTACATTCATGAGGAAAATAGCATTATTATTACACCTATTGTTCTCATGAATGCATTAGATGTCATCACTGTTCTCGCTCCATATATTGTCCGACTCATCATCTGTTGACGTCACTCCCACGCTGGCTGCGAGGGACTCCAGCAGTGTACTAGTCATGCAGTTTTCAGTCTCATTTTATCCGTAGTCGGTGGTACTCGCCTCACCAGTCAGATCGGTCTGGTCGACCCTCTTCCAGATCCTTGCACAAAGTGAGCCCTTTTGATGTCATTGACAAGCATCTTAGTGCACGGGGAAGATAGGCACAGTTAATCTTCTTTATTCAGGCCGGGTGTTCCTTCTCATTGCCACCACTCATGTGCATGAAGGCTTTGGTGATGTCAGAGGTTTTGAAATCGTACAACAAGCAGACACAAGGAGGTGACACCTAGAACATCGACAAGCCTAAGAAGAATGGAGAAGGATGTCAGTGTGGGTGACCTTCAAGGTAATTGGGTACTGTTTGCAGCTGTTCGCCTTTGTTGGTCTTCATCACATTTACTACCGTGTGATATGTGTACTGTCCTACGATTGGCCAGTAGTGTGGCTTATTTCATTCCTCCATGAGGAAACAGGTAAACTCTTCCCAGAATGCTCTATGTTTTAGGATCTCCATTCCACTCTGCCGCTGGGCCTGGTCAGGTCCAGTGATGATATGTGTGTGGTGATACGCTGATCGAAGCTGAATCTGATCAATGGTGAGAGGTATTTGTCGACTGGAACACATCTTCACCAAACAATCCCTGGCCAGGACTGCACATGTTGACTTGTTGTTGACCTGCAGCAGGCTTCATGTACAAGCTACCGCCATCAATCACTGTTTTTATCCATCACATCATTCTATTAAATGAATACCCCCTTTCTAACCTTTGGGGTTGCTGGCAGGGGGAAGCCACCTAAAATTGTGGGCACTGGTTATGTCATACTCAGGGGACCCTAAGGGAAGATTTGACACTGTTTTTAGCCTTGGCGTCATTCCCATAAATAAATGCCGCCCTTTTCTCACCCTTTAGGAGTTGCTGGCAGGGGTAAAGCCACACCAAAAATTGCTGGCATTGGTTATTCTATACTCAGGGAACCCTAAGGGAAGATTTTACACTGTTTTAGCCTTGGCGTTATTTCCATAAATCATGTCCCCCTTCTGTCACCTTTTGGTACAGACTCTCTTAGTTTGCCTTGGGGCTTTAGGGTTTGGCTTCTTCCTTTCTCTTAAAGGCACATTTTTTACTTCCTCTTTAATTTTCAACTTGAAGTATTTCTACATCTCATTTATCCCTTTTGTTTCCATTTCTTCTTCCCACTTAACATTATGAAAGGCTGCATATACATCTTATCTACATACAAACACACACACGCACGCACACACACACACACATATATGATATATATATATATATATATATATATAAAGTTAACATATACTTTGAGCTCACAAATATGTCCTAATTCCAGATCCGGGCCCCCCTGCCCCCCGTGGATGCCCATGCTCGCGGATGCCTATTATTTTACTTCCTGTAGTTGCACAGTGTTACAAGTATATTGGTATATCGCAGCCTTTTCTTCTGCATGATACATATCGGCTATTGTGATATGCCTTCGATGTGCCGAGTTCATATAAACCGACTGGTTCACAGACTGTCCGCTACGTGTCACGACAGCTCCTAACATACATATCAGGACCCGCTAGAGTGCAGATAGCAAAGTTTACTTCAGTCCAAAAGTTTATATTTTAAAGAAATAAAACCCAATTGTAAAAGCTATATTTATGTACAGTGTCTGGTCCGGTTCAGTCGTCGTATTTTCGAGTATAGCTGTACTGAGATACAGATTGCCAACAATGCTGTCAGTACACATGATGGCATCACCCGTAGTTCTCAAAACGTGACCCAATGTGGCTTCTATGGGCATCTGAATCTCAAATGATAAAAGTAAATCAACCAATGGCAAAAGAAATAAACTCTGATCATTCGACTTGTAAGGCGATGTATTGCAAAATGTTTTCTCAAATAAATTTTTAAAACAAAAATTTTGGGCCAGTTTTTGAAGGGCACTTTTAAAATCTACTGGCCCAACAGGCCACTGGTTACAAAAGCTTAATGTCAAGGCCTACAATACGATATGGCAATGCTTTTTGCGTCCAAACCAGGCATTTGTTTACTAAATTAGCCGTTTCCAGCAAAATAACACATTTGTTTGAGACTGCATTGGTTCTGTGTATGCCGGCCTCCCTTAACACATGATACATCCCAACAGTCTACGTTACCCGATTTTCATAGAACTGCGTGCGCGCTTATCAGTCTTGCTGGTTAACATGTCAGCACTCAGTCAACTGGAAAAATGACCGGAATCTCCCACTTCTAGAACATATTCTAAACCAGTGGCATAATATTCTTAATTTTAGTTGCACATGGTTAATTTTTTTGCTCTTTAGGTGCACAACTCCAAAACTATGAGTTTAGTTTCGCTTTAAAGGGAATTACGAGGAAGAACATAATTTTTATAGTATATACATGTTGTCTATTTTTAATCCCTCATTCCTCTGTTTTAGGCATATTCAAGCAGTTTCGTTGCCAGGTTTGGGTTCAATTACAATGATCTATTACTACTACACAATCTCATAAAAATTCAATTACCATGTTCTACAAAATCAATTACAGTTACAGTGTAACTGATTACAAATAACCCTGGTGAGAACATTATACATGTACCTGGGTAACTGGTTATGAATTAACAATCTGTAAAAGTAGTCTGCTGATAAAACAGATTGAATGAATGAATGGTACAGCATACACGGTGTAGCAACACTAGTGATATCTGACAAACTGACCTTCTGCTTGGAGCAACTGTGCAGTGTCTTTGAACCATTCATATGACACATTCGTCTCGTATGTGTGCAGGATGTCTGCAAAGACTTTGTCGTCATCAGCAGCGCCTCTCAGCTTCTGTACCAGCAACGGCTTCTCCAGCTCGTTGGCCACTCTGTTTCTACGTAAGTAGGTGTATCTCTGCTCCGAGGTGACGCTGTCTGAATGCAAGACGCTTGTCGCCTGTGAGGCGCCGTCTCTATGTAAGGCATGTCTATAAGTACGACAAGCTGTTCTTGCAGGGACTGAATCATTAGTTCTTGCTTCAGCATGCAAATCATTGGCACTGGCCAGATCTTCAGCTCCGGAAAGAGAATTAATATCATTATCTGAATGATCAGGTTCAGCATGAGAATGTCTGGCGCTGGCTGAATCCTCGTCTCTATCACCATTTTGGTCCATTTCATTGCATTTTCTAAATGTGTCATTGTCTGACATGGGTGGATTCCCTTCAGTAATCTCATGTTGAGCCGTCTTGTCTTGTTCCATCCTATCACTTGATTCTGTTCTTTCAGTCAACTTAGTGTCAGGTGGTTGCTTTGATTTCTGTTTTCTACTTGCTTTTGGACGGCTCCCGAAAGGCAGAAACTGCTGTGACTGCGAATCATCCATGCTGCTCTCTTCACCTGTACATCTCATCACGTCAAACATCGTTTCTGGCTTGGCCAAGTTTCTCGATTTATTCTTTCTCTTATGTTTGTGAGTACTCACTGAAGCAGGAGGGAGGCCGTCTGTGTCCTCAACATCGGACAAAGTGTCAGATTTGGTCAATTTTCGTGATTTCTTCTTGCTCTTCTTGAGAGAGGGCACTGGGTCCAGAACATGCGATGACTGCGAAACACTGCAAGCCAGGCTATCTTGTTCCTGTGCCCAATCTGTCACATCTGACAAAATGTCAGATTGGGCACATTTTCTTGATTTCTTTGTTCTCTTATGTTTGTGAGAGCTCACCAGTGCAACCATACCTTGCGGATGCGAATCAGTGCAGTTGATGCTGTTGGGTTCCTGCACATTGGGCAAAGTGTCAGATTGGGCACATTTTGTTGATTTGTTCTTGGGAGAGGTCACTGAATCAGTCAACGATCGTGTGTCATTGCACTCGAAGCTGTCTGCTTCTTGCACCCAAGCTGTCACATCAGACAAAATGTCAGACTGTGGTAACTTCCTTGATTTCTTCGTTTTCTTAAGTTTGCGAGAGCTCACTGATGCAAGATGCGAGTCAGTACAGTCGACACTGTCTAGTTCCTCCACGTTGGACAAAGTGTCAAACTGAGCCAATCTTCTTGATTTCTTTGTTCTATTATGTTTGTGCAAGCTCATCAATGCAAGAACATCTGGTTGATGTGGGTCACTGCAGTCGATGTTGTCTGATTCATGCACATCAGACAAAGTGTCAGACTGGTGACATTTTCTTGATTTCTTCTTGCTCTTGGGAGGGTTCACTGAATCAACCAATAATTGCGAGTCATTGTATTTGATGTTGTCTAGTTCCTCCATGTTGGGCGAAGTGTCAGACTGGTGACATTTTCTTGATTTCTTCTTGCTCTTGGGAGGGGTCACTGAATCAACCAATAATTGCGAGTCATTGTATTTGATGTTGTCTAGTTCCTCCATGTTGGGCGAAGTGTCCGATTGAGGACATTTTCTTGATTTCTTCTTGCTCTTGGGACAGCTCATGGAACCAATAACTGATTGCGAGTGATTGCAATCGATGTTGTCTTCCTGAATCCAACCTGTCATGTCAGACAAAGTCTGGCAAGTGTTTGTTTTTTTATGTTTGTGAGAGCTCACCGACACAGGAACACGCTGCGACTGACCGTCACTGAAGTTGATGCTGTCTGTTTCCTCAGCATTAGACACAGTGTCAGATTGGGGACATTTTCTTGATTTCTTCTTGTTCTTGGAAGAGGTCACTGAATCAGTCAACGATCGTGTGTCATTGCACTCGATGCTGTCTGCTTCTTGCACCCAATCTGTCACATCAGACAAAATGTCAGATTGTGGTAATTTCCCTGATTTCTTCGTTTTCTTAAGTTTGCGAGAGCTCACTGATGCAAGATGGGAGTCGGTGCAGTCGACACTGTCTAGTTCCTCCACGTTGGACAAAGTGTCAAACTGAGCCAATCTTCTTGATTTCTTTGTTCTATTATGTTTGTGCAAGCTCATCAATGCAAGAACATCTGGCTGATGTGGGTCACTGCAGTCGATGTTGTCTGATTCATGCACATCAGACAAAGTGTCAGACTGGTGACATTTTCTTGATTTCTTCTTGCTCTTGGGAGGGTTCACTGAATCAACCAATAATTGCGAGTCATTGTAATCGAGGTTGTCTAGTTCCTCCATGTTGGGTGACGTGTCAGATTGAGGACATTTTCTTGATTTCTTCTTGCTCTTCGAACAAGTCACGGAATCAATAACTGATTGCGAGTGATTGTAATCGATGCTGTCTTCCTGAATCCAACCTATCACGTCAGACAAAGTCTGACATGTGTTTGTTCTTTTATGTTTGTGAGAGCTCACCGACACAGGAACACGCTGCGACTGACCGTCACTGAAGTTGATGCTGTCTGTTTCCTCAGCAGTGTCAGATTGGGGACATTTTCTTGATTTCTTTGTGTTCTTGTTAGAGTTTGCTGAATCAATCAACGATTGTGAATCACTGCAATCAGGACCGTCTACTACCTGCTTTACCCCGTACTCGGTCAATTTTCTATCTTTTTTCTTATGTTTATGAGAGTTCACAGGCACAGGAATGTGTTGTGGTGGAGAGTTGCTGCCGTCGACATTGTCCTGAACCCACCTCGTCACATCGGACAACGTCTCACATATTTTCCTTCTTTTATGTTTGCCATGTTTGTTTGAGCTGACTAACACACTGCAGTTGAGACTTTTTGTTTCATCCATATTGGACAAAGTGTCAGAGTGGATGAATTTTCTGGATTTCTTCTTTTTCTTGTGTTTGTGAGAGCTGACTAACATGCTGCTGTCAAGACTGTCCGCTTCATCCGCATCAGACAAAGTGTCAGATTTGGTCAATTGTTTTGATTTTTTTTTTCTCTTGTGTTTGTGCGAGATCAACGATGCACTATAGTCCAGACTGTTCACTTCCTCTGTATAGCCTACCACTTCAGACAAGGAGCAACTGTCGCTAGCCCCTCTACACTCAGTGACAGTGCCAAGAATAGCACGCAATTTCTTTGCTGCATGCAATGCAGGGTTGCTCTTCATCTCATGAACGTGTCTGATACCTAAAATGTCAGGTACACAGTTGTCACCGCTGTTGCTGCTGTAAGAGTTATCAATGAACGATTCATCACTGTGACTGGTTTCCACTTGAGGACAGAACCAAGTTCTTTCAGCATTGTCAACCATCTGTCTGGATTTCTGAAAAAGTAATAGATTTTTTCAAAACTGTTTTGAGTGCATTAAACATCCACAGAAAACTTACGTCTAAGATCACTAAAATGTGGCACATCAATAGATTTGCAGTCGTAGATTTCAAGAAGGTCAAAAACTGTAACATTTGACCAATCTTTATTAACCTAATTAATAAATCTGCATGACTTTCAGGGAAGTCAAGGAATTAAGTTTTTAAGTTTAGTTTTTAATTTAGCCTTTAAATTATTGTGTGGTGACTATCGTATGTAATGTTGCAAATAAAAACTGGGAAGCTCAGCAATCAGATGAGACAACAAATTAATTAACTGAACAAGAAAATTTAAATTAATTACACAAAATGGACGATGTTGCAGTGCTCATAGTGTGTAACATATGAAACCAAATAAAAGAAAATGTATAATACACGTACCGCTTTTGTAGAAATAAATAAATTAATTAATTAATAGGACAAGATAAATTAATTAATAAATTAATTAATAGAACAAGATGTTTATATACACACATATATACTTGCATACTATATAATACACATGTACCATTTTTGTATAAATAAATTAATAAGACAACATAAATTAATTAATTAATAGAACAAGATGTTTATATACACACATATATACATGCATGCTAGTATATACATACATTCATGGCATTTTCATGCCTGTATGTGTTGTAGCAGCATTTAGTCTCTCTCTAAATATTACGACAACAGGGGGCGATATAAAGAAGAACAAACAAATAAAACTTCACTGTATTAACCAACCTTAGTCTTTATTATAACAATCAATATTAAACCCTGACAGTCTACCAGTTCCAGCCAAACTTACGACACATATCTGCAGCTCACCAGCTTATCCAGCCCTTGGCTGAGAGGGAAAGCCTCCTCAGTCTACACCACTGCCTGCCGGCAACTTCCCTGTCTTTCTCCCTGTCTACAACACTATATAACATCCAAGCCTGGCTCACCAAACACTCACTAGCCAATCATTATCTCTCACTTTCCAGCCTTCTAGTTTGAACAGACTAACACCACATGTTTCTGGGTAATTAATTAACACTTATACTTATCAATCTAGTGACACTGGACCTGGCCCTTGTCCAACACATCCCAGAACTGACACCCCAGCACTGACACTGGCAGGATACTTAAAACATGTAGTTAGATATAATAAGTACAACTTATATCAAACTTATGATATAATTATACAGTCGTGCCTCGTTATTGAGCGCCCCTTTATTATGCGGATTCGGATATAAGGCGGTCGTGGACCCCCATTTTCTGCACCAGGGGAAATGCCAAACGGGCCTGCTTAAACCTACTTAGAATTGCTTTGACAATTCTAAAGAAACAGTAGATGAACAATGTCAATGAACGAGTGTCAAAGTGATGTTTGTTTTGCTTTGCCACTGACATCAATCACTGTTGCTGGCTTCACTTCCAAGGTTTGTAAATTGCAATCGAGATTCGCAAATATGCCTCACATAAGAATCAGATAAACAGTCTTAAATGCAATTTAGTATGCAATACAAATATAACACTGGGATGAAATGGCAGGCTTCCATTGCACTGTAAATCTAATCGTTTTCGCGACGAGAAACCAACAGGCCAAATGCCTAACCCAAGGTGCTACCGGGTGCGTGAAAATACAAATTCGTCATCTGCATATGAAACGATGAATCGATGTTAAGTGGTTTGAAGTGAAACAATTGTTAATTCTACATATTGTCATTTTCTATGTTTAATCAGCTTACATACTATGTGTGTCAAATCAGATCCAGGTTATTATTTTCAATTCGTAGGACTACTGGTCAAGTACACCATCATCTTAGCAGGTCTATTTCATACTGGTATACATACATGTATTTTATTCAGTTAAAAATTCAATAGGATGTGACATTTAAAAATAATACATGTTGATGCTAGTTGACTCGTTTAATAAGCTCTATAAATTGCATATTGGTGGATGAGACAGTACTGCAAGCACACAGTGGCTTCGACAGCGTTCTTGGACTTGGTGCAGCAGACGGCGATCGTTGTTGTTTAGTATCTCCCTGGTAGCAGATATAGGAATATCTAACGCGCCTCGCGTACAGCACGGTCCAAAATCGTGGACCCCGACCACCGCGTGTTGTATTAAAAAACTGGTACGGTAACAATTATATTATACTTAGCACTACCACACATGAGCACACAATAGTCACACATAAACAGGCATTTATTTTCAACTGTGCAGAGTTAAAATTACATCAGCATTCTGTCTGTCGCCAAGGAGATAAACCGTAAACTCCTAAGTATATTCACTCCCAACTGTCAATCATTGGTTACACGAACAGACCAGTGCGTGATATTAGCTGACCTAAATACATTTGTTTTGAATGGTATTTCCTGAAACCGTTGACGGAAACTCCGGAATGTTCGAATTAGGAGGGTAGGTGTCTTCAAAGCTCTTCTGGGTTCTGATAAAGGCCAATATGGCACTAATGATAATTGTTGTGACAAATTTTAAAAGTAGTAATGTCGAAGTTTATCGTTTGCGATGGTGGAACTTTTTGACAATTTATTAAAATTATGGGAATGAAACAACAATTCTTTTCGTTATGTGGAAACAAGTTGAAAGTCAGCCAAATCGTAACTGATTCTCGTCCGACTGAATCAGCGGCAGCGTCTGTTGAGTGATGACTCTGGATACGCAAAACAATTTTCGTGAAATGTCCTTTTTAATCAAAAACAACTGTTCTAACAATCTGCTTGCAATATAATAAATATATTTTTAATTAATGAAATAAAATCTCTTGCACAATGCCAAAGCAAGTTTCTTAAGATTCTGGGCAAAATGGCATATTCTTTTTAAGTATGGCCAAAATTACCCAAACCAATGTATATAACAAATAGTGAACACTCCATGTTAAACAGACTGGGGCCCTTCGTTGGAGGTGTGCACAGACAGCGATTGCATGGGTTGTATACTATATTATCGCTCAAGGGGTAACGCGCACCGAACTCGATGACTACGGGACTACATGACCAGTGCTGCAAACATCCACACTTAGCACAACCGCCTTCAAACTTGATATAAAAATATCAATGTAATACCTGGTGATACATGCTGGCAACTGATAATACGCAAAACCGTTGGTTTAACAACACTAGCGTCTTGTGATTTGATTTAGGCCAAATAATTCTGATAAAATCCACCAGAGGGCGGCGCGTTGCCGGTGATCTCGGCCAATCGGAATCTCGGCCTCAGTTAACTTTATCATGCAAACCCTGCATTTTTGCAGATTCAAGTGGCTGACACGAGATCACAAAACCCGTAATTATATAAACTTATCATAATTTTATTGAAAATATAAGTTATTATACTTGTTGTATTCATATTTTACCGTAATTGTACCGGCTAATATTGCATGGCGAGATTGCATGGGCACGTAGATAGTTTTAATAATTGGGTATTGCTTCAAATGTGTTAATCGATGCGTTTTTGGACTAAAACCAGTGATTGTCTTCTTGGCAGGTGCCACATACATAAATAGAACACCCGATAGTAAAAGGGGAATGATTAATTATGTAACTCTATGGCAGGTGCACACGCCGGTACCAGCGCCTCCACCACCACCGTCACAACATGCAGCTGCAGCAACAGAAAATACATCTGCTCTGGCGAATATCTCAACTGGCTGTTTTGTGTTGGGAGCACAGACATAAATAGAACACCTGTTATTAAAACAAGACCGCTGATATCTTATCAGTTGATATATAATGCAACAATGCAGGCACGGGTCAGTGATATCCATATTGTTGCACGGCAAGAACCCACTGGACGCGCAGTGTTTGTACTGTACAGCACCCACTCTTCATCATATATCATACCAGCATCTACTAAATAACTCCAGTTATTGAGTGTAATAAATATACAATGGGTTAAAATACATGTCTCACTAATGTGACTGTTAAATAACTATAATAATATGTAGGCTGTGGGTGGAAAGCTAATGCCTAAATTAAGAATAAACCACTGTAAGGCAAGTTTGTAAGATAAAAGTGCATTTATTACAACTTACTAACTAAACTGATAAACTAAACTTGCTATGAAACTACTGATACAAACCAAGTTTCTCAGTAATTGCATAATTTACACTCCTGGTCTAACTTAAGTACCACATCAAAGAGTGAGCCTGTACAAAGTACCACATCAAAGAGTGAGCCTGTACAAAGTACCACATCAAAGAGTGAGCCTGTACAAAGTACCACATCAAAGAGTGAGCCTGTACAAGTACAAATAGAACGAGTAAACTATTTGCTTATCGTAGTATCAAACAAGATTAAAGCCCAAAAACATTTTTTCCTCCTACGCCCCTCTCTGAGTACACACATGAGTAGTTCAAGAGTAATTTATATATGTCATTGAGAAACTCCCGTTTTCGTTTTTGTTAGTAAATTAAGTGGTTTCTTGTAGTGGTCGACAGAATGAAGATCGTAAGTTAGACTAGTACCAGTGTCCCCAGTTTTACACGTGAATACACGTGAATTTAACACATGTACATATACAACTGTATACTGTTTCAAATGGACCTTAACCTTTGGAATGGAATTAACTTCCACTCGTCACAGAAAAATAAAAAGTTCGATCTTGAAACAATTACATTGGATATATAATGTATACAGAGCCGGTAAGTAACGAAGTAGAGCTACTTCGTTACTTTACTTTATTAGTTTCTTTTACTTTCTACTTGTAACGAAGTAGATTTTTAAGGATCTACTTCTACTTGTAACGAAGTAGAATTACGTGTTACTTTTGTAAATGTAACGAAGTATCGACACCGGGCGTATTATTATTTTATTATTTTTTCGCTGCACAATTATCCCGCTGCATACAGAAACGGCATACACACAACGCGCGGAATCACCGCGCGTAAATCCGTAATCTGTCTTCTGATTCGCTAATTCAAAATTGACCCCGGCGCAAAGGCTGGCTGAGATGGACGAGTCATCGACCTCTCCGAAGAGGCTGCCATCTGACAGCTCCTCGCTCGCCAGCGAGGGCGAGTTCTTCGCCAGGAAGACGCGGCGCGCGCCCATGTTCGACCAGCTGGAGCGTCATCTGTCGGATGACTCTGAGCATCTCTCTGGGCTGGCGGCGCATACAAAGCTCCGCACCCTGCTTGTCGAACTGTACACTGCCCTGCCTGCCAGTGCAGCCTGCGAGCGTCTGTTTAGTGCAGCAGGCCTCACCTTTAAGCCACTGCGTGCGTGCATCGGGGATGCAGAGTTTGAGCAGCAGTTGCTGCTCAAGCTGAATAAAGCGTTCGTGTAACCTGGTGTGCCTTGCAATCTTTCGCTGTCTTACCAGTGTGTGGAAGTGTGTGTTTGTCTGCACATGTTAAACTAAAAAAGTACTATTTTCATTCTTAAGCTTGTTGGCTCGTGAGTCGTGGTCTACTTTTGTTTCTACTTCATGTAGAAATTTTTACTTTCTACTTTTACTCAAGTAGATTTTGGAGGAGGGGGTATTTTACTTCTATTTGAGTAGATTTTTCAGGATCTACTACTTTTACTCAAGTAGAAAAATGTTCTACTTGTTACAGCCCTGCATGTAGGATATTTTGATTGTGTAGATTGAAAAAGAACTGGAAACAAGCCTTATTATAGACATAATAAATGAAATTTATTATGTCTTAGATCATAAATGTTGCATATACGTTGCGGGAAGGTGCCAGAAAGGAATGGAATATACCAATCTGGAATGGAGCAGGAACTGCATCTTCGGAGTTGCTAGATAGGCTACATAAGAAAGCGCCTCGACTGCTTAAGATCGATGAACCTCTCAAGTTTGGCATAGTTCCACTGAGTCACAGGAGAAACGTTGCATCACTTTGCGTCTTCTACTATCATATCTTCCCCCAGCCATCCATTGAACTGGTTGATATTCTACCCTCTCGGGCACCTAGCATGAAAGCTACCAGATTTTCAGTGAGTGGACATCCATACGGTGCACGTATTCCTATGTCAAAAACAGAACTACATCTCAGCTCATATTTAACAAGATTTAACAAGATTTGCCATCCAAGCCAAAGGCCCAGATGGCAAGTGGACAAGGAAGCCATTGGCTTATCGAGAGTCCAACAATGTTCACCTACTTATAACCCGCCCTCCTGATATATGTGTCAACCTTGTTTTTAAACATATTCACGCTGCTAGCAGTTACACAATCTGTAGACAGTTTGTTCCATTCATTTACTGTCCTCTGTGAGAACGAGTGCTTCCTGATGTCCAATCTACATTGATCCTTTACTAATTTTACCTCATGTCCTCTAGTTCTGTTATCCTTCTTGAGTGAGAAAAACATATTTCTATCAATATTTTCATACCCATTCAATATCTTAAAAACTTCAATCTGATCTCCTCTTAACCTCCTTGTCTCTAGAGTTGTTAAACCACATTCTTTCAGGCGTTCTTCATAACTAAGGTCTCTAAGTTCTGGAATCATTTTAGTTGCTCTCCTTTGTATGCGTTCAAGCGTATCTATATCCTTCTTACGATATGGTCTCCATGCTTGTATACAGTATTCTAAATGAGGTCTAACTATTGCTTTATAAAGAGGTATAATTAACTTTTTTCCCTTGTATGTTATGTTTCTTCTAATCAATCCAAGAATTTGATTACCCTTTGAAGCTGCAATACCACACTGCTCTGAACTTTTCATATCAGCGCTTATTGTAACTCCTAAGTCCTTTTCTTTTACAGTAGTACCAAGAACAGTAGCTCCCATTTTATAGTTTACATTCAAGTTCCCATGTCCTGTATGTAGGCATTTACATTTCCCAAAATTGAACAGCATCTGCCATTTCTCAGACCATTTCACTAATCTGTCTAGATCGTTTTGTAAATGTTGTTTATCACCATCAGTATTAACCTTTCTAAACAGTTTTGTGTCGTCCGCAAATTTCAGTACGTTACTTGTTATACTGTCGTCCAAGTCATTGATATAAATTAAGAATAATATAGGTCCTAATACTGATCCTTGAGGTACCCCACTCAAAACTGATTTCCAATTTGAAACTTCGCCATCTACTACAACTCGTTGTCTTCTGTCAGTCAGCCATTGTTCTATCCAGTCAGTTATGCTATCCCCGATACCATGGGCTTTTAATTTAAGTAGCAATCTTTGATGTGGCACTTTGTCAAAAGCTTTCTGAAAATCTAAGTAGATAATATCTACTGGCGATCCTCGTCTATCCACTTAGTGATTTCTTCCAAAAACATAACACATTTGTTAAGCATGACCTCGCTTTAAGGAATCCATGTTGAGATGAATTTAATAATTTATGCTTAACGAGGAAGTCCACCATATGGTCTTTAATTAACCTTTCTAATAATTTACAAATCACTGACGTTAAACTCACTGGTCTGTAATTCTCTGACTTATTTCTCGAACCCTTTTTAAATAATGGTATGATGTTTGCTTCTTTCCATTCAAACGGAACAACTCCCTCTTTTAATGACAAGTTGAATACTCTTGCAAGTGGTATACTGATTTGATCTACTGTTTCCATTAGTAATTTTGGAGGAATCCCATCCACTCCCGGTGATTTGTTATCCTTCATTGCCTTTATTTTCCTAGCTACCAATTCTGGAGTTACAACTAACGGTCCTAAATAGTCAGATTTAGTCCCCTGAAATTTAGCATCAGCAACTGGTAATGAACTAATATCTTCTTTTGTAAACACTGAACTGAAGTAACCATTTAGGTCTTCCGCCATTAAAAACCCCTGTGATATTATATTTCCAGCACTGTCTTCTAGAGGTCCAACCTTGTCTTGTACGTTTTGTTTACTCCTGACATATGCATAAAAACTCTTGCTGTCAGTTTTTATGTTACATGCCAGTTTTTGCTCATAGCTTCTTTTAGATTGTCTGATTTCAGTTGTAGCTGCATTAAGTGCCTCTTTGTATTTTGCATAGTCTTCTTCCTTTCTGGTACGCCTATAAACCCTCCACATAGTTTGTTTTAGCATTATTTTTCTAATTGCCTCTTTTGACACGTGTTTCTTTCTACACCGTTTTCCTTGTTTTCGGAAGGGAACAAATTTATCAATGATACTCTCAATTTCATATTTTAGAATATTCCAACATTCAATTGCAGTCTTATTCATCAGCATGTTATTCCAATCTAGCTGTGCTAAGTATTTTCTCATATCTTTGTAGTTACCTTTGTGGAAGTTTCTCTTGTACGTTTTCTTATTTTTACTTTCTGATTTTACATTGATGTCAAAATGTATTTGATTATGGTCACTATTACCCAATGGTTCAAATATTTTTACATTGTCCACTAATTCTTTTTGTGATGACAAAACTATATCTAATACATTTTCTCCCCTGGTTGGTTCTAGTACGTGCTGAGTAAGAAAGCTATCCTGGATTAAACATAGAAATTGTTGATCCTCAATCCCTGTGCTCTCTAGAGAATTCCATTGTATGTGTCCATGGTTAAAATCTCCCATTATGATACATTCCCCTTTACTAACTTCCTTTATAGCGTTTTTTATTTTTGTGTTGTCCTCTTCGTTTATGTTTGGACTTCGGTAAACTAATCCAACAGTTAATTTTGAATTTCCTGAAACAATTTTGCACCAAACAGCTTCATCGCAATCTGCTTCCCTTTCTAGTTTTATTTCATAAGCCTGAATAGATTCTTTAACATATAAAATAACTCCCCGCCCCTTCTTCCTATTCGATCTTTCCTAAACATTACGTATCCTGTCAGTCCTAATTCAGCATCTGTTATATCTATGTTGGCCCATGATTCAGTTATACCAATTATGTGAGGGTCAATATCTTCTACCATAATGTTTAATTCGTTTTTCTTATTTACTATGCTCCTTGCATTTAAACATACGCATCTATAACCTTTTTCAGAGATGTTTTTCGGATGATTTGATATTGGTTTATCTGTGCTAGTGGTCTCTTGTTCTGCTTGAGACACCTCTAGGTAACCCCCTGCACTTCTAGTTTAAAGAATGTTTACTTCCAAAAATATTTGTCATTGTACCCAAGTCGCTATCTACTGCTGCTGAAAGTTTGTCCGCGAATACTGCCGCCCCCTTTCCACTTAAATGAAGCCCATCCTTCATGTACATATCACCCTCCCAACAAAACTTTCCCATAAATCCACAAATCCAACTTCCTCTTCCCTACACAGCCTCTGGACTAACATGTTAATTGCCATCCCCCGACAATTTCGATATTTATGACCCCTCCTGCCCATCACAGGTAAAATCCCTGACAGTATTACCTGCTCAACCCGCGTCTGTTTTAGTGTTCTGACCAACTGCCTATATTTCCTAACTATGGCAGTTGTACCCTCCCTCTCTACGTTAGTTGTCCCTACATGTACTAAAACAGATCCACCCTTACCCGAGCCTACGATGTTTTTTACCCTCTCAGTTATCGCCTCTATTTTGGCTCCAGGCAAGCAGACCACCACATCATCTCCCTTGTTTAAGACTCTGTCGGTCTTCCTAACTATCGAATCCCCCACAAACACCCTCGCTCTCTTCCTCACCCCCTCTATCACTGCTGCAGAATAACTCTTCCTTTCGATCCCCTCCATCACATTCTGTCCTGACCCCTTCCCTTCCGTCTCCCCCACTCCCTTCTCCTTCCCTCCTGTCTCCCCTACTCCCCTCTCCTTCACTCCGGTTGTTTTCCCTCCCGTCTCCCCCACTCCCTTCTCCTTCCCTCCTGTCTCCGCTACTCCCCTCTCCTTCACCCCGGTTGTCTTCCCTCCCGTCTCCCCCACTCCCTTCTCCTTCCCTCCTGTCTCCCCTACTCCCCTCTCCTTCACCCCGGTTGTCTTCCCTCCCGTTCCTTTCCTTCCCGTCTCCTTACGTCCTGTCTCCCTATGACCTGTCACCTTCCCTCCTCTCAGCTTCCTCCCAGGCTGAGGTGAGCTCTCCCTAGCATCTCTTGTGTCTTTCCCCACTTTATCGTCTACTGTTCCCTCACCGGAACTACTGGCACAACTCCCCTGTTCCCTTCATATATACCTAAGACGAGTCGACTGTGGAACTCCCTCCCAGCATCCGCTTTCCCTGCCTCTCCAAACATGGCTGCATTCAAGACAGGTGTGAATGTTTTGTTGTGGATCAGAGTGTTTTAAATCATGTCGGTCTTAATCAGATGAAATGTGACTGTTTTCATCTCCTGGTGGTCATGGTGTTGAGCGTAGGTTAATGCCTGGCTGGGAGATGGTGACCAGCGAATTAACACCCTGCGGGGCGCGAACCCATAAAATGTGGGTGAACGGCACGCCTAGTCAGGTGATGTATCTGGTAGGGCCTAGCATTATTTCCTGGTTACCATGACCACCAGATAAATCATGTTTTCTTTCTTTCTTTTGTTGTATATATATATATATATATATATATATATATATATATATATATATATATATATATATATATATATATATATATATATATATATATATATATATATATATATATATAACAAAAGAAAGAATTGATCCATCCTTGTTTTTTATCTCACTTTTAGTGCAATGTTGCTAAGCGTATGCGCTTTGGGTCACTTTTCATCTTTTGATGTTCACCAGGCCCCTGAATTTCAGTATAAAAAGGTAGCAGAAACATAGTGGGAAGGTAGAAGAAACGTTGTGGAATGATACCAGAAAAGTATTAGAAACGTTGTAGAAAGGTACCAGGAAGGTGCCAGATAGGTAGTGCATGGTAATTTCAATACATAGTAGCAATTAACGTTTCTTGTAGTCCACAGATTTACGTAATAACTACGTAAACAGAAATACGTCATCGCAACCAAACCGCTACGTTGTCACTACGTACTTACAACATGACACTGTTAGCTGGGTATATGTCCGACATATCTATGATAAAAAGGCCCGTTATAAAAGTATTAAAACAGGCCGAGATCGCTGTCGAAGATAAGGCATTCCGACCATGCACCATGCTATATTGAACATTATTGAGTCTATTCTATAGCAGTAATCGCAATACATAATATAAAGTATTATTTTACAAACACTTATTTCTGGCTAACCTCCCTCAAACAGGCCGAGATCACTGACTATACATGCCAAGATCACTGCCGCACGGGCCGAGTTTACTGGCCGAGTTCACCGAAACAGGCCGAGTTCACTCTGGCCGAGATCCCGCAAGGCGGAGATCGCTGCGAAGCTCGTTTGTAGAAGCTCGTCGGCACATTTGTGTTAGGAGCACTATCGCGTTCAGTATGATTTAAGGCGTGTTATTGTCATTACAAATGATTACTGGTGTTTAAATGGTATTAATTAGTTAGAATCAATGCACGCCTAATGGAACTGCTAGGTTAACACGGTTGCAGTTTTCGTCTATACAGTGTGGACAGTTGATGTAAATATATCTTAATTATCGCCCACATTTTCATAAATTTACGCAGTGCCGTCGCCGCATTCAGTGAATCACGGACAGTTGCTCACCAAGGGCAAGGAAATGAAAAAGCGGACAGTTGCTCACCTGTGTTAATGTTATTTGATGTACAAAAAAACGAACAAGTAGGAATTGCGGAAACAGGGTTTATTGAAGGAACTAATGTAAAAATGTAATTTCCCTTCCCCTGCAAAATAACAATAAATAAAACAAGTGACAGTATAAACAACTTAATTCAACGATCCTTCCGTTTCTGTTACTATTGAAATGATCACCAAGACTCAAGAGGCGCTAAATTTCTCCTCATATCTACATATATGTCCTGTGGTAAATATATAAGTGTCCTTTTTAAATTATACCACAGGATATACATGCATGCATGTATGTATATCATGTGGTATAATTTAAAAAGGATACTTCCAGGTCCATGACGATCAACATTTAAAAATGCAAACATATCAGCTTCACAGAAAATCTGTTTGGTGTCGCGGTAATCGGCGTTGCTGCTACAACTGTCATTAATTAATTTTAGTATTATATAATGGGTAAACTCTATGTTTATTCCGATTTGATTTATTATAATTTTCTATATTTTTTATCATTATCTATAATGTTTAAAGCCTGAAGTTGTAGTATTTAATAGGATGGCTATTAGTGCTTTCAGAGCGACTCCTTATGGACTTTTTATTTTTATTTGGCACCATGGACATAATGCTGTAAAGCAAAATGTATTTTTATTTTGATCATTATAATATATATCATTGATTAAAAGTTTTACACCCAAATGAAGCCGGTGAGCCAGCTGAATCCACCAGCCAGCCAGCCACCAGTATCCAAACGAAGCTATTCCTACCATTGGCAGACAGGTCACACAAGACCATTTTACCAGTTTAGGGAAGCCATTACATTCGCTTAAATCACATTTCCATATCGTAGCAATAATTTCTAATTCTACCGCGACGCCAAACGGACTTTCTGTGAAGCTCATAATTTATGACTCATATGCTGCATTTTAAAATGAAATTAAAATTTTCGTAAGGCTGAACAACTGTCCACTTTTTAATTTCCTTGGTGAGCAACTGTCTGGTGAACAACTGTCCAAGCACCGCCGTGGCCATACACCCAACCATTTCGGGCAAGCCCTCAGATATTGCTTATTCACCAACCACTAACAGTTCCTCCATTGGTAGCAGCATATACCGTAGTGATCACATAACATATACCGTAGTGATCACACAACGTAACGTAGTGATCACACAACATATACCATAGTGTTCACACAACATATACCATAGTGTTCACACAACATATACCGTAGTGATCACACAACATATAACGTAGTGATCACACAACATATACTGTAGTGACCACACAACACATGCATTTGCATACCTTACTGAGCAGTGGAAATACTTCACATTAAAAATTGTACATAAATTACATGATACGTACATGATAGTAATATAATATCATGATTAATGGCACTAATCTTATTAATGTGTCAACATAAAGTGCAAACAATTGTTTTATTATTATTACAAAGTGGATTGTAAGCAAATGATAGAGAAGTACATGATAAAAAAGATGGCTTGTAAACTTCTCAAGTTAGAAGCACGGTAAAAAGCACCTGAAAAAAGATTTTTGGGCACTTACCCCCATGTTCATGAGTGTAAGACATAGCCTATCACGGACAAAACCTGAGTTAGTTATGGAAATTTTATGAAACAATAAAGGTGGTGTAAAACTTAGCATAGGAGGTTACTTGTACACGAAGAAACGTACCTCTAAGAATAACAATTAACATTCAGTGGGAATGTAGTAGTCGTAACTCAAAGTCGTTGACTTTATTTCCAACATTCAAAATAATGACTGTGAGGGGTTTTGTCCTTGAGGGGTTATGTCTGTGATGGGTTATGTCCATTGGGGTCATGTTTTAAGGGGTTTTGTTCATGTGGGGTTATGTCTGTAACCCCCTGTTCACATTATAGGGCATTACAGACACAATTTGCAAGTAAATGGTTAGTTCTTTTGCAGAAGTGCTCAGGTATAGCTATTTATTCATTGGTTAAAATTTAAGCATATTCTGAGATATAACTGTTTGAAATTTCCTGAAATTTTATTTTTTTCACATGCAATTGTTGTAATTGTTGCATAGTGGTTAGTGAATAGAATGCAGTTAGCTTAACCTAAATTGGCTTCTGTTCGAATTTAGAAAACTGGAACTTGCCTTCAACAATCATGACTATAATATAATAAATAAACAATACAAAATAAAATGTTATTTATTTCTAACAATGCAATCTTATAATTAAAGTTATTATCTGTTCATATGTGTATCTTTGTTTAGAGACAATGAGAGTGCATACAGTGAACTGAACTGTGGCTGAGGTACAATGGATAAACTGCAGCTAACAGTGCCAGTGACCTTGCTTGACTTATTCCAGCAGCTTGGAGACTTGGATGTTATGCAGTTTGAGGCAAACTCCTGGACTGGTATGTTAATTTTTCTAGTTCGATTGACTGAATGACCAGATACAAAAGTCATATGGAATATTGGTAGTAGTGTAGCTATCTTTCAGAATCTGAAGTGTTAGATCGATGGAGCTTTCCAGACCTCAGTCCCTTCATCAGCATCAGTCTGAACTGCCCTCCGGTGTCATGCAAGCAAGTTGGTGAACCTGTCACATGACAGCAGTTCTAGGAAAATCACTGGAAGTTTGTTACCCCTCTTTCTGTTGAACGCTGCGTGCTTTTGTTGTAGAGATTACAATGGGAGGGGTACCAATTAAGAATAGGCTAACAACCAAATCTTTTATTTACACTACAGTACTAATAACGCATTCTAAACATTAAACCAACTGACAATGAAACACTTAACTCATCTTGTCTCACAGACAGAGTCCCTGGCACACCCCAAACTTTAAACAGCTAACAATAAACCTCAACTACCATAACACTATCTGACAGACTCCCTGGCCAGTTACACTGCCTGATTGCACACCAGCTACTCCTACAGTAGGCAGTCACTCCTGCCTCCCCACAACTCCCTGAGTCTCCTCTCCACCTAAACTTATATTTCCTTTTGAAGGACCCCAGGAAAGATGAATTAACCAATGGGTGTCACCCATAATTCATGGCAACCCCTGGATCATCCCTCTCTAGCTGTAAATGGTTTGAATATTTTGCTGGGTTTCCCTCAAGAGAAGTCAGGTTGCATATCTTGTTTATGAAATTGGTGACTCCAAAGAATCAGTGGTCATTAATCCTGCATTAGGATTAATGACCACCAGGCATCTGATAAAATTACCCGGGTCACAGTGATGTTAGCTACCTGCATGTTTCATCACAATCCTACCCATCTATATAGAAACTCTATGCCCCGATCACACTTTTGTGGTATCTCAGTCTCACTGCAGGGTTGGGTTTCTGACAGTCAGAAAGGTATTTCTGATGAGACAATGTCAGAAACTGTCAGAAACTACTTTCTGACAGGTTTCTGATGGCAGAAACTGTCAGTATTCAATCCCTCTTATGGATTTATGTATGATATTGCTAATTATATGGCCTATGAATAAAGGCATTATATACATTATTCATGCATAGAAAGAACAACAAAATCATGAGTAATGTTATGTAACATTTTATTTTCGTTAACATTTTCAATTAACACATTCATTTATTAATAGTCCTGCTCTGAGTCAAAGTGGCTAAATTATGTTCACAATTTACCATTTCATGTCAATCTGACAATCTCTACACAACAATTTAGCTGTTATTAGCACTTTATGCATACAATTTATCTTAACGTCTATCTCAAAGTTGGTAATATAATTTATCATTTCATGTTAATTCAGTCACATTATATGTGTTATCTAGCAGTTGGACAGTCTCTACACAACAATGATAGAATTAGCGTGATATTATTAGCTTGTTAAATTCACTTTAAGTCCGTTGTCATTGTTTAGAAAGCAAGCCCAGTCAGTAGGGCTCTGGCTCACTATCAGCTCAAAGCAGTAATCTGATTTTTACTTTGGTCAGTACTCGAACTGAGTTTCAGTCCCAGCCTGCTTGATGATATTGCAATAAGGGGAGCCTTTTACTGGCCAATCGTGTTTGTAACTACATTTGTATTGCTTAACCTTAACTCAAAGAACTCCACAAAAAAATCCTTGCCTAGCCTTTTATTGCCTTCCCAGTTGTCACTGACACCTGTCCACAGTCCTAACTCAGTTTATTGATGTCCTCTCCAATGTCGTTGCTGGTATGCCCTCACACCCCAGCCAGTTTCCTTCATGGTTTCCAAACTCTGTTGTTTAAAAAGCTAGCTGCCTAGTGAAACCATGGTGCCACAAGTATTTCTGTAATCATTACTATGTGCTATCAGGGACTGATAAATCAAGCAAACACAATAGTACCCAGAGTAAAAGTTCTACTTGCATTTGAATGGTGACAGGATAATAAGGATAATAATGCATTAATATATTGATTTAAAATGACAGTCTGCACATAATGGTACATCTTTTTTAGTTTCTGATGTTTATAGTTATATGTCAGAAAAGCATTTCTGATGGTTTCAGAAAGTTTCTGATGGTTTCTGACAGTTTCTAATGCTCTTGAAGTCAGAAAGGTATTTCTGACAAGGCGGTAAATACAATTGTATACCATGGTATTTACCATCTCATCAGAAACTTGCCAGCCCTGCGTCACTGGTCTTTCTGCACCAGAATTTGTCTCCTCTGGCCAGCACTGTTGCATCTTTGGCTGTGACACAGAGGCCCCGTTGACTCTCTGTTCCTACAGCTGTGAGGGGAGCCCTCGTGCTGGTATGCTCTTTACACCTAGCCCCCAGTGACCTTCTAGTTTCACCAAAAATTAATTCAATAACGGTCTTGAAAGCCATGCCAAGCTAACACCCGAGACTCTGAACTAGCTGTACTACTTTTAATATGTGCCTAACAGAGTCTGGTATCAACTCACATGCTAATATATATATATATAGAATGTTGATTATTAGAATCACCAGTCATTGTTTTATGATTTGTTTTGTGGTTGATATGCATCATAAATTATCTGACTGTATGCATAAACAATTATATGCCACAATGTTCACGTGATGTCCTTCTGGATATCATAACTGCTTATTCATTTGTATTGGCATCATTTCTAGGTGGACGTCTCAGCGTTGTGTTACAACGGCAAGGCGGGCATGTCACTATCAGCATTGATGGTAAGTTGGTGCTGTGTTTGTTGAGAATTGAAAATGTCTGTTTGATGTGTCGCCAGTATCGGTGGTCATACCATTCCTTTGTTTTAATGGAAGTTCCATTAGTTTTGTTCTATCCCTGACTTTTATTATTTCCCCCTATTTTATTCTAAATATTCCTTTAAATTCCAAATTTTTTTTCATGGCAACAACAAATGCACTGAAATGTACATAATTCCATTATTTCCACACAGCAAATTGCAATTTGTTTCTGAAATTGTCACCAAGTAAATACTAAATTTAGTAATGAATCTGGTACATCGTCTATTGCAATGATATTTCTGATATCTGTAGGACTGATTTTATTTTGGTAGAAACTAAGACCCGTGTTGGACCCAAAATTTCTTTAAGAACCTTACTAGTTTTAAAAGTCATTAACAAATTTAATTTAAATTCCTTCAAATCAAATGATTTAAATCAAACAACCCTGACCACACTGTTATGAAAGTTTCACGTCAGCACTTATTGTTACTCCTAAGTCCTTTTCTTTGATGGTAGCACCTAGGTAGATTTTTCCTAAGCAGCAAGCTCTGGACAAGTAGACAAGGAAGCCGTTGGCTTATAAAGAGTCCAACAGTCCCTGCCCTTGTCAGATAGCGGCTAATTATGATTTTTTATGGTTGTGTTTGTAATTATTCAATGTTGTAGTAATTCTTTCTTATTAGTGTATCAACTTGACTATATAGTTTATATTTTACTCTATGTTAAGGGAATTAAGAGGAGAGATTGGAATAAAGAAACACCTGCAAATTAAGGTAGTGACATGGAGGCTGTGATAGGCAGGACACATACAGAGAATGAGTGAGGAGATATTGACAAAGAGAGCATGGAGAACAGAATAGGCTTTTGTGGATCTCACTAAGGCTTTTGACTACGTGAATTGAGAAGTGCTCTTCACTATGCTCAAGAAAGTTGGATGTACTCCAATCTTACTTGATTTTATCAAATCATTCCACGAAAACTTGCAAGGTACTGCCCAAGTCGATGGAATGATATCAGAAACTTTTCCAATTCTAAATTGTGTAAAGCAGGGCTGTGTTCTGGCCCCGACTCTTTTTGGGATATACTTCTCTGTAATATTGAGAGAAACAAAGCAAAATGTAACCTTGCTAACCCTGGTGTGGGCCTGAGAACCAGATGCCAATTTATTTTCTACGTCACGCCTGAAGGCTGGACCAAAACAACAACGTTACATGTGTGTGAGGCCCTCTATGCAGATGACGCTGCCTTCTGCTCTCATTCCGAGGAACAGCTGCAGTCTATCATAGGCATTTTTTTCCCCAATACTTGCTCAGTGTTTGGCCTCAAAATCAGTGTCAAAAAGACTGTCATCTTGAGCCACGGGACTCAAGTAGCTAAGTTTACTCTCAATGATGAAGCACTCGAAACCGTGGAGAACGTCTCATACTTAGGATCCATCATGTCCAACAATTTCACGCTTGGCAAGGAACTTAACACATGACTAGGTAAAACTGCAACATCCTTTGGAAGACTCTCAAAAACAGTTTGGTCCAATAAGAGCCTGACACTACATACAAAACTGAAAGTGTATTATGCATGCATGCTCTTTTGTATGGTGCAGAGACCTGCCTACGTACTATCCTTTGTGTGAAATGGCAAGACAAAATTACCAACCTGGAAATCCTACATCGCTGCAACTGAACTCCACTAAGCAGCATTATAAAACAGAGACTTTTTTAACATAGGTTGGTTTCACATGTAAATGACCAGACCGGCAATTAGCTAAGTATGATTGATGTACGCACATGTTTTTGTACACCAATATATACAGGTGGTCCTGCTACAAGCCTGGGTTTCCTAAGCTAAGGAGCAACTGAGTTGAATATAATTATAATAATTAAATGAATAAGTCCTTGTATGATTGCGACTGAATAAACTTACTTTTGTTAGGCATTGGGACAGCTGTAGCTGAGACAGTTGAAGACCGATGGTGCTGCGGCATGAAGACGATCACCAGTCACGTACTGCTGACCACTGGTGGCGTCTCGCCAGCCGCTGACCGTCCAACTGACCCCACGTCCGTCATCGACACGGCGCTGCCCTCCGGGAGTAATGCCAATGGCGAGGAGTGCGTTGACGCTAGACATCCGTTACCCAGCCAAACAGTCACGCCGTCCACATGCGACGTTCTCCAGTTGGCGGCGTGTCAGACAATTCCCCTCGAGTCGACTCTGAATCAGACCCAGTTGCAGCTCATCTGTTCCGGCATCACCGACGGAATAGACGAAGCCGGTCGAGACGCCAACATCGTCGACGCGCTCAGCAACGATGCATGGCGCAGCCTGTTGGATACAACCGGCATTAATCAACCGACCGAGCAGCCAGTGTCTCCGTCTGACGGCGAGACTGTCGTTAATATGTTGACGGGAATGGGTCCTGGCGTTGAGCCGAAGCCGCCTGCAGAACCGGGTCGGGGCCTGGTGCAGTGTAACATCTGCAGCAATTCCTACCAACTGTTCGGTTCGCTATACAAACACGTGCGTGAGGTGCACCACGCAGACCCACGCTACAGCGACGCACTCAAGCATATCCAGTACATCCGATTCCGGCGACTGAAGCGCAAGAGTGCGCTGGTACTCGACTGCTGGCTGTGCGGCGAGCAGTGCTTCGGCCACCAGCTCTTCAAACACATCACCGTCGTGCACGGCGAACGCGACGACGTCGCGGACCTGATGAACAAGGCGAAGAAGCTGTATGGTCGTGAGGCTCGCAGCGTCTACAAGCGGTGCGCTCCGGCCAACGTGCGTGCCCAGTGCGCGCACTGCCACCGCAGCTTCGCGAAGAAGTACGTGAGAAAACACGAGGCACATTGTCGGCACGTTGACGCGACCGTGTCTGTGGCGCGACTGCAGTGCGACATCTGCTCGAAACAGTTCGTCTCGCGCAAGGCCATCTACGAGCATCGCCGACGGGTGCACCGCATGCTGGCTGGCGCCAGGCTCATGCAGCCGCATAAGTGTGAGGTCTGCGGTCGGGAGTTCAGCGTCCGCGCCAAGCTGCGCTATCACATGGTCACGCATACAGGCAAGTTTTCTGTCTTGTCTTTCGTTTTCTTCCCCCTTTTTGGCTCTTGCGACGTCGGGGCCACCTAGTTTGTTCCACCCTCTTGACGAGTCGTCTCCATCGCGATCTTCTGTCATTCCGTCCCAGTCTCGGCCTTTCACCTCTGACCTTTCGACTCAACTTTTTAGATCTCGTAACACTCTCCCTCCATTAATGTGGGTCTTACTCTTCTCCTTAGAATTACCACCCTCTTCTGTTTTCCAATCTCTCCTCACTCATTCTCTGTATGTGTCCTGCTCATCGCCGTCTGCTCCTCACAGCTGTCATCATCAGGTGTTTCTCCATTCCAATCTCTTCTCTTCTCCATCTTTCTCCTGGTCTCCTCTTGTCGTCTTTCCCTGTGGCTGTTTCACCGCCTCTGCTCTCTCTGGTAGTCGACTCACCTCCATCCGCGCCAAGAGACCTGCCCACATTATATGGCTCTGTATAGAAACTATTCACTGTATAAACTAAATCAATTGTACTATTTTGTCTGCCCAAGTGTGTTTTAACGAACCACAGTTATATAATTTGACCTTTATATGTTAAATTAGAATGATTTTACCTGAATGTCACATTTACATTCAAGCGCATACTGAACATCAAGGTTGATATTCATGAAAACAAAACGGTCAAATTATATTTGAAAATTGTAGTTAATCAAAATACACTTGGACGGTCAAGATGTTAGAATATATAGCTTACACTAAGTAACATGATTTTACGATCAGACCGATCAGACTTTGTACATTTAATAGTTTTAAACCATTGACACGATTGCTGGATGTTGTGTTTGTGTCGTGATTTCGCCTTGTCTGCTCGTCAGGCGAGCGGAACCACCGATGCGAGGTGTGCGGCCGCGCCTTCAAGGACGCATACACGATGCGACACCATCACAAGACGGTGCACCTCGGCCAGTATCGCTTCCACTGTCCCAAGTGTGGTCGCAACTTCGACAAACTGCGCCGCCTCAAGGAACACCGCTGCTCGCCAAAACAGGACCACGTCGTCAAGACCGAAAATCCCACAGGTAAACCGTCGGAGGGTCAGACTAGTGGATCGTTGTCCACCGACGGCAATGACGTACGGGGCGGTTCTGGCTCATGTACTGGCGACGTGACGACTTGCACGAAGAGTGGGGCGGTGTGTGACCTGTGCGGTAGGACGTACAGGGACAAGATGGCGCTCCAGGACCACCACCGTGTCGTGCATGGCATATACCTCACGAAGCCGACGCCGAAGTTCACGTGCCACTTCTGCGAGAAAAACTTCGCGCGCCGAGCCAAGCTGAAGGCGCATCTCCAGACACATTCCGGTGAGACATGGGGCACTGTGGCATGTTTGATTGTTCACTATTCAGTATAGGCCTATTATTATGACTATGATTATGATTAATCGTGTCAGTGCGTGTCGATTGGATATTTGGTGTAGTTAAAGTGTTAAAGTTCTTTTCTTTTGTACTTAACCGTAATGCCACCACTTTTTCGGTATGCCAGACAAAACTAAAACGATACAATGCTATAAACAGACATAAACTTCTTCCTTTGAGTGCGCAGTCCGTCTCTGAAGCGTTGTCGCACTGTACAACGCTTATGTGCACGGTGCAGGTTAAAATCGGGATAAAAACTGTGCACATTGTTATACATGGCGTGTAAATGTTCATCAAGTTGGTATATAATATATGAATCACGACTGTCTTCTAACCACAGCTATTGATTTACTGACCCACTCATCAACGTTTCGGCTGCCATCAGCGACCTTCATCAGGAATTCTGGGACAGTTTGTTCTTCTCCTGCTCGCCAGTTGGCTTAGCAAGGAGGCCGTCCCATACGTGACTGGGTCAGTTGGCTTAGTAAGGAGGCCGTCCCATACGTGACTGGGCCAGTTGGCTTAGCAATGAGGCCGTCACATACGTGACTGGGTCAGTTGACTTAGCAAGGAGGCCGTCCCATACGTGACTGAGTCAGTTGGCTTAGCAAGGAGGCCGTCCCATACGTGACTGGGTCAGTTGGCTTAGCAAGGAGGCCGTCCCATACGTGACTGGTTCAGTTGGCTTAGCAAGGACGCCGTCCCATACGTGACTGGGTCAGTTGGCTTAGCAAGGACGCCGTCCCATACGTGACTGGGTCAGTTGGCTTAGCAAGGAGGCCGTCCCATACGTGACTGGTTCAGTTGGCTTAGCAAGGACGCCGTCCCATACGTGACTGGGTCAGTTGGCTTAGCAAGGAGGCCGTCCCATACGTGACTGGGTCAGTTGACTTAGCAAGGACGCCGTCCCATACGTGACTGGGTCAGTTGACTTAGCAAGGACGCCGTCCCATACGTGACTGGGTCAGTTGGCTTAGCAAGGAGGCCGTTCCATACGTGACTGGGTCAGTTGACTTAGCAAGGAGGCCGTCCGTGACTAAGTCGGTATCCCCCTCGTCTCGATTCATGATTGGAGTCGTCTTTCTTATCCATATAGCCTCTTTAATCCAACTTGCGTTTCCGTTGTGTTTCTATTGCTTTCTCTAGTGTTAGGCTGATTTGTTGTTTCAGATGAACGACGCTACGTGTGTGAGGTGTGCCAGCGAGCCTTCAAAGACCCGTACACGATGAAGCACCATCATCAGACTCAGCACCTCCACGAGTATCGCTTTCAGTGCGACGTCTGCGGCCGTGCCTTCGACAAGCAGCGTCACCTACAGCGCCACAAGTGCAACCCGGCCGTAATGAAGTCGTTCTGCTACCGCAACACGCCACCCATGAAGACATGTTCCACAACGTTAACGCCGGTCCGTCGAGACACCGAGAATACTAAAGACACTGGGAAGACTAAAGACAGCTGCCCTGCTAAAAACAGCGGCAAGGCGAAATATAGAGAGAAGGCCAAATACAGCGGCAAGGCGAAAGATACAGTGAAGGCTAAAGACGGCGGCAAGGCTAGGAAGCGGTGTCGTAAGTTGAATGTAGAAGGTGTAAGACGCCGAACAAGTGTTCCTTCCGACAACGCCGTGGCTGCCAGCAGCGACAAATGCGACGGAAAGACAACGCCGATGAAACTAGAATGTAACGGTGAGAGTAAGCCGAGAACGAAACGTATCGGTGATTCGTCCGCTGTAGACGAGGACACGAAGGTTGTTGCTGGGACCGACGAAAGACACCCGAAGCCGGATAATGCCCACGAACAATCGACTGTACTGATTCCATCTCAACTGACACCAGACACATTTGGATCCAGATCTGGGCAGTTTACGAATGATCATCGTGCCACGGAGGAGTTTCACGGCACGGACGCACAGAAGACAAATGACAACATAGAGGAGATACGGTCAGGCGTTGTGGCCGAGTGCTTCCAGTCAGCAAGTGATGACCAGCGTGTCGTCTTAGCGTATCAGGTAACGGCGTCAAGTCGCGCCAGTGGAGAGGGACGGGTGGATGAGGTCACCCCTTCGTCCGTGTCGCAGGGGGTTGACGTTGGGGGACAGCATCCAGTGTCCACAAATAAGACACCAGGTTGCATTCTGGTCACTTTCATGCCAGCGGCCATGGTGAAACAACAGAAACATTCTCAGACATTACAGCAATGTGATAAAGTCAGCTCACCGCAGACGACAAGGCATGACACTAATAATGAAGTAGTACTAAAGCGAACATCGTCTGACAGCCAAGAGGCATATGAAGGTGTGCAATCAGGACAAACGGGTAACAAGATTTGGAATTCGCCACTTTGCAGAAGAAGTAACGTGGCTTTGATGGAGAAGAATGGACCCATGGAGACTATCACTAGCAGAGGAACTACGAGAGTTGTCAAGTCAGGCTGTTGTGTCGAAGGTACGGCAGAGCCAACACGGCAACGCAGATCAGTGCGACAGGAACAGAGGCGGATGTTAAAAGTGCGACAAACCCAGATTGTTTAGGAAACATTGTAGTGCTGATACATAATGAAAATATTGTAAATTCGCAACAATCTTTATAGCTGCTGCGTGTTGTATGTCGACTGATTTGTAATTGTTATACATTTTTTTATAAAAGTAAGTAGTAGTTGTTTGTATGAGTCGAGTCGTGTTTCGATCCCAGAAAGGTTAAACCCGATTTCTCGTCAATATAGGGTAAGTTCGATCATATATGGTTGTCTCTTGTGAGCTTTGGAATTACTCCACAGTAGTATATTGGTCTCTTTCGAACGGCAAAATAGATGCGATCATAGTGATAGAAGTTATGATAGAAGTGGGTAACCAAATCGGAGACTTCAGAGCCGGAATTTCGTCCCCCGTGTTAAAACAGGATATATGAAAAATCGCCCTTGGAAGCTTCTTGCGGTTGAAAATTATCCGATATGTGGCGTTAGAGGCACTATGTAGTTCCTAAACTATCCACCACATGGTACATAGTTTCAAGGTCATGCGCCAGAAGTCGGAGTCCTGAGGATATCTGGCAGATGACGCCCATTTTAAAAGATAGGTCCTACAATAATCCACGCGACCTTATTCAGCCAGTTGGCGGTCTTCCACCAGAAGTGGCTGATTTCCACTAAAAAGTGGCCGATTTTACCTTTCTGACGCGACCTACATACTATTGTCCACCTTTCTTTTCTACATGTCCAATTACTCATTGATATAGGTTACTTTCAAGCTTGTCATGATAATGTCACATGTCACAGTTACAATGGAGTGATGACTTGTTTGAAGTTCCTTAAATGAAAGCACTTTCTAAACAGAGGCTCGCTATTCGTCCCAAGCTCCTTCCACTTGAAGGAATTGGGACCGGAAGCGAGCCTGTCTTTAGAGAGTGAAATTAAAGGTGAGGAAACACTTTTTTAGCAAGGTAGCTTATCCACTATTGCAACCGATGTGGCTGACTTACTGGTACGGTCCGTGACATATTTGGGGGGGGGGCGTGGCATCACATTTTTATGTTTCCATTTGCGCTGCTACATGGTATCATGTGTGACTAGGCGTGCCCCCTGGTCTCCCCTTTGTGAGATCATAGATACGTCACTGGGTTCGACCAATAAGATCATTCTTCCAGAAAAACTAGCTGAGAACTCTGCTTTTAAAGTTTCCTTTTATAGAAAACTAATTATAACAAGTATCTATTAAATTATATTTCATTCGATTCGCCGCAATTATTTATTAAGCTCAAGGCTACGTTCATATAATTGGAAATGTGCACAACTTGCAACTGATATCTATCCGGCTGGCAGCTACAGTGGCGACACTGACAAACCAAGATAGTCGGCCATTTGTATTCGGTGGGAGCCTTTTGTGGTCTGCGTCGGCGCGTTGGTGTGATTTTTAAGTCAAGTCGAATTTTATTCTCTAATACCATAAAATTATATATGAAATAAATATAGAATACACAGAGTACTTGCAAGTATTCATAACATTTAAAAGTAATAAGTAGAGTAAATGTTAGTTAAACTTGTAAACTATCAGTTTACAAATTCTTATTAGTTTATTTAAACTATGAATGTCACTGATAATTTAATCCAGAAAATAACCATCCTTTGCTTAATTTGTATCACTAGTGGTGGTCTACTAGTTCACCATATATTATACATTTAGGAGTAGATTTGTTGACATATAATACCATTATACAGAATTCCAAGTGAAGCTTTTCAGTGATGTCATAATTCTCACACCCCTACACTTCACAACAATAATATATCTCAGAACAATAATATATCTAGAAAAACGCAAAACATTATTAGTTTGAAGTTTGTCATTAATGAGATCAGAAACCATAGCCAAACCATTATAAGGTTTTCTAACAAAATCTTGCATGTCATTAAGACAAGTGACAAATAACAATGGCATGAGATTCTCCCCCTGCATTACCCCTTGATTGCATTCAAAGAAGTCAGGCATACAACTATCATTAATTTCAATACAATACTTGGCCTTAGTACACATATGTATATTACATTTAGCACTACCATTAACATTATGATTTATGAGGTTATTCCATAAAGCATGTATATTTATAGTATCAAAAGCTTTACTATAATCAATAAAAGTGCAGTACAGTTTTTTACCTTTTGATAAGTATATAATCAATGAAGCCTTTAAGAACAAATATATGATCAAAAGTTTAATAACCTTTCCTAAATCTTGCTTGTTTTTCTCCAAGTATATTAATCTAAATACTCGTTCAACCTGTTATTTAGTACATCTGTAAATAATTTGCCAAGACAACTGAGGATGGTTATTCATCTGTAATTATTTGCATCTGCAACAGAACCTTTATTTTTTTATAAATTGGCTTAATAAATCTACATGCCTTCAGGTCTTTATTTCAACAACAAAACAACATCAAAAATATACATAAAATATAAACATAAAATATAAACCACAGTCGTGATGTTGAAAAGGGCAAGAAGTGTGTCACTTATAACACTTGCCCAACTACCATAAATATAACAAAGCAAATAATTACAGTATGCAACATGCATAATTACAACTTAACTATTTATATTTCAGTATGAATAATGAAATATTAGTGTTTAGACTAGATAGTTACTGTAGTGTAGTTCAAGAATAACATGTAAAGACCAGCATAAACAAAACAATTATTTTTTTTAACTACAATAAATCAATATTATTTTATACATCCATGCTGTTATATTTATAATACATAGCTAACCGAAATGTTAGCAGTGTATTTTTTAAACGATGAACATTTCCATGACTTAGGAAGAAAACCTGATTTCAAAACAAAAGTGAGCAATGTTGTAAATACAGATAACATTTTAGGAGTGGAAGCTTTAAGAAATTAAATAATTATTAGAACTACATGCCGTGTTATTTTTCAAACTGCGTCTAGCTTTTAATACGTCTTCATCGGTAAATGGAGCATTTATGAAGTCATTATTATCTGAACTAATTAGAGCATCAGTGTCTACATAATCTTAATTATTAGTTACATAATTACAATTCAAATTGTTAAAGTGGTCAAAAAAAGATTGCAAATTGACATTTTTGAGTTCATATTTACCTTTAACCGAAGACCCCTTAATTAAATTCCAATAAGCTTTAGTATCTTTATTGCTAAGACTCATCAATGTTTTTAAAAGTTTATCTTGTATTTTCTGAATTACAAATTGAGTTCTCTCTTAGATTCTTTACACGCATAGTTATGTTGTAGGTTACTTAAATCTGAGTGAACACATGTTATGGTTTCGCTTTGCAGCGAAGTACATATTGCGCTAATGCCTACAAGATTAATTAAACCAAGGTTTTTTATTATTTCTACTCTTGGTAGATACGTAATTGGTAAATCGAAAACCATGTGACACGATTGTCTAATTACGTAAAAACCACGTCATCGCGACAACGCGTCGCCTCCTGTCAGCCCAGTTTTACTGAATGGGATATTTGCGTGTTTTCACCGTGAAATCCAGCACAACGTGTATTAAATCTTTGGCTGTTTTACATATTCGTTGTTACCGTCTTGCAGGGCGCGGTGGCGATGTGGTTAGAAGGCCGGACTCTCATTCGAGAGAACCCGAGTTCGAATTCTTTTGACAGCGTTCCGAAACTTTGGCAATTTCATTCACCCCACTTTGCCACAGTTCACTCAGCGGTATAAATGAGTAGGGACCTACCTGGCTGCAGACAGAGATGGATATATGAACGAATAATATTTGCGGAGTAATTGCAGCGTGACTGAATGGTTCCTAGAGAAGTCGAGATGGTGTTTGAATGAAAAAGTATGCCACTGGTTGAAGTGTTAAGCGCTTTGAAGGGTCCCAAGGACTGGATATCGCGCTATTATAAGAACGAACCATTACCGCCCCGCGGTTTGTGATTGTTTTATCAGTTGCGATTTGTACCCGTATAATCAGTTTCTTTCCTTCATTCTATCGCTCAATATATATCCGTCCATTATCCTAAACAAGTTATTGAATTTTTCATAAAAAATGTTCAAACAAATTATAGCTGTACACACCAGAGATACCATGAATGTGATCGCCTAATATGTTTTCCATGCATCTAATTTCTTGGGAGTTTCATATTTTGTAACTTTCATTTCAGGCTGATGTTTTTGTAATGCAGTTTTAAGATAATCGTTACATTGTTTAAAAGCGAAACAAAACTGATGGTTTTCGGCCTATGTACCTATAAGATTTACTAAAACGTAACCATTTGTAACTACAATTAAAAATATCACGCTACTGGTTTACCAGAAAAAAATATTTTTTTGAACACACATCGTAATGTCATGGGCCGCACCATACCGAGTGTGGTATTCTGGCAATATTTGCTCGCCAAATGAAAATATATTCGTATAACCTATTCCTATTCTTACCAGTTGCATTCGGCCGTGCAGTTTGTGTCCAAAATCAACTTATGCAACATATTTTGGCATTTGTTTACTAAACTAGTCCTCTTTGTGGCAAAATAACACGTTTTTTTGAGACTTTGCATTGGTTCTGTGTCTGCCGGTATGGCAGGTATATATCTTCCCCCTAGGGGGGAGACACCCTAGGGTATCTTCCCCCCACCCTGGCTATCTTAACCTCTTTATAAATGTGCAAGAAAGTTTATAATTAACAAATATGAGTCAGAGTAATATCTACTATATGTTATTCTGCAAGAAAATTATTAATTATGATCGGCCACCTCAAGATAAAAACACAAAGCTCTCTTCTCTAGGCACTGGGTTAATCGTGGTCAGCCACCTCAACAACAAAACACACAGCTCTTTTCTCAAGGCACTGGGTTAATCATGGTCAGCCACCTCAACAACAAAACACGCAGCTCTTTTCTCAAGGCACTGGGTTAATCATGGTCAGCCACCTCAACAACAAAACACACAGCTCTTTTCTCTAGGCACTGGGTTAATCGTGGTCAGCCACCTCAACAACAAAACACACAGCTCTCTTCTCAAGGCACATAGGTGTCTAATCCTCCGAGCTGTTGCTCACCATGTAACACCCCATTGCTATCAATACAAGTTTCAAGGACCCGCCTTTGTTTATTGGCTTAGACACATTGCCAATGTGTCCTCGCTGTATAGTTTGTTAACCTTTGATTTATTTTGTTGTGTAACGACACATAGTACACAATAACTAAATCCTTTCACCCACTTTACAGAAAAAATAATCGTTTGATCACAAGCCTTTAAAAATGTCCAGTCGTCTATTTAAGGAAGGTGTCTACAAGACTTTAATTACCATGAACTAATATGGGCTCTAGACACTTAATGTAATATTTTTGTGGACGTGCCATTTGTGTGATAAGAATAGACACTTAATGTGTTAATATATTCAAGTTGGTGAATGATCTTGCATGAGATTTTGCCTGAGATTTTGTTGTGATAATTACAAGTGATGGAAAATTTATTTTGTGAGTTATCGCACGAGAAACCCTTTAAGATAATTGTAAGTCATTACATGATGAAATTTATAATAAACATTGATTTAATTGCACCATTTTCTTGATTTTAGTTGTAGACAAAAATAGTTTGGAGTCAAGACAACTTGGGATATTGGGAGGGGGGAGTAAGATATCCAGGGTGGGAGGAACATATATATATATTCCCCGGGGGAAGCTATCCATCATCATCATCATCATCAATCCCTTAAGGGTTCATCCTCCTGTTACATTTCCCATTGACGACCATGTTAACGTTTTGCACGATTATAAGAAAACGGGACCATCAAAATTTATTAAACTTCTTACCTGCCGTTGTCATCATCTCATTGACATGCTGATCGAGTTTAGTCAAAGTCTCATACTTCTAACTCATTTAAAATGCCTGAAAGTGCCATACCCGTCAATTTTTTTTACCAATTTCTGCATGAATTACTACGCACACGTGCCTTGTGGCGAATAAATTGCCAAAAATCCTTCCGCCTATTGAAATCGTCTAAAAAGCCACAGTTACATTGCCAACATTTTCTATCAGCAAACTTACCGACGTGCCTGGCTCAAATGCAGTTATGTCAGATGATATGATTTTTAAAAATAACACATATCTAAAATTACTGTGCCCTACATTCGTGTGTAGCACACCAGGAAGTCTAACTGAGGCATGATCCCTTAACCCGTAGTGTCGACGGGGCACCAACCTTGAAGCTATCCAGGGGGAGATATACTGTTACACCGGCCTCCCTTAATACGTCACTTTAGTCTAAGTCACCCCGATTTTATAGAACTGCGCATGCACTTAACGGTCGCGCTGGTTGACATGTCGGCCCTCAGTTATTCGGAGAAATGACCCGATTCTCCAACTTTTAGAACACATTCTGAATAAATCACTGCCGTGATTTTCTTAATTTTAGTTGCACGTGGTTATTTTCTATTATCTCTTTTAGGTGCATAGCACAAAAACCATGACTTTTGTTCCTTGCGGAATCTGCTTTTCTTTCACATATCCATGATTTATGAACACTTGTAGTTTTGCTAATGTTCGGCATTTTCGTTCGGCATTTGCTGTGTAATTGCATACGTACACGCACGCACGCACGCACGCACGCACGCACGCACGCACGCACGCACGCACGCACGCACACACACACACACACACACACACACACACACACACACACACACACACACACACACACACACACACACACACACACACACACACACACACACACACACACACACACACACACACACACACACACACACACACACACACACACACACACACACACACACACACACACACACACACACACACACACACACACACACACACACACACACACACACACACACACACACACACACACACACACACACACACACACACACACACACACACACACACACACACACACACACACACACACACACATGAGCTAGCCAACAACATGCATAATGTATTGCATCATGCCGAGCTTAATGGTCAGTTTCGTTGTCCTCGTCTTTAAACCTGCTCTCTGTGGGGGTCTTGCCTAAATGTCGACAGATCTGCGACAATCACCCTCTAATCATCACTCCCACAGATAACACGCCCACCTTTCTTCATAGGCGTTTGACCGCGAAATCGCGCTGATCTCGTAACGATGTTACACGGCTCAGTGAAACCTGTTCAGTGTTAGCTAAGTGGCTGGCGCCGATAAGGCGACTTCGGTCCGGCTGTCTCTAGATCACGTACGCCCGCCTTGCCGGCGTACTTCTCAGCCCGTAATTTAATAAATCTTTGTAAGCACTCACAAAACGGGCTTTAGTTTATTCACGCGGGATACTGAGCGCCCGAGGTGGTTCATTTCGAGGAGGCGATGCGACGTTTGGCGCGATGGTTACGGATCTTTCGGACGCGTCCGAGCGTTAACGAGAATATCACCGCTCGCTGATTGACGCCAAATTGGTCACGAGCAACACAAGCGATTCCTTAGACAAATCAGCTCTCGATTAAACGCCAGTTTCCTTGCTCACTAATCCGCGTGTGTCATTAAGGCTGATCAGCAGTTGTAATTAATTAATGATGTCGCATTGGTGCGCTGATTTCGTCCCAATTCGCGACATTTCGAAGGCGGTTCTTGGTCTAAACATTTGCCTAATTGCAATAACAGAAGCTGTTGGAAGTCGGTCGGAACGGTTTACTGTGATCTTTCGTGCGCTGTAGTACGTAATGCATGCACCGTATGTCCTATAGGCATGTTATGGTCTGTTTCTCACGCATAAGCTGCGGATAAATGTTGATGCGTCATCGCTGACGTCGCTTGTTCTTTGTGGACGGTAGACAGGGATTCGATTCAGGCCTTTTACGATGAGTCGCAGATGTTCCTTTCTCATTCGGGATATTCTTAGTATTGACGACGGTGAAGATAAAGGTAGGTTTGTATTTGTGCGTGTGTGGTGACGTTGGAGGTGGACGTGATGGACGGGAGTCTGATAATGACTTTTACGTTGGAGGTGGACGGGATGAACGGGAGTCTGATTGTGACTTTTACGTTGGAGGTGGACGGGATGGACGGGAGTCTGATTGTGACTTTTACGTTGGAGGTGGACGGGATAGCGGGAGTCTGATAGTGACTTTTACGTTGGAGGTGGACGGGATGGACGGGAGTCTGATTGTGACTTTTACGTTGGAGGTGGACGGGATGGACGGGAGTCTGATAGTGACTTTTACGTTGGAGGTGGACGGGATGGACGGGAGTCTGATAGTGACTTTTACGTTGGAGGTGGACGGGATGGACGGGAGTCTGATTGTGACTTTTACGTTGGAGGTGGACGGGATGGACGGGAGTCTGATAGTGACTTTTACGTTGGAAGTGGACGGGATGGACGGGAGTCTGATTGTGACTTTTACGTTGGAGGTGGACGGGAAGGACGGGAGTCTGATTGTGACTTTTACGTTGGAGGTGGACGGGATGGAAGTGAGACTGATTGTGACTTTTACGTTGGAAGTGGACGGAAAGGACGGGAGTCTGATTGTGACTTTTACGTTGGAAGTGGACGGAAAGGACGGGAGTCTGATTGTGACTTTTACGTTGGAGGTGGACGGGATGGATGGGAGTCTGATAATGACTTTTACGCGTCCCTGTTCACGATTATACTTAATGATTATGTTTTTTTGCTCCTCTGAGCTCAGGTTCCTGAGGATATAGGCGCCATAGAAGTTAATTATTATTATTATTATTTATTATTATTATTAAATGCAATATACAAATGCTTAATTTTATTTGTGATATCTCCATTAAACAGGTGAAGAAGTCTTGGTTGAAGGAAAATGGAACATTTTTATTATCTCTTTTACGTGCACAGCACAAATACTATGACTTCTGTTTCGCTTTAAATTTTAAATTTAAATTTAGCTAGAACACCCCAAATACAGTTATAATATATTTCGGCTGATATATAATGCGGCAACAAATAGTTTAACTTTTGAGTCATGAATAAGCATGACAGTTCTGTTGATCGGCAGCCGTATATGAACGCTGAGAATTGGCATTGAGTATATACCAGAACACATGCCATCAATTCAAGAGAATTACAGGGAGCTAACAATGCTTTCTTATGGACACCAATTCAGAAACAAGCATCGTGAACTTTGAATTGCAAGACAAGGTCACATGCAATGCGTTATTAGAACTTGCAAATTAAGTATGTTTATATATTATGAAAAGGCGCTGAAAACAATTAATCAAACAAAGGCAGTTGTCGACTACAAATAGCACAATATTGGAACATCGTATTGAGTCGATAGCATATCAATAACAGAATGTTGTAACGTCGTAGCTACAAATAGCAAGTGCATGCCAGAGCTGACACTATATGATAAATACTATCATACGAGATCTCATGAATGAGAAGGTACCAGACTTGTTGGCAAAACATAAACTGGCAAGTCAGGTCAAGTCTTACGTCATTGACCTGCAAGTAAAGTTTTCAAGCCAATGACCTCCAAATACAAGTTAAGTATCGAGTCATTTCTCTGAATTTTAAGTCAAATAAAAATAAATGGGCGACTCGAGTCCAATTCGAGTCAACAAGTCTGGACGGTGATGTTGGATAAAACAACGCCAAATAGATAAGTTGAGATTATTTTTGCGATACATTTGTCTGAGCAAACTAATAATCAAGTGCTACCATTTATTGTTAAACAACACCAGGTAAAACGCCGGACATTGAGGATTCCACTAACGACGATGTCAACTGTGGCAGTCCACTTGCTTATCCGCGACTCTCCGCAAAAGACCATTTGCTACTCGACAGTCTGGACGACGCCGTGACTTCCGACATGCCACATAACCCTGTCAAGAAGCAGCGCCGCCGACGGACAGCATTCACACTTGCGCAGTTGCAGTACCTGGAGCGGAAGTTCCGGTGTCAGAAGTACGTGAGTGTGGGGGGACGAGCTGAAGTGGCCCGGATACTGCGCTTGAGCGAGACGCAGGTGAAAACGTGGTACCAGAACAGAAGGTAAGTCGCCTCTACCTAGATACCAGCACTACTCACTTGCTTATAAGTTATCTGTCTATTGAAAAGTTATTGGATTCTTGCGTTATTTTATACATAATTGTGACAGAGACTCGGACATGCTTAGCCTTAGAAGTGTTCATTAAAAACGGAAGGGCATGGCGAATCTGAAAATATGTACAGGGCCTAGTAATGACTGACTGCGCAGATACAATATCTGGTGTAATCCATTCAAAACCCACAACCACAACCACAACCACAACCACAACCTTGCTGTTGCCATCACCTTTGCTTAAGCTGTTGCAAAGAATGCATCGTCGTAACGTGGACCTTTTCTCCCCCAATGTCTTCACTGCTGTGTTTTGTTTTGTGGTAAGTCACTACGCTTCAGTGGTAGACTTAAACCCGGCATACACGTACTGACTTTCCTCAACCGGACTCAAGTCAACTAGTTGAAAGGTGTCGTCTCAATCAACTGACACCGACTGCTGTATACACCTAACGACCCGACTCAACTTATTCAGCCAGACCCGACCCGACCCGACCCGACCCGACCCGACCCGACCCGACTCGACTCGACTCGACTCGACTCGACTCGACTCAACTGGGTCGCAAAGCTGCACACACGTTGGGACTCTCCTCAGCCCGACTGACTTCAAAAGTTTTTACTGCTTAAAAACTAATTCCACGTTTCAACAGGGCGGTTTGCCATGGATATTGATGTAGTCAGAAGCCGCAGGCGGCGATAATGAGGCAACTTACACATACGTCTAGTGGACAAGGAAGCAATTGGCTTATCGAGAGTCCAACAATTGTTATTCTATATGTAACCCGCAATACTGAGATATTTGTCAATTTTGTTTATAAACATATTCTCGCTCCTAGCAGTTCCACAATCTGTAGATAATTTGTTCCATTCATTCATCCTATGTGAGAACGAGTAGTGATATCTAATTTATACCGGTCCTTCACAAATATTACATACGCATACACATACATCCACCGAACTCCTCCACATCCCACACACATTCCACACCCCAACACACACCACACACAAACCCCATCCCCACACACCCACACACACTTAACACCCACCTCCCACACACCTACACACAAACACACACACAGACGCACACGCACACGCACGCACGCACGCACACACACCAAACACCCCATCCCCAACACACCACACCCTCCACACACGCACGCACGCACGCACGCACGCACGCACGCACGCACGCACGCACGCACACACACACACACACACACACACACACACACACACACACACACACACACACACACACACTGTTGACTTGGCCTGTGTCTGTCAGGACGAAATGGAAGCGCCGCACGACAGCGGAGGAGAGGCGAGAGCAACTACAGAGCCACGTGTGTGACGAGAAAGACTGTCCGGGCGCGCTTAGACTGTCGATCGAGACAAGCAGTCTGTATCAACGCTGTCAATTCATCACTGATGTTGGTGACTTGTCGCGTTTCTGCATCGGGAAGGTGGCGTTTCACTTGGACCCGACAGGCCTGATGTGACGTAATGTAGTGTTTGCTGTGTATTGTGTATTTTCGTTTGATTTTATCAAAACTCAATAACACACTTGCACAAACGAGTTTGTATGTCGTAGTGGATAATAGATAGGTTTGATTGTTATCGAAATTATTCTGAAAAGAGACGAACGAAACAAATGAATAGAGGTTACCCGAAATAACCCGTGGCGCCTAACACTGTTATAATGATGAATTCTTTTACAATTGCCGACGGATATACGACACGTATTTAAAAGTACATAGTCGGAACAATGGCAATATGTGGAAAACATATTCAGATATAGAAAGTTTAATATTGCAAACGGTGTGTGGTGGGCTTTTTATTCCACCATAGTTACGTCAAAATTTTCAACACACGGAATGTACTTAAGATGATGAATTAGATCATTCATAGCACATTTACTACAATATTGTACTGAAAGGATGATTTATCGCGTAGATTTCTCCTTAAGGGGGACTCCTTACCTCACCCTACTCTATTTGTAGACATTGCATATATGTTTGGCAGTTGTATGATATTATATTGTAACAGTGGTGATTGTTTATAAATACACATGTTGTATAAACTCCTCGGATTGCTGGTGCCAGTTCCAGTGCACTTAGGACATTGCGCAACGGCGAAACATAGTTTACTTGATTACAAATTGATGTATGTAATGATCGGCAAAACGTAGTTTATTTAATGAAAATCTAAACTTTTTGTATTGCTAAACTTTCTCCGGCTTCATAAATAGCTACACGAGCTAATAGCTATTGCTACGCGAGTCTACAGCTATAGCTATTAGCTACGTGAGCCTATATTTTGACACGTGATTAAAGGCAAGGTACTATTTTCATTGGTTAACTGATGTACAGCTGGTTGTGGGTTTCTTGTAACTAATAGGCAAACATCTCTGAATTGTTCGAAGTACTTTTAAATTAACAATGATATACTTCATGTTTTAATTTATTGCTGTGTTCGTCAGAAATTGTATAAAACGGGAGACTGACGGAATAAATTATCCAATGAAAAACGTTATATTTCACCTTCGAAGGTCTTTTATTGCAGCGCGACATCTACATACGTCATAGAAATAGCACGTTTCGTTTCATCTACAAATCGTATATTTTCGAAAATATTAAGACACGAAAGATCACAATAGTAACACGTCTTGCACATAGATATTATTTTTAAACAACAGGTATGCTATATAAGCATTCAGTGTGTCCATGCCCCGTACAACAGCCGTTCAGTTTAGGCATGCTTGCAAGCAGCTCGACAACGTTTATGCACACCGCTGGCCATTTAACCGTCGATTCATTGCTGAAATTTTTTATTTAAATGCTATTATTATTTATTACATGTTGCATGTCTTTCCTCGGGGGGGGGTCCGAACGAATCTCCCTTTTTGCCACCAGTGGCACAGAACGCCCTTATTGAGGCAATCGCGAAAGTTATCCAGCGATACATTTTTGCTGAGGTGTGATGCAAAGTTCTTCTCACTGCTGGCCGACGAAACAACAGATTTCTCCAAACAAGATGAAATCAGTGTCTGCGCTACGTGTCTGACAGCCACTAATCACGACCTCACTGGAGCTGGACTTGACGACCTCACTGGCGCTGGACTTGACGACCTCACTGGCGCTGGACTTGACGACCTCACTGACGCTGGACTTGACGACCTCACTGGCGTTGGACTTGTCGACCTCACTGGCGCTGGACTTGTCGACCTCACTGGCGCTGGACTTGACGACCTCACTGGCGCTGGACTTGACGACCTCACTGACGCTGGATTTGACGACCTCACTGGCGTTGGATTTGTCGACCTCACTGGCGTTGGACTTGTCGACCTCACTGGCGCTGGACTTGACGACCTCACTGGCGTTGGACTTGTCGACCTCACTGGCGTTGGACTTGTCGACCTCAATGGCGCTGGACTTGACGACCTCACTGACGCTGGACTTGACGACCTCACTGGCGTTGGACTTGTCGACCTCACTGGCGCTGGACTTGCTGCTCAGTTGCTACGAATCCTGGCAGATGCTGGAGTGGACTCAACCAACACGGTAGGACAAGGCTACGCTGCCATGTCTGGGAAGAACATTGGCGTTCAGCATGGGCACTGCTCGTCACATGGCCTGAATCTTCGTTCGGCAAAGGCTGCATCAATTCCACCTATTCGCTCGTCAGTCACTCTGGTGCAAGAAGTAGCAGTGTTCTTCACTGACTCAAACAAGCGACTGTACGACTTGCAGCAATGCATTGAACGGGAACGCCCTGAAGCATCATACACGCGCCTTAAGAAACGCTGGGACACACGCTGGGCAGAAAAGCAGGCTGCAACTTTAGTGTTCAAGGAACTCTACCCGGCGGTTGTCGCGTCACTGGAGAACATTTCGTAATGGTTGGGTGATGCTTCCGACAAAGCAGCAATGTGTCTCCACTGCGTGGATCCCAGTTTCCTGCTCTCCGTGGAGGTCCTGCAAAAAGTTCTAGAAGTCACGAAGCCTCAATCTGTCAAACTTCAGAGTGTATCTCAAGACATTATGCGAGCACCGAATCAGTGCGGGACTGCGTTGACGTGCTAAAGAACTTTCGCAGCGGTGACACGTTTAACAAACTGTTTGTCCAGGGAGAGGAGGTCGATGGCAGACCAATCCAAATGCCGAGAATAACAAACATGCAAAGACATCGTCCCAACGTTCCTGCCGACTCTGTTTTGGTGTACTACAGGCGTGTTTGTTCAATCTGTTCCTGAGTTTGTATTTACCAGTACCAAGGCTCTTCTCCTCAGTGCACTCATGCCGGCCTTCTGTCTGGAGAGAGATTGCTGCACAGTTGAGGAAGGGGTGACGACCTAGTTACAGTTTCTGCCAGGAAACAACATGGCTGCGGGGGTGGAGTTCATGCGTTGGCAAATCTGCAGGATTCAGCTAACCGACCTGGCCAGATGCTCGACACCCTGAGAGTTGTTACATAGCTGGGGACATACCCATGTATCGCGACTTTATTGCGATTATTTGCCACTCTCCCTGTCACATCGGCTGCAGCAGAGCGATCATTTAGTGCACTGAAGCACCCGAAGAACTGCCTGCGATCTACGATAAATGAGCAATGCCTCAATGGACTTGCTCATGTACGTCAATCGTGATATCAAATTGAACCATGACGACGTCATTGGTGAATTCGCCAAGGGAAATCGCCGACTTTATTTTAATTAAAATCTAATGTGGTAATATATCCGAGGTGCCTGCCATGGGACACAACTATCGGAGTTCATGTATTAGCAACTTCTAGCGCATTTGGCGGTATCAGGATTCAGCTAACTGACCCGACCATGAATTTGACACTGCAAGTAGCTGGTGATTTTGGGACTTCGCTGCTTTTCTTGATTTGTTTTATATCTGTTTTCACTTCGCGGAAGCCGAACAGTCAGACCGAATAAACATATTGGGTTTTTCTCACGTGTTCTATGATGTTCAGTCTTACCCGCATTGGCATATTTTGGGAATGTTTGGTATTGAGTTATTCCCGCCTCGGAACAGAGAAATTATAAAATTCTTGCTCTCCCCCCCTTCCGACATCCTAGATATGCCACTGGGCATGTGTCTGTCACACCACACACACACACGCGCGCACGCACGCACGCACGCACGCACACATACACACACACACACACACACCACACACACATTTAAATATTTTTTTTACCAGTGTTGCTATGACAATGGTGTTGTTGAATTGTTCATGTAGAAGTATTCAACTGTCCAGATACGTGACTGATGGCAGTGAGCCGTCTAATAATGACTGAAGCAGCCTACTCATGCGACAGTTGAACTTTGTAATCAATATTGACACGACTGAACGTTCATGTAGAAGTACTCAACTGTCCAGATTTAATTTTTTTTTACAAGATTTAACAAGATTGCCATCCCAAACAACAAGTTCCAGATGACAAAGTGGACAAGAAAGCCATTGGCTTATCGAGAGTCCAACAATTTTCTCATCTATTTGTAGCCCACCCTTATCAAATATCTGTCAATTCTATTTTTAAACATATTCACACTACTAGCATTAACACAATCGTTTGGCAGTTTGTTCCATTCATTTATCACCCTCTGTGAGAAAGAGTACTTTCTCATGTCCAACCTACACTGCTCCTTAACTAATGCTGCTTTGTGTCCTCTGGTTCTACTGCCTTCTTTATGTTTGAAGAACATATTCCTGTCAACATCCTCATAACCGTTCACTATTTTAAATGCTTCTATTTGGTCTCCTCTTAGTGTCCTGGTCCCTAGCGTTGTCAAATCACATTGTAATAAGCGGCTTTCGTAACTAAGGTCTCTCAATTCTGGAAACATTTTAGTTGCTCTTCGTTGTATTCTTTCTAGCTTGTCTATATCCTTTTTACGATACGGCCTCCACGCTTGAATACAATATTCCAAATGTGGTCTAACTCTAACCATTGCTTTGTACAGGGGTACAATTAGCTGTTTCTCCTTATACAATAGTTCTCCTAATTAGCCCTAGAATTTGATTTCCTTTTGAAGCAGCAATCCCACATTACTCTGAAACTTTCATGTCAGCACTAAATGTCACTCCTAAGTCCTTTTCTTGTGTGGTTCTACCTAGTACAGCATCCCCCATTTTATATTCTTCGTCCATGTTTCCATGTCCTATGCGTCCTATGCACTTCCCAAAATTGAATAACATTTGCCATTTTTCTGACCATTTAACTAATTTATCTAGATCATCCTGTAAACTTTGTTTATCTGTATCATTTGTAAACTTTCTGAATACTTTTGTATCATCTGTAAATTTGAGTACTTTGCTAGATATGTCATCTTCTAGATCATTTATATATATATATATATATATATATATATATATATATATATATATATTAAAAACAGTATAGGGCCTAATACTGATCCCTGTGGTACCCCACTCTAAACCGATTTCCAGTTTGAAATCTCACCGTCTACTATTACTCTCTGTCTTCTGTGTGTAAGCCACTTGTCTATCCAGTTGATTACATCATTACCTATACCATGGGTTTTTAGTTGAAGTATCAACCTTTGGTGTGGCACTTTATCGAAAGCTTTCTGAAAATACGTGAGTGATGACAGTGAGCCGTCTAATGTTGACTGAATCAGCGTACTCGCGCGACAGTTGAACTTTATAATCAATATTGACACGACTGACGTCGCTAGGTCGAAAGGTAAGTATATAACCCGCCCCTAAGACAGTCGGTAGACAGTTATGATGTACGCGACGTCCACCGACTTGTATTTCCTCTTGTGGATTTTCCTCAACGCCGTGTCGGCTCACATTTCACGCATCGCAGTTCGACTTCCCTTGAAGGTCAGTCAGTGTAAAGAGTTGATATGTCATTAATGCAATAATTACAACTAAATTACTACGAACATTACCCGGCGTTGCACGAAAGAAAAGGCTATCACAGCAAGATCTAATGATTCCTTACACTACCAGGGTCAACGAAGGATACACCCGCCAGGTTCACAAAGCGTTCGTACTGAACGAAGGAACTTAAATGTGAACGTTTGACGTTGATCACGTAACTCGAAACAATCGTAGAAAACACGCGTAGCGTTGCTAACAACTGTACGTAACTACGAACTGCTATCACGGAAGAGACACGTTATGTAATCTACCTCAAGCGTCCACATTGGTTCCTTCGTAATATCCCTACCCCGGGGGAAATTTCGAAATTTGTGTTAATGTACGAATCTTCCCATGGGCCCGCGGACACGCTTACACAATGTCAGCCCCGACTGACGGACGTACGAAGGAACATACAGAGTTACAGACTAGTTTATAGTATAGACTAGCCGAGTTACCCGGCGTTGCACGGGAGAAAAGACAGCTAGAGCTTATGACTCCTTGCACTATATAAAATATCGTATTCTTTTGCATTATACATCACTTTAGATTCTGGCAGCATCACTCATTATACATTTATTTCATAGCAGAAATTCATTCTTTGGAACTATTCACGGTATATTACAAAGGCTAGTGCAATCAATCAATCACAATCAACCCTGCAAACAGGGAACGCGCGCGCCACCTGGATCCCCGTGGCCACTTCCACAGAAATGGCAGCTGTCGAGCCGTGTGAGAAGCATCGACCCTTCCCGTTTGCACTTCGTCACCAACGTGCCGTCATGTGACATCATTGAGGCCGCATTCCAACGCTACCGCAAGCTGATGATGCGTCCAGGTAAAGGCGCGGGAAAGTCGATGACAGCAGACGACATTCAACGAGTTGTGGTGACTGTGGAAGAGACGCGTTGCGATGCTGGTTATTATCCGAGCGAGACATCAGATGAATCTTGTAGGTATATATTGATATCGATGCATCTTTAATGCATCAGCTTTTTCACCGGCGACGATTATATTTTACTTTCGACTGATCAACAACACTGCCGTAACACATCGTGACAACGTCTGCAGAAGAATAAGTTGTCTTTATTACTCATTCGTCTTGCATTGTTGTTATTGGCTAGTGTAAACAGGGACTTCAGAGTTTTTCAGCAGATATATTATAAACACACCTTTGCGATCGCCACTTGCGGTATTGATCAAACCCGGGATAACGTCCACTTTATAATTGTTTAAAGTTATACATCTCAGACTCAGATCAATTTAATGGTTCTTATAAAGTGTATTAGAAAAAATGCCCCTACAGTAAAACGTCTGTATCATAGATGCTCAATGTTGAAATATGCTCATGATAGGAGTAAACAACAGCACATAGTATCCCACTTCGAAATTCGGCTCATTGGTATAATTTAGCATTTAGCTCCTTATAGACTACACAAATTACCGCAGCGAGCAGTTGATTTGTACTTTGATACGTTTTTTTTTGTAATCCGTACAGTAGAACGTTCCTGATATCGTAAATTCGTTCTGCTTTATGTTTTGTAGTTAGTGTATTATTTGTTCATATAATTCAAAGTACAAATTATATGTTGATATTTAAGCAACATTTTTTAGACTCAATTTGTATTTGTATAACATATACTCTACATCTACCGTTATTTTAACATGGCAAAAAAAAACATGAATTGATGTTCGTGTAGTATTTAATGTATTCATGGTTCCTGCATTACTTAATGTGTTCATGTTCACATTGTAATGTATTCATGTGCAATAATTAGTTATGTTATTAGTGTAGTATTTGTTCATAAAATTCTACTTACAATTTGTATGTACATAGTTAAGCAATTTTTTTTACATTATATTGTATTTCACTTGCAATAATGTTGCTTAGTATGTGTTTTTGGCTTAAGCCTAAGGAAACAAAATAATTATGTTGATTTATTTCTGGGTGGTCCTCGTCATAAGCCCCGCGGGTTTTCTAGAGGATCTCCTTGGTTGCTCCGCTATTTGTGTAATCTGTGACTCAAATCATATTTTAAGTATCTTAAAATGTATGTGTAGCCAAAATAAAGTTATTCATTCATTCATACAATGTCTTACAGACAAACTGAACGTAGGTAGTGAGCGTGACGCCATTGTGGAAGCCAAGTCGATATGGGGCGCCTTGCGGGGTAGGTGTTAAGCTAATCAATGCGATGTGTCACCCACACTGCGTAATTGTGATCATCATCATCATCATTTTCAACAACAACAGCAACAACAACAACAACAGTAGCAACAACAACAACAACAACATGGATGACGGCGGCGTCGTCGTCGTCGTCGTCGTCGTCGTCGTCATCGCTACAACATACCAACTCCTCTTCCTTTTGATAGTTTCGCGCTTCTTCGTGATCTCTTCTTTCTCTGGTCTTCTTCGTCCATTTCGCCCTCGACACGAGAAATCTCTTCCTCTTGTTCGCTGCATTTCTCATTTTCTTCTTGTTTTCTTCCTCCTTGTTGTTGCATTCTTGTTTTTATGGGAGACTATTTCAGCATCCCCACTTACATAGCTTACTTAGTGCGTAGTGATCACTGTATGATTAAATAGTTCATCAGTGTAATTATAATTTTTCAAAATAATTGTATAGTTTGTCAAAATAATTATATAGTTTCACTATTGTTCTGTTTCTGCTTCGTAGGGCTGGAGACGTTTAGCCAGTTGGTGTATGTTAATGACGAGAACAAGGTAACCAGTGTGGCTTAGTGGCCACCTTGCAATATGTCTATGTGTGTGTGTGTGTGTGTGTGTGTGTGTGTGTGTGTGTGTGTGTGTGTGTGTGTGTGTGTGTGTGTGTGTGTGTGTGTGTGTGTGTGTGTGTGCGTGCGTGCGTGCGTGCGTGCGTGCGTGCGTGCGTGCGTGCGTGCGTGCGTGCGTGCATGTATGTATGTATGTGTGTATGTATGTGTGTATGTATGGATGGATGTATGCACTGAAACAATTTATTTTATTTAGAATAAATGACAACGGACAGCGTCTCCTAGAGCTGAGTGCTAAATCCAAACTCTGTGTCGCTAACACCTACACAAAGACCATCACAAATTCTCCTGGACGCATGCCACGTCAAAGACATGGCATCAACTAAACCTCGTTCTGATTAGGCATCGCCATCTGAACGATGTCACCTGACTCCTAACTAAAACACAACCCTGAAACACCTAGTTGGTCAATTAGAAGAAAACGGGATATCAAATGAGTACTGGCAGCTTCTCAAACAAACCATTCACCAATCAGCCTTGGACACTTTTGGCGTAAGCTCTCACCGCAACCCAGACTGGTTTGTAGCTAGTCTTCACACCATGAAACCGGCGGTTGAAGCAAAACATAAGGCGCATTTGGAATTCAAAAGCAGGCCAAACGAGACAACCAGTGCTCGCTACAGAGAGTCTCGAAGTCTAGCTCAAGGAACTACAAGACAAGCATTTAATCAATACTATGTTAGTGAGGATATCGAGACAGCGGCAAAAACTGGGGACTTGAAAAGTATGTATGCAAGCATAAAATCAGCGGTAGGCCCCATCTATCAAATCTTTCCACGAAAACTTGCAAGGTACTTCCCAAGTCGATGGAATGATATCAGAACCCTTTCCAATTCTAAATTGTGTGAAGCAGGGCTGTGTTCTGGCCCAGACTCTTTTTGGGATATACTTCTCTGTAATATTGAGAGAAACAAAAGCAAAATGGTAACGTTGCTAACCCTGGAGTGGGCCTGAGAACCATATTTGATGCCAATTTATTCTCTACACCACGCCTGAAGGCTAAGACCAAAACAACAACGTTACGTGTGTGCGAGGCCCTCTATGCAGATGACACTGCCTTCTGTTCTCATTCCGAGGATCAGCTGATGTCTATCATAGACAGTTTCTCCAATACTTGTTCAGCGTTTGGCCTCAAAATCAGTGTCAAAAAGATCGTTATCATGAACCATGGGACTCAAGTAATCAAAATTACTCTCAATGATGAAGCACTCGAAACCGTGGAGAATTTCTCATACTTAGGCTCCATCATGTCCAACAATTTCGCGCTTGAGGAGGAATTTAACACACGACTAGGCAAAGCTGTAACATCCTTTGGAAGACTCTCAAAAAGAGCCTGACACTACACACAAATCTGAAAGTGTATCATTCATGCGCGCTCAGCATCCTTTTGTATGATGCAGAGACCTGGACTACGTATTGTAAATAGGGATTGAAATGTAATATTTTCCACCTACGCTGCTTGCGTACCATCATTGGCATGAAGTAGCAAGACAAAATTAACAACCTGGAAATCATACAACGCTGCAACTCAACTCCACTAAGCAGCATTCTAAAACAGAGACGGCTACGTTGGCTTGGTCACGTACACCGTATGCCCATTGACCGCCTTCCTTGGTCACGTACACCGTATGCCCATTGACCGCCTTCCTTGGTCACGTACACCGTATGCCCATTGAGCGCCTTCTTAAACAAATTATGTGTGGGGAGTAAACTGGAGGCAAACGACCAGTTGGTCAACCCAAATTGCGATACAAAGATGTCATAAAAAGAGACCTAAAAGATTATGGCATCGATCCTATGCACTGGCAAACAGTTGACGAAGAACGACCTACCTGGCGAACCAGTCTTACTGGCGGCTCTGCTACATACATCAAAGCATACCAGACTCACCAGGAGATCAAGGGTGCGAGGAGTCATGCTGGCAATCTACCGACGATGCAGCAAACAAAAGCATTGTCTCACGAGACAGAAGCTGGCCACTACTACTACTTAAACAATTTAAGCTAGATAAAGTAAACAGTGAACGCGGACAAGGCACACAAAACATACGCATTTACAACTTCAGAAGACTTTACATTAGCGTGTTTATGCTAAGGCTTACAGAGGTCCTACATTCAAACAATCCAGAACGCTGTGCACTTGCATATTCGAACAAAAACAGTTTAGCATTATATAGGGAACACAAGTGATTCTCGTTTCGAACCGATAATTGACGAGATAATGCACTTCCGGCCCCAAGTTGTGCACACCATAACACGTTAAGCGTACCTATGTCATTATAAAATAAACCACTGGTATTAGTGTTATTTTAATGGTAGCTGTTTTAATAAATAATATAAGTAAATGTGTCATTGTTTGTTCTCCCTGTTTTTATTCCAAATGTGTTTATGTGTGAAATGCGATAGCGGGCAGCGTGTCGTTGGGGGCCGGAAGTGAACAGTTATGGGCAAAACCAACATGACGGCTGACGAGACGTGTGTCCGCTATTGCTTCGTATCGTTTCTGCTGCAGTGTGTGATAAACGACACATGGATAGACGACTTCCCAAGATTCCACTATCGAAGCCTGTTGATTGACACTGCCCGACATTTCATTCCAATGCCCGTCCTGCTGCAGATATTGGTAGGTCCTTGATGTCACTAGAGCATCATACTTGCATGGCAATAGCGTCTATTCTAGCTATGACCAAAAAAGATGTAACGTACACTATTAATGTTTGGTTGGACACACACACACGCACGCACACACGCACTCATGCACGCATTCTTTAAAGTAGACACACACGTTCACCAGGGGCGTCCGCAGAAATTGTTCCAGGTAGGGGTAAGAAATTTGGGGACATAATAAAGCATATTCATAGTAATTAAATAAACCACATAACACACACACACACACACACACACACACACACACACACACACACACACACACACACACACACGCACACACACACACACACACACACACACACACACACACACACACACACACACACACACACACACACACACACACACACACACACACACACACACACACACACACACACACACACACACACACACACACACACACACACACACACACACACACACACACACACACACACACACACACACACACACACACACACACACACACACACACACACACACACACACACACACACACACACACACACACACACACACACACACACACACACACACACACACACACACACACACACACACACACACACACACACACACACACACACACACACACACACACACACACACACACACACACACACACACACACACACACACACACACACACACACACACACACACACACACACACACACACACACACACACACACACACACACACACACACACACACACACACACACACACACACACACACACACACACACACACACACACACACACACACACACACACACACACACACACACACACACACACACACACACACACACACACACACACACACACACACACACACACACACACACACACACACACACACACACACACACACACACACACACACACACACACACACACACACACACACACACACACACACACACACACACACACACACACACACACACACACACACACACACACACACACACACACACACACACACACACACACACACACACACACACACACACACACACACACACACACACACACACACACACACACACACACACACACACACACACACACACACACACACACACACACACACACACACACACACACACACACACACACACACACACACACACACACACACACACACACACACACACACACACACACACACACACACACACACACACACACACACACACACACACACACACACACACACACACACACACACACACACACACACACACACACACACACACACACACACACACACACACACACACACACACACACACACACACACACACATATGACGTTCACATTTGACTGATGTTAGTAAATGGTGATTTTTATTGCAGGACGCCATGTCTTGGGACAAATGGAACGTGTTTCACTGGCACGTTGTAGACGACCAGTCCTTCCCTTACCCGAGCAGAACTTTTCCGAATTTGACAGAATTCGTAAGGGCTTCTGTAGTAAACGATCTCAGTGTCTAGCGGACAACTATCAAACTCTACACAGTTCGCATGTATTTTACACACGTATTTCTGCAGTGTGTGTGCGTGCGTGCGTGTGTGCGTGCCTGCGTGCGTGAGTGCGTGCGTCAACGCTGGAGCGAGCACCTGGTCAAAGGACACGAGGACGCATACTAATATTTTGAATTATAATTACTAAAAGGCACAGCGAGCAATTCCAAAATGCTTTGACTTTACGGGTTCACGAACGATTAGAAATACCACCCCAGGTGTTTAAAAATAAATACATTATTGTAATGCACGGCTACACAGCATCATGGATTGTAAGAAAACGAACATACTCCACAGTCCACCTAGCATTTGTAATATTTAATTATCACTGACAGATATGCATTTTTTTCTTATTTAGGGCTCGTATTCCCCAAGTCACCGCTATTCCCGGTATGACGTCACCAGGATTATTCGCGAAGCTCGACTGCGGGGAATCCGGGTGATCCCGGAGTTCGACACGCCTGGCCACACACGCAGCTGGGGAAAGGCACTGCCAAGTAGGTCAGGCAGTTGGTGCAGTAACATCGCCGGCAGGCAAATTCGAAGAATGTCCCGTCAACGCGAATTTGAATTGGAACGGTCATCTATAAGAACTTTGTTGGTATAGAATATAGACCATCTTCGCAGGTTCCCATCATTGTTGAACATGGACCGCATCACCGACTACTCTAACCCGTTCTGGTCTGCCTCTGGTAAATGACAAAACATTCATGTTTGATTGCATTCGATTCTCGTTTAAAACGTAGTCTCTGTTGTAGAGTTGTTAACGGCGTGTTGGGGAGACGGCCCGGAAGGCGGACCGTACGTACCCAACTATCCGCTGCATGGCGCTGCGGAGGTGATCAATCCAGTGGAAGAATACACGTATCATGTACTGAAGACGCTCTATGAGGAAATAGTGCAGGATTTTCCCGACGAGTACGTCCACCTAGGGCTGGACGAAGCCTATCACGCCTGCTGGTAATTATTCCATGATGTTTATATTCTATATTCCATGATGTTTAAATATCGGATTATGGGCGCACTGAACAAAAAAACGTCATATATTTGAGTGATACATGATAATGAACCTTTCCTTTACTATGATAATCTTCTATCTCAGTATTGGCGAGTACACTTTTCGGGTTATGGAACCTGGACTAAGTATATAGATTATGTGCATTCAAACTGCACTACACGGAAGTCACTGAACACATCCTACACGAACACACGCTATTATTCAGCAAATATTGCATATCGCCTCTCTTCTCACAATACGTACGTAACTGGAATTAGACTACAATTATTTTTGTCTACCATTGGTGACCATTGTATCGTTTCCTGGGTCTCTTGAATAAGTTGTCCAAAGATTTCCTTTAATGTGCATAAGACGTTTTTTGCTATTTTGCTAACATTCCAAGTAAACAAATCTAAAACTAATGCATGTGTTAATTTATGGCGAATAAGATATATAAATAGTTATATACGTTTGCATGAAACGATTTTTTGTGAGAGAGAAATCGCCTCCTTGGAGACATGCACCAGTTGACGTCACAGTACTTAGTTACGCACAATTGTTCAAAATAACGTATATAATCTTCGTTAAACGTCCGCAATTCCCCCGCTGACGTCACAAAATGGCGCGACCGGATTAAAGGAACCAGCTGCGAGATCGCTGCAAATTATAATCTAACTATAATCGAGCTAGCGTTTGTATGTTTGTGGTTATGTTCACGTTTTCCTCGTAGACGGCTTGCACCTCGGACGCCAAACTTTCAGGGATTAATCTACAACCCACGAATGAAACGTAACGCCTTTATTTTTTTGAAATACCCCTTACATCAAGGGTTCTTAGTGGCTTTTATGATGGTAACTCAAATGTTCGATACATAAAACGTTAACTTCCGACAATCGCAGAAACCACGCGCGCGCGGCGAATACTTCGGTACGTAAAATCGTTTGAGAGTACGTAGCGCCATCTGGGGGGTTTATATTAATTACAATAGAAACCACGCACCCACGTATTGGCCCGAGGTCGCAGACCGATGGCCAATACACAATAAAAAAGATGTTCTACTATTCTACAATCCAACACATGTATCCATGGATCTAAATTCACGCGATCTTCAACATTTTGAACAGACAACGAGTATTGCATCACGTGCATGACGCGGTTGTTTCTGGTAATACGTATGACGTTCCCTTAAACAATCTCGAGCGTTTTGATGGCATATTGGCCTGAGGCATTTGGTAAACATTGTATCAATTCAATAATACATGTACTGCATTTTCACGAGTTTCGTGACGAAATCAGCCCGCCCGCCGTCCGAGACTCGACCGCAACTCGTGACCCATCCGCCACCAGAGACCCGCCCGCCACTCGTAACCAGCCGGCCGCCCGTGACATGGCCACCGCCCGAGATGTAATCGAGCTTGTCGTAACGGGATGTTCTCCCTATTCTCAGACAAAGAAAGCGCGCAAGGAACAAGGCAAGCGTACTGACTTATTCACCATACAAGCAAATGGTCGTCAACAAAACTGCTGAGAAAGAAAACAGATAGTCTGTTAAGAAGCAGAAAACAAGCTCTGAAGAAAACACCTACTGTGGCTGGTCCTGCGGGTGTGGTTATGTCCAATAGAACGACAGCGGGGGGAAGACGACCACCCAAGAAGTCGAAGCGTGGAGACGACGAAGATGATGGCGATAATGACGACGAAGATGATGGCGATGTTGACGACGAAGATTATGGCGATGGTGACGACGAAGATGATGGCGATGATGACGACGAAGATGATGGCGATGATGACGACGAATATGATGGCGGTGATGACGACGAAGATGATGGCGGTGATGACGACGAAGATGATGGCGATGATGACGACGAAGATGATGGCGATGATGACGACGAAGATGATGGTGGTGATGACGACGAAGATGATGGCGATGATGACGACGAAGATGATGACGATGGCGAGTGGCCGTGCAATGTGTGCCGTGAAGCGTTCAGTCAGAGCAGGAAGCGGCGGATTGCGTGTCACTATTACTGGTGGTGGTGTCGCGAGGACTACACTACTGATGGACCGTATCTCACCTGTCACGACTGCGATCCCTATTGATGAAATGAACCACTAATTATGTTAGTTGACAAATAAACATTAGCTCTGATCATGGGCTGGTTTCCTAATTGTGTTATCGTATTTGTTTGTTTGTTTGTTTAAACATTACTTCTAACAAAATAGGGTCCATAGATCGGTACTGGGAACATTAGACTTAATGTATCTTTAAAATAAATACAAAACACAGAAGCCACGCATCTACTATAATCGAGCTAGCGTATGTTTGTATGTGGTTATGTTAACGTTTTTCTCCTAGACTGATTGCACCTCTGGCGCCAAACTTTCAGGGATTAGTCTACGACCCCACGAATGAAACGTAGCGCATATCAAGGGTTCTTATTGGTTTTTATGTTAAATTAAATATTCGCTACGTAAAACGTTAACTTCCAACAATCACAGAAACCACGCTCGTGCGCGGCGAAAATTTCGGTACGTACACCGTTTGAGAGTACGTAGCGCCATCTGGGCGGTTTATATTAATTATAGTAGAAAACACGCGTAGCAATTGTACATAACATCGACTACGTTGCTTGGTGTGTATATCCCGTCCTAGGGACGGGCATTTTTACCAGTTATTACAATATATATTATGACGAAATTTGCGATACATGCATGACTGCCACTACAATGTTTTTGTAGTAGTTGTTTTTAGTAAGGTTCTGTAATTCTAGTACTATTTAGTTAAGAGGTGTGTCTATGTAACTGCGTTAACCGTTTCCGCCTTAGATGAAAACAGTAGGCTAAATCGTGTTTGCCCCAAAAGGTGTGCCCTTTGACCCACCCTACTCTATATAGACAAAATGTAGGTTGGGTGACAAACAATTCAAGTCGGCGTGTTTCGCACTTGGTCGTGTAACCTGCTGCTCTGGCTCGTTATAGAAATACAAATAGTTCTGATGCATCAACCAAGATATAGACGAAATCATGCAACAATAGCGATGAAAACCAAAATGCGATCCATCGATTCCAGGGAGTCGAACTTCGAAGTGGGCGACTGGATGCGGCGTCATAACATTAGCGACTACTCGCGCCTGGAAGAATACTACATCCGGCGACTCTCTGACATCGTGACGTCACTCGGCGCCAAATACGTCATCTGCCAGGATCCGGTGGACAAGAACGTCACGGTGAGAGTGTAGTGTTAGTGGTTGGGGCAAGTTCATAGCTAGGACTGTAAATGGGGGTCGTATTTATGAAAAGGGTAACCTTTTTTACGGAGAGAGTATGCCCGAACAATACTTTGATGTTTGAACCAAAAGTGAGCCGCGGAACGTCAGATCCTCTCCCTGCCCATATCTATTGATTTTCACTAGGAACCATGAGGCAATATTTCAGTGATTTAATTCAACTGGAAATAATTGCAGTCAGTCAACATGTATGAAATGTCGGCATATTGACAGGGCGAACTGAGAATGAACAATATGACGTGTGCGTATTAATGGTGTTGTTTCCGAAACACGGGAAAGCGGTTTATTATTTTGCAAAAAGTGGCAGTTTGGGTGGCAGGTTTAACAGAAAGGACGTTTGCGACATAATTGAGAGAGTTATTGGCGTGTGATTTTGACCAAACGTGTTCCGCGTGTTCGCAGTGGGTGTCATTCAGGTTATGTATCACGCAGCACAGAACGGGTGTCAGTCGTGAAGCACAATAAACATCACGTCAGACGCCCGTTTAGTTGATGTTTTCACAAATAGGAGAGGAGAAAAGAATCGACGAATATGGAAGTACAAACAACGATTACGGTAGGAGAACAGGTTTAGAATTATTGCATTGGTGGACATACAAACGTTTTGTCTGATTATAACAAAACTGGACCATAGCAAATTATTAAACAAATCCACAGCCACCGCCATCATGTCATTGATATTTTGAATAAGTTTCGTCGAAATCGATTACCTACAGCTGTTTTAATCATGTCGCAAACGTGCTTATCCTGAAAAAAGGTGTCTTAGCCAAATATTAATACGCCTACCGGTGTTTTGGGAATGTCACCACCAACATACCTATGCATCGTCGAATCCGCTTCATACTGCAACATCTCACTGCCATATCTCACTACCACATCTCACTGCCACGTCTCACTGCCACGTCTCACTGCCACATCTCACTGTCACATCTCACTGCCACATCTCACTGCCACGTCTCACTGCCACGTCTCACTGCCACGTCTCACTGTCACGTCTCACTGCCACGTCTCACTGCCACGTCTCACTGCCACGTCTCACTGCCACGTCTCACTGTCACACCTCACTGCCACATCTCACTGCCACATCTCACTGCCACATCTCACTGCCACGTCTCACTGCCACATCCCACTGCCAAAGGTTCGACATTTCGATAGTTAAAACCTTGCTGGTTGAAGACAATTATTTCTTGGCCAACAAAATTAGTGAAATCATGTAAATTGCGTATTTTAGGCACTACATTCGTGAAACATTTCCGGAAACTTAACTGTGGTCTGACCTCTTAGTGGACGACGGTAAAAATACAGCATCCATTGCAGGTCAGCAAAGACTCGCTTGTGGTTGTATGGAAGGATTCGTCGAACGGCTTGCCTGGTCAATTTGATCCTTGGCAGACGTACATGAAACATGTGACATCCAGGGGTCACAAGGTCATCCTCGCAGCACCCTGGTACCTCAACATCATCAGCTACGGGCAGGATTGGAGAAGATACTACGTCGTCGAACCTACAAACTTTACAGGTGCGAATTCGCATAACGGAATTCTACGTGGCGACATCTAACGAGTAAACCATAAAACGACAGTAAACATATAAATATCTTGGCATCCCACACTAGGACGTGGGCGTGGCACGGAATTGACACTTTAGGGTCAACTGAAAACGTCGAAGTTTAATACATACGATTGTTTTTATTTTGGGGGGAGTAGGGGTTAGCAGCTGTTTTGCTTGACGTCATATGCAAGTGTATTCCCCCCAAAAAAGACAAAAACATTGGTTGATGACTAAACAAGAACAAATAAATGGCATTCTACTAAATAATAATAATAGTGATTTCTAATAACGACCACCCAAATAATTGTTCTGGGGCGTTTACAGTGTTTCACGAAATCTAATAAATGAATAAATAATGTAAGCTATTAAAAATAATCATATACTTACATATGTAAATAAAAAATATATAAATGCATATATAGACAAATAAATTAAAACAATTAATAATTAACAAAGATCAAATAAGCAGATTGATAAATAATTAAATTAGAACAATTTAGAATCACGACGATAGATAACAGTAGCTAAATGTTACAAAATATAAAAGAAATTGTTATTGAAAAGACGCGTCTTCAGTGCCAGCGTGAACAACGCAACACTGGCGAACTGCCGGTGATTGGTAGTTGGCTCCACGCCCTCGGGGCGGCAACGGAGAAAGAGCATTCGCCATTTTAGTGCGGGAAATAAGTGCAATTTGTCGTAAGTGCGTAGACAGCGTGTCGGCTAACGGGGGAAAATAAGAGCCGATATATATGCAGGGACGAGACCGTGAAGGCATTTGAAGGTGAGAAGGAGAATTTTGAAAGTGATGCAGCGTTTCACCGGCAGCAAGAGCAGCTCCAAGAACACAGGCATGACATGGTCTGACCGTCTAGTTTAGAACGAGTAATTACGACCCGACCACAGGCATAATGTACTTGAGCGACACTCACGTTAGTGTGTGTAGAATGTCTGTCGTATGTAATGGTAGCAGCAGGAAGGATGAGGACATTTTCACTGGAATCCACAGGTCAATATAATTAAAAGTTTCTCATAGGGGCTAGGTTTAAGGTGAAATGTCATCTGTTTCCAATCATACATTGATGGTTTAATATGGCCCCTTGTAACGAAGTGTTTGTTGAATCATTGCCGAACGATGACACGTGGCTATTTACATGGCATTTTAGTACAACTGTGTTTTTCTTGAGCTATATCAATCTGACCAATTTGTCAATGAATAATTACGGACGTTTCTTCTTATGTTACGAGCAGACAATGACAACGACACTCGCAGTTCAGTTCAAGGTGGAGAGGCGTCAGTGTGGACGGAATATATAGACGGGACAAACATCCTACCTCTCATATGGTACGTGCCAACATCGAAACACGCGCACTCTGGTACTGTAATATGCCTCGGCATTAGAGTTAACGCACGCGCACGCGCACGCGCACGCACGCACGCACGCACTATTCTAACATCTTGATCGCCCATATGTGTATTACTGAACCATCATTTCTGAATATAGCCTGACCATTTTCTGCTTAAGACTATCGACCTTGCCGTTCAGCCTGCAATGTAAGCATTAATTAATTAAATTAATTAAATATATAGCGGTCAAATTATGTTAACACACATTTGTTCTTTGAAACACGCTAGGACCTTCAAGATGCTAGAGCAAATATAGTTTATAGTGTACTGACATGATCTTACTATAAAACAAACATTAACCTAACATGATCTTACGATAAAACAAATATAGTTTATGTTGTACTAACGTGATCTTACGATAAAACAAATATAATTTATATTGTACTGACGTGATCTTACGATAAAACAAATATAATTTATATTGTACTAACGTGATCTTACGATAAAACAAATATAATTTATATTGTACTAACGTGATCTTACGATAAAACAAATATAATTTATATTGTACTAACGTGATCTTACGATAAAACAAATATAATTTATATTGTATTGACGTGATCTTACGATAAACAAGTACAATTTATATTGTACTGATATAATCTTACGATAAAACAAATATAGTTTATATTGTAGTAACATTATCCTACGATAAGACGACAAGATTGTGTACCTTTAAAAGAAGGTTAAAATATACATCCTACTGTAAACTGTCAAACAAATCACACATATAATACATTACATTGGAACCTCACTATTACGGTCACCCTCAAGACTCGACAAAAGTGATATGAATAAAGAGGTGACCATATTAGCGGGATTAATTGCATTTACTCTTATGGAATTAATGTGGGACTGTGCCGCCAGAGTGACCATAATGACGAGGTGGCTGTATTACCGAGGTGACTATAATGGCGAAGTAGCTGTATTAGCGAGGTGACCGTAAAGCAAGGTTCGGTTCGACTGTGCATGGAAAGACTGCGAGTGACGATAGTAAATGGTGAATGACTCGTGAGACGTTGCTGCTGCTCGCTGTCCGCAGGCCGCGTGCTTCAGCCGTCGCCGAGCGGCTCTGGAGTGCAAAGAGCGTGCGTGACGTCGACTCAGCCCAGTTCCGCCTCGACCAGCAGCGGTGTCGCATGCTCCGGTACGTCGTCTAGTTGCCTGTCCCGCGCCGACGCTACGTCGTCACGTGTCAGTTGTAGTAACACGTGTGTGTCATGATAGGAATGCACACGTGGCTTTGTGAAGAGACACTCGCGTCACGTACTAACAAAATTGACTTGGACATAATAAAATTATGCTAGTCACATTCCACCGAGAATACATGCACTCGCTCACTAACTCACTAACTAACTAACTAACTAACTAACTAACTAACTAACTAACTAACTAACTAACTAACTAACTAACTCACTCACTCACTCACTCACAAACCCACCCACCCACCCACGCATGCACGTTATTCATATGCACGCACGCAAACACGCATGCACGCACGCACTCATCCATACCCAGTGTCCCCAGGGGTATACCACCCCCCGTCCCTCCCCCAGTCACACTGTATCCACTTACACTCACGGCTCCCGCACCTTTCAGACGAGGCATCCCGACGAAGCCCATCCTGCCGGGCTACTGCGGCGACACTGAGTGGGGGATGGAGCCGAGGGGAGAGACAAGGGAAGGCAACAGTGCCGCCTCACTTGGACAGTTCACCGCCATCTTCCTGCTCGCTCTCGCCGCCGCCATCTTGTCCTGTTGACGGAGGCTGCACAAACACAATTGTTGTCAAGAACTGACACGTGGCCTTAAGACAACGTTGCGATTGTTTTCTTGAAAAACGCGACGTAGTTGCAATTATAGGCCTATAGGCTCTTCGTGTATACCTGGGAGCTCTTCGTGTATACCTGGGAGCCATTTGATGAGAAACGAGTCAGCCCGGAAAAAACTTAACTTTAATGGACGCTCTGTGTCGTGTGGACGCCAACTGTCTTACGTAACCACTAAAATGCTAATAGAGAAAAAACATTAGCAAGAATTTACGTGCTTCCGGTTAATATAATTAAAAACACATACTGATGCATATCATGTATTGAGTTATTCGCAGTTGGTGCATCCGCATGAAGGTTGTCAGTCACATTTGAAGGTTGTCAGTCTAGTTTGAAAGTTGTTAGTCTAGTTTGAAGGTTGCCAGTCTAGTTTGAAGGTTGTCAGTTTAGTTTGAAGGTTGTCAGTCAAGTTTGAAGGTTGTCAGTCTAGTTTGAAGGTTGTCAGTCAAGTTTGAAGGTTGTCAGTCAAGTTTAAAAGTTGTCAGTCTAGTTTGAAGATTGTCAGTCTAGTTTGAAGGTTGTCAGTCTAGTTTGAAGGTTGTCAGTCTAGTTTCAAAATAAAACCAAGAATAAGAAACTTCGCAAGAAACATAGTTATTTATATTCACCCTCCAAAATATTTATTTTCAAAACCAACGGTATTTCTAGGTGGACCAGACGCATGTTTTAAAACTGATGATTCTGTTCCCGTACTCGTAAGTATAAGTATTACACTTCTTGCCTTTTTTCGACAATGTTATAGTTATGTAATGTCGTAATGGCATTGCTACTTCTATTATGGGTCCTTTGGGTATGTATCGTCTAAGTTATGAATAATCTGGTTCATTATCTCCGGCACATTCCTTGTGTTGAACAATTTACCGTTCGTAGTATCTGAAAAAAAACTGTAGCCACTTAAACGGACGTCCTATCGTGGAGCATGAGGCCCACCCATGTTGCAACACGCCCAGAAATGTGCGTTTGTTATTTAAATGTTTATTTCATATATCGCCCGCAACCGATACATCTATACCATTACTACAGTAATATTTGTAAATGCTATGCATTAACTTTTTTGTCTCAGTTTCCGATGGCTACTTTAAACAGGCCCATTTTGGTGAGGACGTTTTGTATAATTTTGAAGCTCATATTTTAATGTACGGCGTATTTTGTTTCTGCTGCAACCGTCGTGTAACTACTCGGCTTCATCGGGCTATCTGTGTAATTGTAACCAGATATCCACGATACTACGCGGCTTCATCGGGCTATCTATGTAATTGTAACCAGATGTCCACGATACTACGCGGCTTCATCGGGCTATCTCTGTAAGTGTAACCAGATGTCCACGATACTACGCGGCTTCATCGGGCTATCTCTGTAAGTGTAACCAGATGTCCACGATACTACGCGGCTTCATCGGGCTATCTCTATAAGTGTAACCAGATGTCCACGATACTACGCGGCTTCATCGGGCTATCTCTGCAAGTGTAACCAGATATCCACGATACTACGCGGCTTCATCGGGCTATCTCTGCAAGTGTAACCAGATGTCCACGATACTACGCGGCTTCATCGGGCTATCTCTGCAAGTGTAACCAGATGTCCACGATACTACGAGGCTTCATCGGACTATCTCTGTAAGTGTAACCAGATGTCCACGATACTACGCGGCTTCATCTGGCTATCTCTGCAAGTGTAACCAGATGTCCACGATACTACGCGGCTTCATCGGACTATCTATGTAAGTGTAACCAGATGTCTACGATACTACGCGGCTTCAACGGGTTATCTCGAACTTCTTATTGTCGTGTCTTATAGCTAGATATGGACTCTTGCTCTACACTGCGAGTGTTTTCATGGCGTCGTTATGGCATTTTGTGCTACACGCTCCACGCCTCGCATCGTGACACAATCGACCACCTGTCCGTGAACATATTACGTCAGCACGTCCAGCCGCCGGCGACACGAGTCAGTCATTAAGTTTATTTGCCGTTATTGTTTCCGCCGCTTTGACTCCGTCAAGTGTTTAACGCGCATCGCCCCCCGTTACAGCCGCCGCTGCTATCGTGTGAATATCCTGCGGGTCAAAGCACGTAGGAATGCACTTTCGGTGTGGTCAGCGGTCGAGTGGCCGTACAGTAGGGGGACCGGTCACTCTCACTGCTGGCCAATACGTCCTGTAGGAAGGTACATGTATAATGTGGACAGAAACGCGGACTTTGCGATGTCGTAATCATATTATAGTTCAAAACAGAAACAGTAGTCGGAAAATGCAAGGGATTGGCTTCGTCCTCCAAGACATATCACGACATTTTCAGTAACAATTCTGCGGTTAGTATTGCAGTGTATTAATTACTGGTGCAGCGCGTTTATTGCACGGACGACTGCGTGGGGACATCCTGGCCAGAGACTACGGAAGATGCGCGCGGTTCCACGGACGTGAAATGTACGAACAGTCAGTAACAGGGCACGTCTTGTGTCTTTTCTTTGTGACACTGTGTGGTCAAGCGACAGGCGCATACGATGTCATAGGTGGGTTCGGTCTTGTTTACTATATTATTATTATTATATTATTGATTATGATAAATACATGAATGCATCATGTTTTAATTATATCGCTTCGACGTAAAACTTACATGTTTTATTTCATCGCCAAAACGTGTATGTTCGAAAATATTACGAGATGAAAGATTAATATTGTAACACGTCTTTTATGGATATTATTGTTAACCAACCGATATGTTTTGCTATTACATTCTGGGTCGCAATGTCGTTCAGTTAACCAGTGAGGTCCGTTGGATATCCCTTTTAACACCGTTGATGGGGTATATGACACCCCACACCCAACGTGACGGGGTAGATGACACCCCCACACCCAACTTGACGGGGTAGATAACACCCCCACACCCAACTTGACGGGGTAGATGACACCCCACACCCAACTTGACGGGTAGATGACACCCCACACCCAACTTGATGGGTAGATGACACCCCACACCCAATTTGATGGGGTAGATGACGCCCTCACACCCAACTTGACGGGGTAGATGATCCTTCCATTCATCCATCTGATTAGTCGCTTAGAGTCTCTCTTAGCTTCCCCTGAATCGGGCTCCGACCTCTGTTCAACGTATGTGCTGTAGTCGTGGATGTGACACCGCCCAGAGTGAAGTAGGGCGATCAGGACGAAGAGAACGTCAGGAAATACACCATACATCTAACGTATTAGTTATATGTTAATCTTGACACTTTTGACGCAGTGGCGCCCCATACACTTAACGCGCCTTACACTGTGACGAAGTGTTTACGTAAATATTTAAATATTAAACTTAATTAAACTTCAATTTAAATTTGGTGGAATGTATTTGTATGTCACTCTTTGCTCGGGAGAACTTTCAAGTACGGTTCTTATATTACGCTCTAGGCCCTACAGTTGTCTATATTTTCGTGTAGAACTATTCTTTTTTGGTATGTAATAGTACATTGTTCTTGTATGTATGTTTGCATACCTTCGTCGGTGACAGTGTGTGAATGCTTATGCTTAACGTAGTAATAAACGATGAGGTACGCGTCTCTGTCTTCGTCTCTCATGCACTCGGTAAAAACCCCCCGCAAAGCATGTATAACAGTACCACCCCTACCCCCTCCCCACCCCACCCCTCCCCACCTCCACCCCTCCACACCCCCGCCCCTCCCCACCCCCACCCCTCCACACCCCACATTGTTAATCCGGCACTGCCGGTTACTTGCATCGAACACCTGTACAATTTATTTTGATATATGCATATCGTCCATGCGTCCTTTTGTAACTGTTTTCAACACCCCCCACGCTGTGTTGTCTGTTGCCAGAATTCATGGACCATCATCTACGCGGTGATCTCGTACACAGCGGACTTCGGAAGCAGACGGACTGTATCGACCAGTGTTTTTACACCGTTGGCTGCATTTCCGTCGATTTCCAAAATGGAAACGGAGTTTGCCTCTTCCGTCAAGACAACTCGCTGACGCAATATCAACCACGAAATTTCGGTACAAAACTAGGAGCAATCTTGTATTTGACACCGCTATATACATAGACCAACCCTTATTCACATCACCTCATGGTAGTAATATTTCAGACATTGAACATTGCAAACGCGTTCACGGGATGAACAGAATATAATAACATGTTACAGGGCGTGTATTTTGTTTGTGCATAAAACAAAATTTATGATGGTTGATACATATTGCACGCACGCACGCACGCACGCACGCACGCACGCATGCACGCACGCACGCACGCACACACGCACACACACGCATTGTATTATTATTACTGTTATTATCCGTATTACACTTCGTGTCTTAGGACCTACAGCTCTTTGTAGATTGTTATTATCCGTATTACACTTCGTGACTTAGGACCTACAGCTCTTTGTAGATTGTTATTATCCGTATTACACTTTGTGTCTTAGGACCTACAGCTCTTTGTAGATTGTTATTATCCGTATTACACTTCGTGTCTTAGGACCTACAGCTCTTTGTAGATTGTTATTATCAGTATTACCCTTCGTATCTTAGGACCTACAGCTCTTTGTAGATTGTTATTATCAGTATTACACTTCGTGTCTTAGGACCTACAGCTCTTTGTAGATTGTTATTATCAGTATTACACTTCGTGTCTTAGGACCTACAGCTCTTTGTAGATTGTTATTATCAGTATTACACTTCGTGTCTTAGGACCTACAGCTCTTTGTAGATTGTTATTATCAGTATTACACTTCGTGTCTTAGGACCTACAGCTCTTTGTAGATTGTTATTATCAGTATTACACTTCGTGTCTTAGGACCTACAGCTCTTTGTAGATTGTTATTATCAGTATTACACTTCGTGTCTTAGGACCTACAGCTCTTTGTAGATTGTTATTATCAGTATTACACTTCGTGTCTTAGGACCTACAGCTCTTTGTAGATTGTTATTATCAGTATTACACTTCGTGTCTTAGGACCTACAGCTCTTTGTAGATTGTTATTATCAGTATTACACTTCGTGTCTTAGGACCTACAGCTCTTTGTAGATTGTTATTATCAGTATTACACTTCGTGTCTTAGGACCTACAGCTCTTTGTAGATTGTTATTATCAGTATTACACTTCGTGTCTTAGGACCTACAGCTCTTTGTAGATTGTTATTATCCGTATTACACTTCGTGTCTTAGGACCTACAGCTCTTTGTAGATTGTTATTATCCGTATTACACTTCGTGTCTTAGGACCTACAGCTCTTTGTAGATTGTTATCATCCGTATTACACTTCGTGTCTTAGGACCTACAGCTCTTTGTAGATTGTTATCATCCGTATTACACTTCGTGTCTTAGGACCTACAGCTCTTTGTAGATTGTTATCATCCGTATTACACTTCGTGTCTTAGGACCTACAGCTCTTTGTAGATTGTTATTATCCGTATTACACTTCGTGTCTTAGGACCTACAGCTCTTTGTAGATTGTTCCGGCGAACACGTTATCAACAATATAATAAATCCATCATAACACCATCAACGCAGATATCGGAATCGCCATAAAATAACTTTTGTAAAATAAAGATAGCAAGTCAATCGGATGCTCGAATGAGACGTAGTAACATTGCAGTTTTGGCGACGTAATTAAATGTGTTGTCATATAGTTGACGTAAGACATGTTGCAGCGCCGGGTCAACTCAACACGGGCAGATATAGTCTACGAGATAAGATACTTGGTAAGGAGTCATGTCTTCAATGTAATCCCATCGCTCGTGAATGTAGTCTCATCGTCCGTAAAAATAGTCTTGTCGCGTGTAAATGTAGTTCCACCACCCGTAAATGTAAACCAATCACCAATAAATGTAATCCCATAACCCGTACACGTAAACCCATCACCTGTAAATGTAGTTCCATCTACCGTACCTCAGAAGGGCGGGTTACACATAAATGAATAATAGTGTTGGACAATCGATAAGCCATTGGCTTCTTTGTCCACTTGCCATGTCGGTTTTTCCTTGTTAAATATGGTTAAATCAATAATGAAACGAAATGTTGTTTTCAGCCACGTTTCGTGGACGCCACGTTAAAGGCGGTGTCTACCGACGCGGCCTCACAACGTGGCAGTTGTGCGTCCAATGGTGCACCGGAAGTTGCGTGGCCGTCGACTTTGATTCGTCCGATAGGACCTGTTGGCACCACCTGGCGAGGGAGGCGTGCTCAGCAACGCTCACAACGCTTTACTCGAGCACTCACTATCGAATGAACGCTTGTGGTGCAGTCTTTGGTCATCGGCAGTCTCTACAGCTTTCTCCCGGTAGGTGTCACTACAAAAACGGGCGTGTGTCTTTGTTTCTGTGTTGGGGAGCCTGGCGCCCCCGCCACTGTTCACCGACACAGGCTCGCGTTCGTCGTTGTGGCGTACTGTGGAAGGGTGGATAACAACACCCCAACTGCCTTCGACAGAGATCTGCAGGAAGTCGGCAAGCGTCTTCGAGACCAGCGAGATCTAGACTGGCTGAGCTCGCTTGACAGAAGTCAATGGAAGAACATAGGCCAAAACATCTCGAAAGCGGCATAAGCGAAACTGTCCCCACTGTTGCAGAGAGGCAGTGACGCGAAAGTGCGATCACACATATGTATATTAAGTAGGTCTTAATAGCGAGAGTATCACAGACTATAGGCATCAAACCAAACTTTTATCTTCATTGAATGGGGGTCACAAAACGAACCGTGGAAACAAATGTGTTTACTAAATATTTGTCATATTAAAAAGCTGGTAGATGTTGGCCCTAGTAAGGCGGACTTACATACACGTATGCCCCTACCTGTCGCCGAGCTTCAGATAGCGGGCGCCAAGGCGACTGTGACGTAACATCCGAAACACTATCGACTAGGAGCGTCATTTGCGACGCCATCGCATTGACGTCATGTGTGAAAATGGCGGCATCGAAGCGAACGGAATAATACTTGCATATTGCGTTTTCCTTTACTCACCATTCGCTCCCTTCTTCTGTCGCAAGGTCATCTTTATTTTACGACCGTTCAACTGTCGAAACTAATAAAAATACGAAATTATAACCTACGAATTTCGCAGCAGCGATTCAGCCTCGCGTGCGTGCGTGCGTGCGTGCGTGCGTGCGTGTGTGACGCGCACCCTACCGGAAAAATAGCGGTTCTTCTGAAATGTCCACCAGCGAATGTTTTCGTCCTTTCCGCTAATGCGCTGTTGAAGGCCGGCCTCGGTGCGGTTTCAGGTGCCCTGCAGTCTCCCACACGACGTCCACTGATGCCTTTCGCGCCACTTATGACGCCGATATGCGGTCGCCCGGTGGTGCCACCAAGCGGAAGTCGGATTGTTGGCGGCAAAGTGGCGCGACCTCACAGTTGGCCATGGCAGGTGGCGCTGCGAAACCGGAAGTCTCGTAGTGTACGCTGCGCAGGTTCTCTGGTGGACGCAAGATGGGTGCTCACGACTGCACACTGTGTCGATCAGTACGTACAAGTTCTCTTTAAGCAGGAGTAGGGGTTCCACCTGTAGAAACCACCCGAAATGTATATTAGTGAACTTTGGCTACGATATTGTGGCTACTGTAGTAAATTATATTTACCCAAGTGCAACTCTTGTAGAGAACCTATGGACAGTAAGCAAATAAAATGTGTTTTTAATACATTTTCATATCCTTCCGATCTTTTTCCAGATACCTCCGTACCTTATTTTGATACAAATACGTTTTCTTTCAAATACAAAATGCGTATACTGAAACTAAACACAACGTAGCAAAATGCATGTTACGTCCATTCCAAAACCGGAGTGCAACTCTTGCAGAGACCCCGTGGGCAGTAACTGGCTGGTATACACTGGTGCTCACGACCTCACGAAGCTGGAACGAAGCCGGGCTCGGTACAGCGTCGAGCGAGTGATTCTGCATGAGAGGTTCGACCTGAGCAACTTCGACAACGACATCGCATTGCTCAAACTGACCACGCCGGTCCACTGGGACACCTTCGTCAAACCTGTGTGTGTTCCTCCACCACACTACCAGCTCCAAGCCGGGACTATTTGCACGATTACGGGCTGGGGAATGGCTGGTGGGTGTACTGTGTTGATCCTTCCTCCCAACATCATAGCGCCACTTCCAATATCATTCCCCCTCTCTGTTCTCCGCCACCATCCAACCATCCTCCCACTACATCACTACATGTGTTAGTCTGTCTGTTTCTCTCCTTCACACTTCAACCACTATCTCTCTCTCTTCTACCACCCCTCCCTGCACCCCCATTCTCCAACCTTTTATCCTTTCTCATCAATCAATCTTGCATCCCTCCCTCATATATCCTCATATCCTCATCTATCATAATATTTAACTGTTCGCGTTGTTTAACAAACGATACGAACACTCAATAGTTTGTTGAATTAAAGGTCCCTCCTCAATTAAAGGTCCCTCCTCAATTAAAGGTCCCTCCTCAATTAAAGGTCCCTCCTCAATTAAAGGTCCCTCCTCAATTCGATTTGTTTTACGCTTGTCCAGTTTCAGGCTCATTTCATCAGACTCGTCGCCTAATGACCCTTAAATAACTAGTAAAGTAGGTAATAGTTGCAATCACGGAGAGAGACAAGTTCAAGACAAAAGTCAACGGCTTCTTTGGTGCCTTGCGTCAGCGCCTGCCGCCAGGTGGAGATTGACAGCTGCTCTGCCAAGGAAGAAGTCACCTTCCTTGGTGCCTTGCGTCAGCGCCTGTCCCCAGGGTGGAGATTGACAGCTGCTCTGCCAAGGAAGAAGTTCACATAGAAAAAATCAATTCTCTCAATCGAAAGAGCCCGGGTTCGAATACTCTTGCTGTCATTTTGAAGCTTTGGCAATTTCGTCCACTCCACGTTGCCATAGTTCACTCAGTTGCATAAATGAGTGCCTGGTTACAGACAGAGGTGGATATCTGAATGGCGTTGGAATGAACAGGTCTGCCGGGGTGAAGTGTAAAGTAATCTGAAAAGTCCCGAGTACTGGATACCACGTTTTATATAAAACGAACGTTACTTAAACTATCCGTGCACTACAAATTTGAACATCAACAAATCTTATTTGCGATAGGGTAAATCAAGTGAGGGGGGCTGTTAGCTGTTTGTTTGTTGTTGAATAACATATATAAGCACTCATTATTTTAGAATAACCGAGTTACCTCTCAGAATACTGGTTGTGCTCTACGTAGCTTTACGGTCCATTCATCAACGTTAGGATGCATTCTACCAAACTTACGACGCCCGTCCAATTTGGCAAGCTTAGTTACCCGGTGTCCTCATTTCTCTCACTCAGTACCACTTCTTAAATCATTGCATTAGTTCCCTGTCCGATATCGCATTATTTTTAAGATCTGTACAGTTACCTATCAAGCACTTTCATCCAAGCAACCAGCATATTTACATTCACTGCTCACTCCTGCAAGACAGCCCATGCAGCTTCGATTATCTAATGCTAATCTACGTTTTGTTCCCATTGTTAAGATAATGTCGGAACTAGAGCTTTTTCAGTTGCTGCACCGACTCTACGGAACTCACTCTCTGTTAGTGTTAAGTCGGTAGGAATTATAACATTTCGTTTAAAACTGAAAACCCATCTGTTTAAACTTGCTTGTCCTCCATAGTTCCCCAGTGTACCAATCCAACTTTTTACAACTGGAACTGCTTTTCGATTATGAACTGCTTAAGCCCTTTTGTGTTGGTGCCCTGCTGAGCTTGGGTCTCCCGAAGATTTTTTATAATGTAAGTAGTTTACATATTATAATAATTATTATTGTCATGAAGGGAGCCAGGGACCGCGAAGTTGACGACAGCTCCGTAGAGCATAACCAGTATTCTGACGGGTAACTCACTTATTTTCAAAATGAATGTAACAGAATACGGAATCAACTTCCGCGCTGACTCTATATTTGTTTAACTTACGCCACAGATGCATTACGTACGTTGTAAACACTGTCTCGTCGGCATCTGTATGTCTACAGAGGGCGGCAGGCGGCCCCTGAAGCAGGCCGGTGTTCCTCTCGTCTCCTTGGACACGTGTCGTCGCCGGGACTGGCTGGGCGCCGAGTTCATCATCACCGACAACATGTTATGTGCCGGCTACGAGCAGGGCGGGGTCGACACGTGTCAGGTAGGCCGTCTCTCGGACACCCCTCGATGTCTGCAGCTGCTGTCTGGGCCACTGGTCTCGTCTTCTTGTTTGTGCAAACACCTACTACGCCACCTGGTGACTCTCACCTAACGACTGTGTCAATTCTCCAGACTATCTTACGCACATGGATTGTCTGCAAAACGTAGTAAACAAGATTTTCGTTACGTAATTTGAACACATGTGAGATGTCCTTATGAACATGTTGAGCATGTAACTGATGGCATTGTCTATACGTATCACAGTTATCCAGCATGCTGTTCGAGATTAAATGACCCAAATATTTTACAAAACTTGGGCACTGCACATTCTTACAACTCTTTTTTCTCATTATAATAACCATACTCGTTTTTGAGTTGTACTTTATGTCATGTGAGAAACCGTATTGATCAGGTTTGAAGCCCTCTGCTGGACGGACAAAACACTACAAGGTCATCAGCATACATAATAGTATTTAGACAGGTATGTCCTACATAACATCCTGCATTGCAACCGTTAAGAACAGTGGATACCAATAGGGCAAGTATATTTAAATGTCTACATAATTTTACATTATGGAAAAGAACAAATGAGCAAACGACCAGATCCCTAGTTAACATATAACATATTTTTAACATACAACTACAAACAATAAACTAGAACGCTGGACGTTATTGATGTTGTTTCTGCATTAATTAGTTTGTTGACTTTGGACAACGTGAAACCCTCCTTGAGCCGTATCTCGCTGCTGCAGGGCGACTCTGGCGGGCCGCTCGTGTGCTACGTGGGCGGGCGATGGGTGCAGGCCGGCATCACGTCGTTCGGTCGTGGCTGCGGCCTGCCACGCAAGCCGGGCGTCTACACCAAGGTCTCGTCCTTCACGCTGTGGCTCATCGACAAGATGTCCGGGTGAAACAACAAGTCTCAAACCATGATCACTGCACACGAACACTTATAGCTTGATCGGGACCGTACGATCACTGCACACGAACACTTATAGCTCGATCGGGACCGTACAATCACTGCACACGAACACTTATAGCTCGATCGGGACCGTACGATCACTGCACATGCTAGTAATGTGAGTATATGTTTAAGAACAACATCGACACATTATTGGACTCTCGATAAACTTTCTTGTCATCTGGTGTATTGCCTTGGATAGCAATCTTGTTAAATCTTGTTAAAGTGCACCGTTGTAATGACGTAGCAAGTCGTAAACAGCAATAGTCAACTAGTCGTTTATACCACTCCGCAACTGTCCGTTTTGAATTTATTATCAAGTTGTAGCAGTAGTGATATGCTGAGTGGCGCCACTGGCGGGAAGTGTGGTGTCGTGGCCGTCTCAGCGGTTACGTTATAACGCAGCTCCATCTACCCATCCTGTATTACACGTGGAACGGCAATATTTGTATAATAAAGAGTATATTATAGTCGCTATTGTGTTGTATATGCTAACTGTTACACACGGTTGACCTCATTCAGCATCAGGCTTGTTAACAAATGCTTGTCAACACATTTGAATGCAAATGCAAATGTTTCACTTGATTCAAATGCAAATGCGAATGCAAATGCCATTTTCCAGGAACGCATTCAAATAGAAATGTTTTGGGGACGCATTCAAATGCAAATGTTTTGTTTACACATTTGCAAATGCATTTGAATTATTTTTAAATGTTTTGGCTTTATATTAACGGTTTGTTTTATTTGGAGAAAAAAAAACAACGTAATGTATAAACACACATTATTAATTTATTTAATAAATTAAGTAGTACATTATTGTAACCACTAAGTACCACTACATGCCAGTCCCACTACACGAACATGTCCGTGGAGTCATACAATGAGTCGCACAGTTCCAGGCCTGCAGAGGTGGTAGAAATGGGAGGGATGAATAGACAATTGACAGTTTACTGGGAACCATGGCAGGGAATGAAAGGCTAATCCTTCAGGTAGATCAGGATGGAAGTGGAACCCAAAATGTTATGGATGCATTTAAATGCGCATTCAATTGCTCAACATTCAAAGGCGCATTAAAATGCATTTGTATTTGTTAAGAAGCCTGTTCAACACTGGCATCTATAGAAGCATTCATCTGTGTAAGAGTCATTCATTACCATTCAACACATCTGGCTCCAGCATATGTGATGACGTAACACGAATGAGTGTGAAATTGCTAAGAGATGTTTTATCAGAAGCTTGTGTTGTAAAACAAATCGCCCGCACATACCCACCCTCGTCGTCACTGAAGTGGAATGAAAGTAGATTCGTAGTTTTGAAACTTGCGAGTGCGTCATGTACACATTGAATACTCATGTGCGTACTGCTGTTTATTGAAAATTAATAATAAAAAGTATATGACGTCAAAAACGTGACAACACGCTTTAACACGTACGCACACGCGCGCGCGCACGCACACGCACACGCACACGCACACGCACACGCACACGCACACGCACACACACACACACACACACACACACACACACACACACACACACACACACACACACATACACGTACATCCTACGATCGTTTTCGGTGTCTAGCAAAGACAATGCTGTGGGGTTTAAGTGTGTTTCCATATAACAAGGCTTACAATCATAGCAACGTGTGCGCACGGACACATTCATATTATGGTTACATAATAAGGCGCGCGTATATTTATATATAGTTACATATTGTTACACAGTAGGGCCTAACAAAAGTGTTATGTCAAACAAAGACACTTCTATGGGACTTAAGTAAGTTTCCACATGTTTACACTTTCTGCAGTGCGTGAAAGGTACGCAGATTCACATTAGATCATTCCATTATTATCATTTTACTTTTATCTACCCATGGGTTTGGCTGAATGGGACAACGGAGACCGATGCCGACATCATGCGTACATTTGTTCAACATTCGGGTAGATATTACGACAAGCGGTCACGGTATTTGATCCGACAAGATTACCCTCGGCTTGACGCGGGCATCAGGCGGTCTGATCGACAGGATACGGTCTGATCTTCATTTCGACTGTTTTTAGTGAGTAGTTGTAATCGTGCCAAGTTCCCCACTCGATTCCGTCGCCGTACGAACTGTGCGGGCCGCCAAGGTACCGCCCATTCAGATTGGCGTCGTGGCACGACTTGTACCACCAGCCTCCTTTGCAGGTTTCAGCACAGTTTTCTTGGTCAGTTGCGTCGTTGTCGCGATCGACGGTGGTGAAGGCTTGACCGGCACACGTCGAGAACGAATCACCCAGACGTACAGCACGAATCCCATTGTCCGTGAATATCGCGTGCGAACTGCCTGTGCGTGCATTCATGGGGCGTACATGCACGTACACGCACGTGGGAGCTTATATATTCGGCATCTGCCACAGCAGAATGTTTGGTGAAGGCAATACGGTAATGTATACGCGTGACTATAAAAGTCACAACGATGCTAAGTTTACATAATGTTAAGAAAATTAACGCCGCATAACAATTTAGTTAGTAAAGGTATGTTCTTATGTAGCGCAGTATCCAGTATTTATGACTGTTCAAAGTACTGGATACACTTTACACTTCACCAAACCTGTTCATTCCAGCGCCATCTCGACTTCTCTGGAAAGAATTCAGGCACGCTGCAATTATTGCACGAAGACAATTTGTTCACATATCCATCTGTAGCCAGGCACTCATTTATACAGTGAACTGTGGCAACGTGGGGTAAACGAAATTGCCAAAACTTCAAACAGCAGTAAGAAGATTCGAACCAGGGGTTTCTAGTTTGGGGGTCCGCCGTTCTAAGCGCGATACCACCGCGCCCCAGGTACAGTACAGAACAGCACAGAAGACTCCGCATAATAGAATCACTTCGGGGCAGAGCTAATTGATTATATTAAGCGGGTGATTCACTTAAGCGGCGCATTCCAGTACAGCGCGGATAGGAACCGGTTCAGTCTGAGCCAACGTATTTGATTCTACTAAACAACTGAATGTGTTAGTCTATTGTAACATCTGGTAGTTTTCTTGTAACATCTTATAGTTTTCTTGTGAACAATAAGCGACAGTAAAAGCAACACCGTTACCTGCCGTTCCGCGGAACAAGCCTAGTGTTATTCTGTACTTGTTGGATTCCGACGCTACGTGGATGCGCGAATATATCGCATGCTTCTTTACGCCTTCAAAGTCTTCCAGATCGATTCTTAGTTCATAGTCTTTGTCCGATGTTATCTCATGTAGGTTGTCGTTTCCTGTGCCATCCATTATACATATATAGACAAATAACACATAAGTCGGAGACATTATCGGAAAACCATTCCGTTAGTAAGGTATGACGTGTTTATATAACACACACTTTATCATAAATACATAGTAAAACAGCACGCTCGTTCTCAGAGGGGTACTGGAGGTTCGAACGAAACCCCCTTTTTGAGAGTTTTTTGTAACTGCAAAATCCATTTTTCAGAAATCATCCCAGAAATCCCCGGCTGATTGTGTACGCTCGAACCCCCTTTTCAAAACTCTGATTGTGTACGCTCGATCCCCCTTTTCAAAACTCTGAGAATGGGACTGAATAGTGAAACATTTTACGTACATATTTACGTATAACAGGACCGACTGGTATTCGTTTACTTATGGCACATACCCAGCCAGAATTCAGTGGCCGAGCCAAACCCGTCTTTGTAGCTGCTCCAAGCACGAGTAAAATTAACAGATCCATCCTGTCGACGTTGGAACACCTGTACACGACGGCAATTAATAATTAATATACACACACGCACACCACACACACGCACGCACACACGCACGCACACATATCAACTATCTCATATATGTATATATATATATATATATATATATATATATATATATATATATATATATATATATATATATACACACACACACACACACACACACACACACACACACACACACACACACACACACACACACACACACACACACACACACACACACACACACACATACACACACACACACACACACACACACACACACCACACACACACACACACACACACACACACACACACACACACACACACACACACACACACACACACACACACACACACACACACACACACACACACACACACACACACACACACACACACACACACACACACACACACACACACACACACACACACACACACACACACACACACACACACACACACACACACACACACACACACACACACACACACACACACACACACACACACACACACACACACACACACACACACACACACACACACACACACACACACACACACACACACACACACACACACACACACACACACACACACACACACACACACACACACACACACACACACACACACACACACACACACACACACACACACACACACACACACACACACACACACACACACACACACACACACACACACACACACACACACACACACACACACACACACACACACACACACACACACACACACACACACACACACACACACACACACACACACACACACACACACACACACACACACACACACACACACACACACACACACACACACACACACACACACACACACACACACACACACACACACACACACACACACACACACACACACACACACACACACACACACACACACACACACACACACACACACACACACACACACACACACACACACACACACACACACACACACACACACACACACACACACACACACACACACACACACACACACACACACACACACACACACACACACACACACACACACACACACACACACACACACACACACACACACACACACACACACACACACACACACACACACACACACACACACACACACACACACACACACACACACACACACACACACACACACACACACACACACACACACACACACACACACACACACACACACACACACACACACACACACACACACACACACACACACACACACACACACACACACACACACACACACACACACACACACACACACATATATCGATCATATTATCAAAATTGTGACACAATACCTCGTGTGGGCGACACGTATTGTCACTGGTAGTACGTTTCAAATATTCGAATTGTATAACATACATACATGCGTGCGTGCGCGCACGTTATTTGAATATCTGAAACGTACTAACAATGACAATATTTGTCGCCCACACGACGTCTTGTGTCATAATAATATGATCAATATGAAGCACATATATGAGATAGTTCAGTAGTCAAATATATTCATATTATTCCGGACGAACAAGTATCGACATAAATTTAAAATAGCCCGTTAGGAACTGCATGCGTAGGACAAATGTGGCAAACATTCTTCACAATTGATTGTATTCTACTAATCGTCGATGTGTATTGACAACGTTCCTACCAGCCAGCCTCCGCCATCCGTTTCCATGTCGCAGTAGACAAAGAGTTTCTTTCCTGCTTTTCGGGAAAATATTTCGTACACCCCACTTTGGTCGGAGCCCTGGCGACGAAGGTCAAAGCAGTCGAAGGCGCTGATGGGTTTTGGTGTCGCTGAAAATACAAAGGCGACTATGAATCTATTTGTGAAATACCTACTTTGCTTTTATCGATCTCACCAAGACATTTGATTATATGAACTGAAATTCGCTATGGGGCTGTATCTCGCCCGTCTTCGAGGTCTTCCAAAAATGTATATGTCGTTCGACAACTACGTGAAAACACGAGAGGGTCTGTCGGATTGTGTTCTGTATGATGGCGATCAATTGGAACTCTTTAGTATCACAAAGTGACAAATCTGCTGGGTACGCCCGATGTCCTTGCATATGTTTGTTAGCTCATCGGACTCTCAATTAAATCGATGAAAACCAGCATTCTACATTAACTAGCACAACGATCTGAAAGGTCGTGTTTTTCACTGTACGCGGGCTTGCGACTTCCACCAAGATCATGTCTACAAAACTGTTGTTCCACCCACCCATCTTTAGCAAAACACGAGTAACCTACCGTCGCCACACCAACGCTGCGGAATTCCTGCACCAATTCCTCAGA